>ML685789.1:10128907-10180500 GCA_007922175.1 Pelusios castaneus
GTATGTGTAGAATCTCACTGTGGTAGGGTAGAGCTTCTCCCCAACTTCCAAACATACATTGCCACACTGTCTCCTTTAAAAAGATTTATTGTCCAAACGTAAGTGAGTAAAGCAAACAGATAGAGACCCTTAGCTCACCTTTTGTTCTAGGGTTTCATGGTCTCCCCTCCCAGAGTCCCTAGTGGTCCTGCATCTTTCACCTTCCAAGTCTCAGCCAGCTCTACTCCCTTCCTGGAACATCAACACCAGGGCTAATTTCCCGGGTACCTGGCCCATTGCACAAGGGACTCCCCATGGGACTTAGCTGTACTTCTCTGAGGCTCCACTCTTCTGACAGAGCATATCCCTATAAGTTGTCCTCTTCCTGCTCTCTGACAGGTATTTGTAGATCCAGGTGTAGCCCTGCTCTCTTTAATTAGCTCATTTGAGCCAACCTGCTCTGGTACGTGGTAGCAGGTTCTGGTCTTCACAGAGGGACCAGCTACCCTGTGACATTTACAGACCTGTCTCCTATATGCAGTATTCTGCTTTAAGCATTCCATAAGGTCAGTACTGCATAGGACACGAGAGAGCAGCATAGCTTCGAAGAAGTGCATACCTTCTGTGATGACAATAAGCAGAGAAGAGAAGGAGTTTTTCTAATGGTTAATAAGGTCAGGCTTTCGGTTCCCAGCTCTGCCACTGATACTCTAACTTTTAATGTTCCCTAAGAGCTTAGCCCCATTTTCTATAAGCAGTAACTAAGGCAAGTGCTTTCTCTTTTGGAGCAGTGCTGACACTTAGAGGATCAGAAATGTAAGTCGACCTATAATAGGTTGACTTGTGGTGGTGTCCGGAAACACCACCCTTTTCGGGTCAGTGATGCATTCCCACCCTAGGAGCGCTTCCACCGACCTAAGAAGACTCCCTGCTGGGAGTCCAGCTGCCCCACAAGCTCCCAGCAGGCTGCCCTCTCCCTCTGCTCTCCATTTCCCACCAGGAGTGAAGGACGCCCACCCTGGGCTTCTTTCCCCTGCGGAGTTGGGGTCCAGCTGCCGTGGCTTCTCTCCCGTACCCCTGCTGGGAGTCCTGTAGTTTTCACTTCAATTATCGCTGGATTGATTTTAATCTTTTGGCATTAGAAATCAGGGTGATGGATTGACAGCTCATTGACAGCAGTAGGTTGTGCTGGAACTGCAGGCCTCGAGGCATTAAATTTAAATAGATAATAAGCTTATTTCCTGCTCTGTATAAGCAGTTATCTTAATATGGTTAAGATCCCCTTCCTTTTGGTTTACTGAAGTGATCCTGATTATGCCATTACAATAAGGTCAATTTTGGAGACAGAAGCAACCATATTGATGGTTATATTTAAATTAGACGAGAAATGAGAAAATACCAGCTCTTCATGTGATGCTATAGGTAGACTTTTGTGTACTGGCCCTGGCAGAGGTAATGTGAAGGTGTTCAGCTAAAGCACATTACGGTAGTTTAAAACTTGAGCATCCATCAGAAAGCTATGGTGGGCTCACTGGAAAATGAGGGTTGATGCCTTAGCTTCGAAATGGTTCTGAGTAGAACTCTCAGGATCACTGACTTTCTATACATGGATCCAGCTAGTGTGGTAACTTTTTTCTGAGGAAGACAGCAAAACATACCATAGCTTACATTTCACTCAACAAGTGACTCCAAGGGGACTTAAATCTACAGAAGTGCTTGATGGAAACTTCAGAGGGGTTTGACAGATAAGCTGATAGTACTGTAGACTGCTTGCAAAGCAGTTCTGAAGTATATTTCTGTAAGAATGTTGTGCTTCATATTGGTTCTAACAGTATTTGCACTGTTCGTGTTTTAGTCATCACCTTTCACTTTCTGATAAGGTAAACCAGAAATGTTTCGTTTTCTGCTGCATATAAGGTGGAAACAAAACTAATCTTAAGCAGCTCTGTGCTTTAGTAGGAATGTACTTGGCAGGAGTGGGAGAGAACACATTTTTGTGAATCAGATGCTACCAGGATGAGACTCTTCAGCCTTTCCTGTTAATGTACTCCTTTACCTGGTTTAATGAGATACTTTTGTTAGCTTTCTGTCAGAAATGTCCTTGATCATTATGTATACTTTTCATTGAACTGATGATGGAAGTAACTTTGTCGGTCAGGTTTCATTCCTTAAAGCAAAAATAGAGACAATAAAAATAAACCTTTTTGGTTCAATCAGGACATAAATTGAGTTTTAACAGTTAATTATTCATTTTGTTCCTTCATCACACTAGCAACTGTTTACTTTAAATTATACTTGAAGAAACCCACTTTCTCTAACTTGGCCCATGAGATTATAAGCTTTTTTGCATAGTGCTATTAGACTGTCACCAAATGAATTCTAACTTGTCAAGCATCTAAAGAATCCAAATATTTGAAATTACTTCTGAGAACCAAGGATTATTTTTTGAGTAATCAGTACTAGTTTTGGGGGCTTGTCTGCAAAATAAGCTACCTAACATGTTCTGGCATTAAATATAAGCTATTGATGATGTCATGATTTTCCCTCAGGAAATTCAACAAGAAACTGATATCCCTGAAAGAGAGCTTGTTAGAGCCCTACAGTCCCTTGCGTGTGGCAAACCAACACAACGAGTTCTTACAAAAGAGCCTAAATCAAAAGAAATCGAAAACGGTCATATATTTACAGTGAATGACCAGTTCACATCCAAACTGCACAGAGTCAAGATTCAAACAGGTAAATCTGGGTTTATATTCAGTTCTCCTGTATTCCAGAAATACCTTAAGTTGTAAAATGTTGGCTTCGACATTGAAGGCTAATGCTTCATACTACCAAAAGCAAATCATTAATCTATAAAACTTTGTTGTCGTTGAGTAGTATTCTGAAAGTAAAAATATAAATGCTGAGGCAAATGCAAAGAACTTACAGAAAGTAGTAGTTAAATAAAGTGTTGGTACAAGTGTGTATCCCAAATAGTTACCTCCATATGCACTGCTGCTCTGTGAAGGGCACATTAAGGAGAGATGCAAAAGTTGTTGCTCTTTCAAGAAAAGAACGCAGATTTTGAAAGAGCAGGTCAGGTTTGCCATAACGCAGTAGCCTTCTGGCGAGTGCCCTTCTTCCTGCACACAGACTCCTAGTGGGCTGCAGTTGTCTCATACGGACCCCTAGACTTAGACTCTTCTACACAGTGAAAGAGTCTTCTTTTTTTAGGGTCTCCACAGAAAAGGGGACACAGGACAGATTGAGGTCACTTCAAGTCGAAAAGGTTTGTTGTCTTTGAAAAAGAATTCAGAGCATCATTGGGACTCATCAGGTACCCAGGTAGAGCTGGGCCATTTACCTGTGACTTCCCCAGTACCTCATGGGAGGAACTTGGTACTGTGCCATCAATTCCAGAATTCTTTGCAGGGCATCTGTTGAATTCAGCACCAACAAGCACCATTTTGGAACCAACTATACAGCCAGCTTATGAGACAGCCACGACTTTACTTTTCCTCTCTGTTCCAGACTCTCCTGTGATTCAGGAGTCTCTTGCTTTGAGGGCAACTCTTGAAGGGCTGGGTCCTTCTCAGTGCAGAGACTGGTGGCACCAGCGTGAGTGCCAGCTAAGGAACATGGCAAAGGCTCAGCTTCTTCTCTGCTACCATCTTTGACACCAGTGTACACTGTGTAAGCATCAGTATGGTCTTCATCCTCTCTCTTTATCTTTGTCCTGGCCCAGACAGCCTCCATACTGGAGTGATAATCAGATTGGGTACTGAATACAGCTTCCACCACAGCACCAATTACAGAATATTTCCTGACACCATCTCATGATGTTGTACCATTGACATCTCATGAAACCTTTACAGACCACCATAGCTGCTTCATTATGGCTGATGTTGTACCCTAAATCATGTCTCTTTGATAAAACTGCCAACTCTCCTGAACTCTTTTTTATCTTAGACTTGCTTCACACAGCATATTCTCATGTTTGCAAAAATCTGTCTTCTTGAAGTCCATTGTCTTTATTCTTCTGTTTTCCCTTTTACCATTCCTTAGAATCATAAACTCTGTTATTTCATGACAGCTTGCATTCAAGCTGTCTCCTAGCCTCAAATTCTCAGTCATTTCCTCCCTATTTGTTAGAATCAGTCAAGAACAGCCTCTCCACCTTCTGCAATAAAAAGTTGTATCCAATGGATTCCAAGAACTTGATGTTCAGTCCTCCAGTTCAATTAATCCTTCAGTTCAGGGAAGACCTGTTTTTTGTTTATATATATAATATATATTTAATCTGCTGGTTTCTAGACTTTTAAAAGGGAGTGTTTGATTATTTCCCTTTGTAAAGGATACAGTTTACCACCTTAGAATCTTAATATAGTATTAGCCACTTTAATGGGCCTTCCGTTTGAACCGAAGGACCCATGTTCTTTGCCTCACTACGTCAGAAGACGTCTTTTCCAATAGCCATCATGCTAGCCAGAAAAGTAGATGAACTTCAGACTGTCTATGGCAGAATGACACACACATTATGTTTTCAAAGATAAAGTAGCTCTGTGGCCACATCTGAAGTTTCTGACTAAAGTCATATCGGCCTTTTGTCTGAGCCAGATAATATACTGACTGGTTTTCTTCCTCCAAAACCATACTTGCATAAAGACGATGAATGTATGCATACTTTCAATTTAAGATGAGCATTAATCTTTTAACTGGACAGAACTAAATCTTTAAGGGTGTCTCTTTGACTGTATATTATTTTGCTGATAGAATGAAAGGTCACACAACACAATTTCTAAGTGGAATATTTCCTGTATTACTATGATTTATGGTGTAGCAAATACACTGTTTACACAGAGACTGTCTGCTCATCAACAAGAACATAAGGTACTTCAGTGGCCTTTCTGAAGCACAAATTCACGCTGGATATTTGTAGAGCTGCCTGTTGGTCCACAGTGCACACCTTCACTCATCATTACGCCATCGTGACTTCTTTGAGGTCTGAGGCAAATTTTGGGAAGGTGATGCTATAGTGACTGTTAAAACATACTCTGAGCTTTACCGCCTGAGTACTGCTTGTGAGTTACCTTTGTGAAATACACACATACAACCATTTGAAGAAACAAAAACTGTTACTTACGTGTATTGTAACTATTTTTCAAGATGATGTTGCAGGTGTGTATTCCACTACACACCTCCTATTCCCTGTGCATTGGAGTCTTGTTTCATCATGTTTCTGGCATAAAAGAACTGGAAGCACGGTCCTTTTATCGGCTCAGAAGGGGCCATGAGTACGTGCAGGGTGCATGAACTGCCCTGACGGATACTTCTGTGAAAAACTCTGTCTCTAGCACACTGGGCATGCGTACCCCTGAGTGGAATACCAGTCTGCCACAACATCATAAAGAATAACAGTACAACTAAGTAACCATTTTTGTGTTGCTCACTAAAATTTTGAAGTTGAACTGTTCAATCCGTTGATCCTTGTATGTGCATATGTCAGTGCAATGTGGTAATACTTACTTTTTATACACTTCAAATATGAACTAAGATCTATCAAACCCCATCCCACAACATACAGAGGTAGCATTTCAAAAGTTTCTTGCTGTTTTGAAATATTCCGTAACTTTGAAAGAGATTCTTTGTACTTGTAATAGAACCCTCCACTGGAACTGGTAATCTCTCAGATATGTTTTAAGTGCAGCCACTGTACTTCTCTCATGCCAGACATTGCAAATATTATAGCCATTTTTACACTTTCCGAACAGTGGATGTGGACAGGGCTGCAAACATCTTAAACCCAACAATATGCTCTTGTGATTACACTACATACACATTGAAGCACAAACTACAGTGGACTTGGGTGTCTGCAGATGCAAGCAAAATGCCAAGGTATCCAAGATTTAATATGTCTACCTTGCATGGTGTATTTTTAAGGTGGCAGAAATACAATAGCAGGTTACAGATGATTTAGAGAATCTTAACTAGAGTCTCATGTATTCCGTGGCACAATGGGACCAAGTTCTATGGGGACACCTAAATTCCAGTTTATTCTCTTGTTCCCATCAAGTTATGACTCCTAATTGAAAATACTCATTGGTGTAAAATTCAGAGTTATTTTCAACAGGAGTTTTATTTGAGTTTTGGCCTCTTGTTTTCTAGGCTAGCAGCACCACGGAACTAGTTCTGAACCCCATGAAAGGATGTATCTTGCAGCAGTCTCTAATGAACTACTGAAAAAAATTCTTTCTCACCTTAGTCAGAGGGAAAGCTGCCTTGATGCTCAGAGGTTTTGAGTGGAGAGAATAAAATGAGAAAAGAGTGTAGCTAGAAGACTCCTATTTAAAAGGAGGGAAGATTGAGTTTGTATGTGGGAGAAGTGCTCAGAAATAATAGCTATAGTGGGAGAGAAACTGGAAGCAAGGACAGAAATAAGGAATCGGTGATGCTAGAAAATGCACCAAATACAAAGGGGAGAGAACAAAGTGAATAGGTTGACTAGTATTTTTCTTTAACAGTTTAACTAGTATGGAAAGTAAACTTGTAAATAAAATTCTTTCCCTTTCCTTATTATGGTGCAGTTCTCACTGTGACTGAAACATCACTGCAATTGAAACACTCTCCTGACAAGCAAAGGAAATACAGCCAAACAACAAAAAAATTGCAATGCAGTGTCATAGAATTTTTTTTCTTAATAATACCATATATTTACCCATTAACTCCAAAGTTAATTTGGCAAAATCTGTAATTTTTAAAGAGAAGAACCTGCAATCTGACAAAAGCAAAAAAATTGCAAACAAACTTCAGTACTATTTGAAAAGCTGAGATGTTTATTACATTTAAATGGCAACTGACAAAATAATAAAACATGCTTACACATGCATTAATTACTAGGTATGTCTTTCTTCTTGTGCCATATTTCATTAAAAACTACACTTGAAATGTCACAAACCAGGAAACTTCATTCCACTGTGGGTGAAATTAAATTTTATTCATGTTAACCTTATTTAAATTAACAATTTTGACTTTGCTGAACGTAGTTCATCTTCTCTTTTAGTTGCTGCCAAACAAGGGGAGTCAGACCCAGAAAGAAAAGAAACGAGGCAGAAAGTAGATGACGACAGAAAACATGAGATAGAAGCTGCTATAGTGCGGATAATGAAATCTAGAAAGAAGATGCAGCACAATGTGCTAGTAGCAGAGGTAACGTACCATGTAGTTTTGACGGGGTTAAGAGATGAGGGAGAGGGCGTTTCTGACCCACTTCTCTATCAGTTCTTACTCTTCTGTTAATGTCATAAAGTTACAAGACCGTAACAGCTATAAGATTTTAAACCAATTCTAGAGAGACGTATTTTCATCTCGTACCTTTGGAAACGTGGTTGAATTCATTTAGTGCCTATTGATTTGAGTTCAGTGGTTTGTAAAATTGCTAAGTACTGAGTGTAATGAGCTACCAAAAGGAGTGAGTTACAAAGAGTGAGCCTTTAGTAGCGAGAGTTCTTCCGCTAATAGTTACTAAATTTGAAGGGGCTCCACGGACACCATTTGCCTTCCAGCCAGTTTTAACTATCGTGGTGAGTGTAGGTTGAGAGGCTTCATGATGACCAGAACCACACCAAGAAAGCTCAGGATGAAGAAAGTTCAGCACAGAGGTTGTGTTCATGCCAGTCGTTCTTCTGGGCATAAATTGGCTGGCTGCTAGTGGGGTGTGAGGAGGGATGTATTCCCTTGTGTGTGTAACTGCTTAATTGTGTGTCCTGGAATTATATTAGGTTTTTGTTTTTCTCTGAAACATCAGCCATTGACAATAGAGACAGTAGGACAGAAATAAGAAAAATTAATTTTGAAGGGGCTCAAGCTAATTTCTATTAGACTCACAATTTTTCAGTAGATTGGTGCCTGAAATGTGCAGATGGCCACGTAAACTTTAAAGGTTATCACCAACCCATTTTAACAAGTTTTTTAGTTTAGTGTGCATTTGTGTTGTGCAACCTTACACATTTGTCATTTGCAGTATTGCATTAATTGTTCCTGTTTTTATGTCCTAGGTAACTCAGCAGCTGAAAGCTCGATTCTTGCCAAGTCCAGTTGTTATTAAAAAACGTATTGAAGGACTTATTGAGAGAGAATATTTGGCACGAACACCTGAGGATCGCAAAGTATACACTTACGTAGCATAAAATGTGTTCTGCAAATTTTGGTTTATTCTTGGACTATACTCTTCGCATGAACTGGGAAGTTCTTTTAAATCATTAATATTAAAGACCGACCATCTCTTCAATTAAATTACAATACATGTTCTAGACCATGCAGATCAAGCCTTTACACCTTTTGAGAGTTTTCACCATCAGTTGATTGAGCTTCAGGCTTTTCAGCGTTATCCCTGTAGAGATCATTCTTATAATTCCTCGGGAAAATGTGAACGTGCTGCATTTGTTTTCAAAACTGTATGAAAACAGAAAAAAAATAAAAAGAAATTTAGAAAATACAGCTCATTAAAATAAAAAATTGTTGGAATTTCATTCCCCAAATCTTCAGTGTTGATGTAAATGTGTTTCTGTAGTGTTGCTTAGCACTTTGCGCATTGTATAAGTTGGGTTTAAAAACAACACAATTGATAAGACAGAATTCCCAGTTATATTGCTGTGCTTCAGATATTTCTTTACCTTGCCATGTTTAATTTAAATATTTGGTAAATTTATAAAGACCCAAAAATACAGTTTCAGCATGCTTCACTCTTCCAGCTGCACTCATTGTTCCGGCAACATGATCAGGAACCTTTTTGGGACTCAGTAAAGACCATAATAATTTTGGCTTTCCCTTCTGTAATTTGAGTTCTTCCAAATTAAGTTCTATATTGATTAGGTTTGTTCTGGTTTCTTTATAGGAAAAAGGAAAAGATTTTAGTGTGTATAAACTGTATAATAATTTTTGCTGTTGTACTCACTGCTGATAGTGGATTGTACAGGGCGATGTTTTAATTTCACTCATTGTAGACAAATTTAAAATAAACGGATTTAGTGTACACAAGCCACTAATTCAATTGTTTTAGAGCACAGAGATTACAATTTGTTGAACTAAATGCTGCCCCCTGAAGGAAAACACCAACACCTCGTTTATTAGTGTCATGACCGACAAGAAGGTTTCCCACTTGAAGTACAAATTTCAGGAGATTGAAGTGAAGCCATTGTGCACTATTAATTGCTTTAAAATGCAATAAATATTCTTACTTTAATCTTAATGAGATCTTCAGTTCTTACAGCAAAACCTCTCTCATATATTTTCAATGTGGTTCAAAAAGCGGATTTCAAAATTGTGGCTGATGGACATCATTTTTCTTTAATAAGTCAGTTTTGCTTCCTGACAATGTGCATTGTACTAAAGATTTTTTTTTTTTTTTTATTAAGACGTAGTTTTGACCTTATAAGCAGTAAACTCTGTGCAGGTTCTCTGCCATAACTATGGTTTTCTCCATTTTCCATCAAACTACTGTACTTTTATTCTCAGTTCTCCTTAATTGTTGTTTTTCATGAGAGATTTAAAAATGTAATTGGGAAAGGCTGCATATGATATAGACACCAACCTGCAGTCAGAAAACTTGGTTGAGGCTCCTGAAGCATTAAGGAATTGCTGGTGCATTTGTTAACTGTATCTGACAAAGGTGTCTGTTCAGATATATGGTGAAGTATAGCAACGTAATTTCAGTATGGATAAAAATGCCACACAGCTGTTTCCATGGCATTTGGGGCAATGTTTTTATTCTGGTCTGCATATATGTGGAGATTGATTTAACCTTTGTTTCACTGTCAGTATTTGGCAGCTAAAAAAAAAATTTCTATTTCAAACATTATATCTTGAATATTTTGTAGTTTATGTAACATGCTTTAAAGTAAAAACAGAATAAAACAAAACTGTCTTTCATTTTATCCCCCAAAGTTCCAAAAATTTTGACGAGACTAGTTCTAAGTGAGCAGAGTGAAAGAGAACTTCTAGGCTTATACCTTTTCTTTATGTTGGTTTAACTTCTAATTCAACAATGAAACTTGACAAGTCAATCTGCAAGGCTTGTGTGGTGTCAGTTATTAAACACCTGTGTATGTGAATAAATTTATTTTCATTAATACTGTAGATAGGTAGCAACCTTTCGTGATTGTTTTCTAAATACAGTACGTACTACATGAGATGATGTGTCAGAATTATTTCAGTGTGTATCTTTGGAATGCTGTGTCTTCAGATATTTCCCCCATAATATATGTTTTGTTTCATGTTTTCTGGAGCATAAAGTACCTTTTACAAATTTCCATTAAGGGATTTCTTTTCAGATACCACAACATCTTTTTTTTTTTTTAAAAGGGCATTGATGTTCTGATAAAATATCAAAAACCTAGAAATTCAAGGTTAACACTATGTAGTCTGTGTTTTTGAAAAGAGGGGATGTAAAAGGAAATTCTGATTCCACTGAAGTGAATGTGAGTTTTAACATTGATTTCAATGAGTACAGCAGTTAATGTTGCATGTGTTCTAGTGCTTGGCTGTCGCATTTAATCTTAAAAGTAATGCAGTTCTGTAGGTTTTGTAACCTACATAAGCATAAGATTGCTGTTGAAGGATAGCAGATAATTTAAACCACCTTTGGGGAACAGGAAGTAGAATTTCTTTTCCAGTTTAAAATAATTAGAATTTTAAAGAGACAAGGATTTGATAGCAACCTTCAACTACTTGAAGGGTTGCTTCAAAGAGGAGGGAGCTAGGCTGTTCTCGGTGGTAACAGAGGACAGAACAAGGACCAATGGTTTCAAATTACAGCTGGGGAGGTCGAGGTTGGATATTAGGAAAAACTTTCTCACGAGGAGGGTGGTGAAGCATTGGAATGGGTTACCTACGGAGATGGTGGAATCTCCGTCTTTGGAGATATTTAAGGTTCGGTTGGACAATACCCTGTCTGGGATGATTTAGTGGGAGTGGTCCTGCTTTTAGCAGGGGGTTGGACTAGATGACCTCATGAGGTCCCTTCCAGCCCTAAGATTCTTTGATTCTAAGGTAGTGGGGGCTCTGGAGATTTTTGCCTTCCTCTGTAGCATGGGACATGGCTCGCTGGTGGATTCTCTGTATCTTAAAGTCTTTAAATCATTATTTGAGGACTTTAATAACTCAGTCATAGGTTAGAGGCTTGTTGCAGTAGTGGGTGGGTGAGGTTTTGTGACCTGCATTGTGCAGGAGGTCAGACTATACCATCATATTGGTCCCTTCTGACCTTAAAAGTCTATGAGTCAGTAATATATTTTATAGACCAACCTGCATTGGTATTAGAGATGAGCTTTCTTGCTACAGACAGCTCTTCAGGTCTGGATAGCTCAAAAGCTTGTCTCTGTCACCAGCACAAGTTGGTCCAGTAAAAGACCTCACCCACTTGGTTTCTCTTAATCCCTTGGGAGGGACCAACATAGTACCACAACACTGCAAACAATAGAATTTTAAAGACAATGATATGAGCGAGAATTTTCAAAATAGCCTAAGTGTGATCCTTTGGGAAAAAAATACTCTTAAACATTAAATATGAGCTAATGAAGCAGAGGTTGTCTTAATGTGGTGATTGAGGGTATTCAAATTGAGGTCAGACAGAGAGAACAGCAGAACACTGATCTAGCTCCTTTGACGGTGAGTTTGGTACTGTGTTCTTAGAATGCGTACATGTGAATTGGAAATGTCTCGTGCAAACTTTGGAAATTTCCTGCTGCTCCTTATCTGATTTCTATTCTGATTTTCCTTAAGCTATCAGGCTGCTTCCTGTTCATATTTATTAAAATGTCACATCTAGGGATTACCTGGCTACCTGCATCGATGGAGAATTAAATCCATATTTACCAATAGTGCCTGAAATTAGCCTTCTAAATCCATGTTTAGATCTCTGAATGGGCTTGGCCAGGCTTTCAGGGGCACTAACAGCCTTTGCACCCAATTCCATGGGAACTGCTAATGTATAGTGAAGGATACACAACTGCAACTCCAACAGCACATGATACAAAGTCATTGCATCACAACCAGCCCATCTACGCTTTCCTTATTGCATCCCCTTCTCAACCTCAGCTACCTCCTTCCCCCATCCATGTTTCCCTCTGAATTGTTTTCTGAGGTTCCTTGTAAATATAACGTGTATATCATAGTGTTAGCATCAGCTTGATTTAGTGCAGGGTTGGGAGACTTTGCTCTCTGACCAGCTATGATTCCCATTTGCTGTGTGCCTCGTATAATCAATCTATAAAGTTTCCTTCACGCTTACAGAAGTATGTGAGGAGGTTACGCTTAATATTTGTGAAGCAGATTCAGAGCCTTGGATGGACAAATGCATAAGTTAGATGGTAATCGTTTCCTCCCCCCCCTTACTCCTTCCATACCATTGAAGAGCCCACTGTTCAGGGGCTCATTTCAGAACCCAGTTCCAGGTGAAGTGAATGGGAACTGCAGGGGCTGAGCAAGTCTGAAAATCAGGCCGTACATTTGCATCGTTTGGCAGCAGTAAATTCAAGTCGAGACTGCCAGAATAGGGTGTTGAATCAACATTTGTGGGCTAGTTCTGACACTTCTATGGCTGTACCAACTGACTCCTGACAGAGAGGGGGGTACCTCAACCTGGCTTGCTCATCAGTTGAGTATGTTGACTCTTCCCCTTTACTAGCATAGTCTGTAATACAGACCTGTGAACAGTGGAGAAGCGGAAGGAGCAAAGAGAGACTTGTATCTCAGCCAATCCAGCTGTGTAGCGGTTCTGTGATGAATGCACAAACTACTGTATTGCTTGATCTGGGCTAACTGTACCGGTTTCCATATTTGCTTTGCTTTTACAAAAATTCAGTCTCTGATTCATACAGATTTTCTTTTTGCAAGAGTCATATTTGGGCACCGCCTTTTTGTACTGGTGTCTGTAAAAATTTCCCTTTTGTTTTTGTAGTGCATTTCTGGAACTTCTGCAAACAGAACACTGCAGACTCAAATTTTGTTATCTCACATCTGATTATAAAATTATACACTGCTGATTATTATGGATTGCCACAATTATATTCCTCTGCGCCGTGAATGCATTTTTATCATTCCCTCATGTCACTTCCATTTTTATGTACCAGAATATGCTGCTTGTTGTTTCCTATCCAAATCTCAGTGAAGTTCCTCGGTGATGATAATGGACAGCAGTAATTTGTTGGTAGGGATTGATGTGTTCTGTATTGAGAAGGCCTGTTTTTATAGCAACAGGCTGCAGTTTTTCTGTAATACTTTGTGCCATTAGAGATGCTGTAAATAACACACACACCTTTCTCATTACAGTCTTCTGATCATAACGATCACATTGTCGGTTGGTGATGTATGTTGATTTCCATGTGACTCATTCAGTGATGAGTCTATTGAGACACTTTGAGAGCACTCTGAAAAGAAGCAAGTATATATAACAATCAATGTGGTAATAAAATTCTACAGTAAATTTTGGGGAACATAAATGTAGATTGAATTATAGGATATTTTTAATTGATACATACGATCAGCCTTCTTTGTTTCCTTCTAAAGGATAAATTGGGTTTGGTTAATGCATAGTTCAAATCAAGATTGGATGCATTTCTGGAAGACCTCAAGAGATGGGGAGAATCCATCACTTCCCTTGGTAGTTTGCTCCAATGTTTAATCAGCCTCACTGTTAAAAATGTGTGCCTCTTCCCTAATTTTGATTAATCTGGCTTCAGCTTCCAGTAATTGGATTTTACGTTCTTCATTAGTAGTCCTTAATTCATTTTAAAAACACCAGCCATAATTGATACATTTCTGTATTTTTGCAGAATTCACAGGTAAGTGATTCATGCAAATTCTCTGGGTTAAAATATTTAAAAAGTGAAACTTTCCATGGACCTTTAGCTACTTGTAAAAATAGGCCTCAGGTGCTTTTTATACTGGTTTACTTTGTGATATGTTTATAAGTAGCAGCCAGTTAGGGACAGTTTTACAAGTAAATGCAACTAATAGATGATCTCTGTGCCAGCATTTAAGTATTCTAACTAATTTCACTTAGTGTCTGTTACTTGAATAAACTTTGCTGTTGGAATGTAGTATTGCAGCACCACTTGCTAGTACATACAGAGATAACATTAACTGAGGAACAGCAGGGAACACTTGTACATGAAAAGATCTTTGAAATAGGTGCATAAGTGAGAATTATTCAATAGTTGATATGTCTAAGTCAGGGGTAGGCACATCCCCCCACCTCCCCAGCACATGTGTTGACAGTGGCACCCGAGCCCATTCCCCAGTGTTTGAATTTTAACATCTGCTTTGATTTGCTGTACAGCCTGACCTGATCCTATGTCATACACTTCCCCGCATTTAATTTCTTCCCATTCTGTAAGTTCCCCGTCTTCAAAGCATCTGACAAAGTGGGATTTTCTCCCATGAAAGCTCATGCAATAAATAAATTTGTTAGTCTTTAAAAGTGCTACAGGACTCCTTGGTTTTTTTGCAGAACTAGACTAACACGGCTACCCCTTTGGAACTTGGAAAGGAAAAGAAGCTGTCACCATTCAGCCAGGCAGATCTTTGGACCACAGATGATCTATGGCTCACTGGTGGTCCCTACACCACAATTCAGGAGTCTGGTTTGGAGACAAGGAAGACGTGAGGACAGTGATGGCTCGATGGATTTCCCTGGCCAGCTCTCTACCTCTCCTCCCCAGCCTGGAAGCTCTCCTTACAGCTTATAAATTGACTATGAAATGTCCTTGTTTTGGCTGCAATGTTATACTTCTTCGTTATGGGAGAGTCACACAAACACCTCCCACTTTTCCTGTTCTCTCTCTGCTGCTGCTGCTATCCCAGACTAGGATTTACACTCCATGGGGTGACCTCTGGCCAGAGCAGGCGTCTAGCTAGCAGCAGCTGGCTAGGGCAGGGGAGGAGCGAGTGGGATGGAGGGAGGCGTGTGGTGCGGTGGGCTGGAATGTGACTGGAAGTACAAACGGGTAGTGAGGATCTTGCTGGTCAGGGCACTGATTGAGAGCTGCTTTCTAGTCATGCTGCTGTGAAAGAACATCCTCCTGCAGCACCATGAGTGCATGGGCTCAGGGGCTGATCCTGATCCTGCAGGGTAGGTGGAGGCTGTTGCTTTTGTGTCTGGGGAGGATGGAGGCCTTGGGGCATGAGCTGGTTGCTAATGGTTTTGTTGTTTGGTATCTAGGTGGCAGCGCTCGGGCAGGCCTTTTTCTCTGACACTCCTGCTCCTGGCACAGCTTTAAATAACACAAGAATGGCCATGCTGGGTCAGGCCGACAGTCCATCGAGCCCTTACCCCAGCTTCCAACAGTGGCCAGTGCCAGGGCTTCAGGGGGAATGTACAGAGCAGAGCAATTGAGTGATCCATCCCCTGTGGCTTCTGGCAGACAGAGGTTTGGGAGTGGGCAGAGAAGAGTGTCCCTTACACAGTGCTATAGAACAATGGTTTCATGCCAGTGTGAGTTTAACTCTCTCTCTACTTGAATTTCTTTCTTTGCAGTGGGGTTGGTCTCGTGGGTGCTTGGGAGAACGATGGAGGGGGAACAGATGCCTAGCGGGCTGTGGTGTCCCTGCAATAGTGTCATTCCTACAGCTTCCTCGGCGTCTTCTGTCCCTTTGCTAATAGACCGACAGAGCTGGGAGCGGGAGGGGGAAATGGGCGCTGTGAGTTTGACAAACACTTCAGGGCAGGGATCTTGCCTTTTCTGTGTCCTGTCAAGTGCCATGTTCACTCCAGGTGTGCTGTTAAACAACGATTATCAGGGATGGAATGGGGGAGAATCCCTACAACATTTCTATTACTAAAACTAACCAGTATCTGGTGGCTGAAGCTGGCTCTGAATCAGTCACAATATATTCACAGACTAAGTCCTAGCCCAGCCTGTGAATCCTGTGTTGTGTGGTCTTGGAAAGCAAAGAGGTTTTAAATGTCAGACCCAATGCAACAGGCAGTCTGTATTATTCCCAGGAAAGGGGCATTCAAATAGCTAGGTAGATTTGCTGTGGGGATTATGTTTCCTCATCTAGTGGATGCTTCTTCACCACTCAGGAAGTTCATTTTATTAGTCAGTCTGAATCTATCTCTCTTCCTGCCCCACTCTCCCCCATTGGAACTACCTGGATGTGATCCCACAGTTGAGAGAAAGCTGAGCACGGACAATCTTTCCCAGCTGCTTTGTAATTAATAAGAAATAGTTTATTTAAAAACACCTAGTTTCTTGGCTTTACCCCCTTCTCTAATCTTTCAAAACACATGGACATTTTTGGTGTTGAGGAAAACTCTTTGTTCATGTGGGATCAACTAACCGACTAAGAATGCAATGGGTTACCACAGCCACTTGCGCTTATTCATTTCCTTCTGGGGTATTTGAGAAATGTGCCCTTTTGACTTGTGTTTAACTTCTCTTAGTCTAGTGCGTCTCTGTGCTGAGCCCAGTGCTGAGATGTGAGCAGCCTGCAATCCGAGGGTAAATGTCAAAACAAGTGACAGGGCCCTTCGTTGATTGTTTTGGCCTTGATTTTGATAGTGAGAATGAGAGACACGTTGGAAGACGGTGATTCCAATTAGTTTGCCTGTTGCTGTCGAATGCACAGTGTGATTCTGATCACCTCAATAGAAAAGTATAAGCTGTGCCGCTCGAAAGCGGTGGGCTTTGAGATTCAACAACAACAAAACTAGAAATGTAGGCAGAGGACTTTATTACCGTGTGTTAAATTAACAAACCTGCCATAATTTTTCTGTTGTAAATGTTGTATGCGACATAAGCATTTAGCCAACTCTGAATATGTACAAAATATCATTGCAAAACACGTGTGATACGTAACAGCTATTCAGTTGCAGAATGGGCTATTTAAGGGACTAAACCCTGGCATGATTTATAGCAGTGGTTCCCAACCTGTGGCCCTCTGGGGCTTTTAAAGTGGCCCATGGCTCCCCTCCTGCTGTCTGTGGAAGGGTGCGATTGCCTCAAGACCCAAGTGGAGTGCATTTCTGTGTGGTTAAAAGACTGATGCAGGATCCTTGCTGCAGCCAAGGGGATGGGAGATCAGTGCTCCCCTCTTCCAGCTACAGCAGAGCAGAGCGCTCTGCCTGTGTCCCTAGGCTCTGGGGTCTCTTCTGCAGCCAGAGAGAGGGGAACACTGAAGTTCCACCCCCCGACTGCAGAAGGGAGCCACTGCCTAGGGACCCAGGTGGAGCACACAGGGCTACAGGACATGTTCAGTTTCCCTGCTGCAGCCAGGGAGACGAGAGATCAGGGAGGAGGAAGCCCCTGGCTTGCTGCAATGGGGGACTGCTGGTAGAGACTGGTAGCCCTTTAGAGTTGTAAAAATTATATCTTTGGCCATTGAGCCAAGAAAGGTTGGGAACCACTGATCTATAGATTCACAAACCTTTTATACAGGAGGCATATATTAAAGAAAACAGCTACACTAACAGGCTTCCACAAAGCTTGAGTTCCTACTTTGTTTACCAACCACTATGCTTTGGAACTCTGGCCACACACAGTGACATCTAGTGGGTGAATAATATACTGCAAATAACCATAGCTTTTCAAGCCCTGTCCTCAATGAATGCAGGAAGCCCTGTCTGCAGGAGAATCCCTGTTGAGGAAGAGGAAAGGAAGAATTTGAGGAGCTTGTGCAGGGAATGCAGAACCCAGCTCCCAAGGGGCTGTCATTGAGGCTGGCCAGAGTAACCAGCCCTCAGGCTGGAGTAGTGGTTAAAAAGAGGTTCTGCTCTTGCTTTGTGGCCTATTGAGAAGATCTCTAGCCCTGGTGTTTGGGCTGGTATCTAGAAACAAAATTTGTCCCTAAAATTAATAATTTTTTAAAAAGCACCTCATACTCCTACACACATGGACTAAGCGTTGCTCAGAGCAATATGGAGGCATAGGGAGGCTGAGCACTGAGGGAGTCACGGACGCATTTGTTTAACTGATTCCAGAAGAACTATGTAATTACCACAGAACAAGAAGCTGGCTCTGCAATAATGGGCTCTTCCTCTGAGGAAGACATTTGGCTATAAAGGATGCAAACTTTTGTGGGGTTATTTTAGTGACCGGAAATGTTTCACAATGGCCTTTATTAAAATGCTCGTATTCAGCTCATTTCCCTTCACACAGAGCTCCTGCCCTAAAGGAAGGAAGGGTAGCTATGCTGCATAGATTGGCCATATTGGCTGTAACCGGGCAGCTCTCTTCAGTGGAAAAATGTTCCTAGCGCTGTGGACATCGCACGTATTATGCTGGCTTTTTAAATTCCCCTAAAGAAAAGCAAACAAGGACTCCTGTGACACTTTCAAAGACTAACAAATTTATTTATCGCTTGGGGCTTTTGTGGGAGAAAATCCTACTTGGTCAGATGCTTTGAAGATGGGGAACTTACAGAATAGAAGGAAAATAAATGCAGGGAAGTGTAAGTCACAGGATCAGGTCAGACTGTTACAGCAAATCAAACACTGGGGAACAGCATACAGAAGCAGGTGAGGTCAAATCACCTATTGTAATGAGGAAAAAAATCCGTAGTCTTTATTTAACCCTGAGGCAACAGTATCAAATCTACATATGAATTCCAATTCTGCTGTTTCTCTTTGGAGCTGCAATTTGTTATCCATTTGTTTGAGCACAGCTATTAACAATCATCAGTGGAGTGAGCAGGGAGTTTGAAGTGTTCCCCTATTGGTTTTTTTAATGTTATTTCTGATGTCAGACTTCTGTCCATGTTGGGGGCATATGATCAGCCTTTGTTTCTTCCTATCCATGTAAGTTTTTTGTTCTTGAATGTCCAGACAGATTCATTGTGAGTACTTCATCTTTAGAGGGGTTCTATGTAATTCACCTAAGTTGTGGTGATGATTTTTCATTATTTGTATTACAGTAGTGCCCGGATGGGCTGTTCAGGGACCAAGGCCCCATTATGCTGGGCACCGACCACACATGTAAGAAACAGAGGGTCCTGGCCTTGAAGAGCATATAATCTTAGCATATGATAAGACCCAAAGAGGCCACAATTAAATGGAGGTAAAGACAAGCTAAGAGCGAAATGTTCACTAGGAGCAGTTGGAGCACACCAGCAGCCCACTCCTTGTCTGGCAGACGTTATGGCAGAAGTGAAAGCTAAGCTCCCCAGGCCCCAAACAGACTCAGATTCACCTGCTCTTATTTACCGGACAAGTAGGCCAGTCTCTGAGTGACACTGCCCAGAGAATTTACGGGCGAAACGGAGTTGCTCACATGAATCGGTTGGTTTTTTTCCTAGTCCATCTTATTTCTCTTGAGCCTGTCACTCTGGACAATGAGCCATCAGACACCTGCTCTGCAATAACAATTCCTGTAAAAGAAGTGGCAGGCCACCAAGCTGGGCGTGCTCTCATTATCAAGCTTATTAATCATGTCAGCCGAAGCATTTGGTTCCTGCCTAACGACGTTCCATCAGTTGGCTCCATGCTTCCAGAGCTTCTGTTCTGTCCTGTCCTGCTATTTGTTATGAGCCCAGTTCCACCTTTGGATGTGTGAGCATAGCTTTAATTAAGTCCAGTGTGAGTGGTTTCCAGGTAGCTTAGGTATGTCAGGCTGAGAAGCTAGAATGGACTGCTTCAAAAGAAATTGCCCTTTTGCCTACCTGAAAAATGATTTGTGTGAGGAGAAACATGTTCCAGAGAATTGGGTTTGTGACTAGGTTAGGGCTAGGCCTCCCCCTAATATGTTAAAACTTGTGAGAAGGTAGGAAAGCTACAGAGGGCTTTTTAGTTGGGGTACGGGGTATGCTCCAAGCTCTGCAAATGCATCTATAGCCCTTAGTTGAAAGGATGCACAGCTGTCCCCTCAGGGCATTGTTCTTCCCTGCCAACTCTGTCCCCACCGCCCTGGCAACATGACTCCAGTGGACTTACGTTTTGAGGGTTTCTTGCATTTACAACAGCCCCTGCACCCATCCATGAGGGGATATTCCAATGTGAGGAGGGTGGCTACAGAAAGTTAAGTCAGTGAACGAAGGGTAGTGTTTTGTTTCAGCGATTGTACTGGGACTTTGAAGTCTGGGAAGTCATGGCTGTTTCTGCCACAGATTTCCTGTGTGACCTTATGCAAATCACTTACTTTTTCTATCTGTAAACAGGGTTAGTTGTACTTCTCTAGTTCCAAGGGGTCTTGGTAGAATAATTAATGTTTGAAGGGATGGGGAAAGAAGTAGTACTTCGAAGAGATATTTTGCAGTGGAGTTCATGCTCTGTGCCATGTTGAGGTCAAGGGAGGGAGGTGCCACGGAGGCATTTGTCTTCCTCACCCTTAAATCCATAGGTGGAGGAATGGTTCTAGGCTAGGACAATGATCTTTCCTGGAGCAGTTCTGTGGCAATGCTTTGGGTTAACTACTAGCCTAGGGAGTGGCCTTTCTCTCTTTTCAATCACATTTTGTGAGAGAGAGAGGGAGCTCCCACATGAATGGTGGCAAGGAGAAATGTAGGTGGGTTTTTTGTGCCTTGCCACAAAAACAATAACATGTGCATTCCCGGTCACCAGCCCTGAGAATCTATTTTACTGGCCCTACTTGTTTCCTATTAAAGATTTCATTATTAGGAAATGAAGAGGGGCAAGTTACTTAAACTTGGGATGTCAGGTTGCCAATAGAATCCAGGAGTCCTAAATCTCAATCACGTGTTCTCACTACAGGACGTGCTGTCCTGTTTAATTATTATTCTATTACAGTTACTCACTGAGCTTATTTCTTACATAGCTGGTCACGGGTAAGTAATTTTGAAACTCTGTGAAAAGTGTTTTCATTAATTGATTTAGTGCATAAAGATTTTTGCACCTGCTGTGGCCTTCTTCCCTTGACGAAATTGCAGGGGCTTGGTAACCTTTTTGAGACAAAGCATGTAGCTGTTCTGGCAGAAAACACTCTTTTCTGGGTACATACTGAACCACGATTAGGGAAGTGAAAACAAGAGGTGACAACAGACATTGAAATAGTATCCATCTAGACCAAACCAAAGTGCTTCACGCTCAGGGCATTCCAAGTTCATCTAAAGCTATGCGACATGATGGCCATTGGTCAGCTACACTGTAGGAGGCTTCGTGAAGGCAGATTTCACCTTCCAAAAATGAATATTGCATTAAAAATTGTAAGCAAGTAAAAACAATGGTATTGCAAGAATGTATAATGCAAGTGATCAATTTTAATAGTAAACATCGTTGTTGATGCAAGCAGCTGTAATTCATAGTTTGTAGAAGTTTTTAATTTCAAACACAGTATTGGGAAAAATAGCATTGACACTTAATTTTGTTTTCACAGATCTCATTTCAGTGGAATGTCGTGAACCAGCAGTAAGTAACTTTCCCCTCTAGTTAATGCACTTGTGTATTAAATTTAAAACTGGAGGGAGATGAGGAGGGTAGTGCTAATTCAGTTTTTCCAAGATGAACTTTCTAAGGACCTTGCTGCAATACTTGACCTTTTTTTCTACTGAGGACTGCACTATACCAAAGCTTAATATAAATGCTGTTACAATACTAGCAGTTAGACTCATACCATTTAAGTCTTCTGATGATCTTCAATCCTCAATTGGGCAAAACAGCTATTGGAAACATTGGTAATTCAGTGCAACTCAGAACTGCCGTATTTAGCTTAGCAGTCTTAGTAGAGAGATGTGTGTTAGTAATTCCTAGGAGTGAATGTGTTACTAGGGGAGCTGATAATTACAGTCCTCAGAAAACTGGGTTTTCTGAGCCCCAGAAAACAGGCAAAACTTTCCTAAAAAGTGAATACTGTATTTTAAAAAAACCCAACCAACCCCTAACTTAAGCCATCGTGATCCTAATTAGGCTATTGAGGAGCATTCTCCATTGCTCTGCACCTTGCCTGGTCACTCCAAGTGCAAAGTGGGTATAAAATACTATTCAAATCAGAAGAGCAATGTTTTAGACTCACTCCTCACAAGACCCCATAAAGTGCAGGGCAACAGAGACTCAGCCTTCAGTTTCTTACTAGAAAATGTCAAATAACCATTAACGAGAATTCACCTATATTGAGGGCCAGAAAGCCCTGCTTGGAACAGTCAGCTCAGTACATGTACTGGAAATTGTGCAGATTTCAGCAGACAGCCCAGAAAAGGGAATGCCTTCTCTTTGCCAGTGTCTTCACTATAGTAGTTTCTTCCTCTTTTTAATCATCGTTAGGTAATACTCACCTTACAGTGGCATCCAAAGGCCCCAACCAGGACCTGATTATGCCGGGCACCGTCTGAAGAGAGAGGTAACCACAGTTTCTGTTCAGAGCAGTTTACTGCCTGCTATTGTACTGGCCATCCGGTGTGTTTTTCTTTGTTTTTACAGCATTTGATATCCAGCCAGCTCTTTAAGGGTCAGCAAACTACTAGAACATCAAGAAGCAGAGAGACAGAAGGAATAACGCAGTGCCAGCTATATTCTAAATTATCTATTGGACAGGCTGCCAGGCACTTCTTTCCACTTAGTCTCCTAGACAAAGAGCGGACTTAGCTCTGCACAGTCCCATGTGCAGCATACAGTGAGATCTGGCTGCTTTTCACATACATTGGCTAGTCCACGGAAGGTCTAATTCTTGTACAGGACTCCCAGGCTAATCATCATGTGCCATGAGCCCAGCTGCTAAAAGTGTTTTTCTCATGTGCTCTGTTGGCCAGAGGTGGGGAACTCCAGACTTCTGAGTTTGGTACTTCTGCCTTGTGTGGACTTATATGGGGAACAAGTTACCCCAAATATTCTACACAGCAATATCATCATCTATTGTATATGTTCCAACATCTAAAGCTGGAAGATCCTTGTCACCCTTCCCTAGCTGTCTCCTATGTCCCACACCCATCCCATGGCAACCCTCAGGCACAGGTTATAGCAGGAGTCTGTGTGTGGGAAGAGGTATGTGATGGCACTAGTGGCCCCTGAGTCAATCGGCTCAGTTTGAGGTAGCCCAGAGAATGTTTTCAAATCTGCTAGGACCAGCTTAGATCAGGTTAGAGCTGGTGGGCTCCATAGAGCAGAATGGGCAAGGGGAAGATGTTCATAAATTGTGATGATACGGGGCACGCACATTGGTACTTTTAGACCAAACTGGATCAAGGCTGAGGAACTGTAGATATCAGTTAGGGCTGCAGCTTCTGGTATCCCCTGGTGTTGATCAGAATCTGCTTTCATTTTAACAACAAAATTAATCATGCCCCTCGGGATCCAAGAAAAGCTTGAAAATATGATTTGAGTTTAATCAATGTAGCTGTGCCTGCCTGAGTCTGCAGACAGCCTGAAACAATTGTTTCAGATGGCATGCCTTAATATGGCATTTCTGCAAGTTACTTCCCCCAATGCTAATATTCAATTGGTGTTTGTTTGTTTGTTTGTTTGTTTTTCTGGTTAGAAATTCCCTTAGAGAGGTTTAATAATCTCTGCAACTTCTCTGTCATGATGTTTGCTGGTAAGTTAATTATTGACAAAATCTTAAACTCCCACATAATGCGGGATCCGTGCCCGGGTTTTTCAAAATTAGAATTATAGCTGTATTATTCACTGCCTTGGGGAGTTGCCCTGAGGAAAGGGACTAATCTGGAGTCTCACACAGCATGGGTCTCAACTGGATGCATTGGAGAACTCGCCATCTCCTGGTGCTGTTGATTTCAGCATCTGTTTATTGGTCTCTTCCAATCCTGAGGAAGACCTTTGTGCAGCTTGAAAGCTGGTCCTTCTGCCAGCAGATGCTGGGCTAATAAAATATATTACTTCATCTACTTTTCCTCTCTCATTGGTTTGTTAAGCATTTCTCTGTTAATTGACTTCCATGTAATTAAAAGTAGACTCACTAAATAATCCATTGGACCCTGTGTGCTCCCATTTGATTTAGAGCTAGTTTGTTCCTAGAAGATTTTAAATTGTGGTGTGAGTTCTGTAAATTATCAGAACTAAAATTTTCAAACATGACTGAAGGCCTGAAGTTAGGCACCTAAATCCATATTTAACAAGTCTTATTTTCAGAGTTGCTGGTCAGCTCCGGCTGGCTTCAGTCAGAAATGTAATTGCTTAGAATCTCTCAGAATCAAGCTATTTATTTAGGTGCTTATGGATGTAGGTCTATTGGCTGCAAAACAGATGTGCCAGTGCGTAAACCCGTAGGCCGTTATGGAAGTCCATGTTGGCATAAAGATCTGCACTGGACCATTTGATTTGAAAAATCTGATTTCAGCTGTGTAAAGAGCTCAGCTTGCATGTAGTCACCAAATAAATGCACTGAGCTTTCCAAACTGCTTTGTATGCTGGGTTCCCATTGTTTTCAGCTGGAGGTGTGGCAAGGGATTCTCCATTATTCTCAATGGAAGCTGTTGAGTTCTTGTGAAGATCTGGCCATGTAGTGGTGTGTGTGTGATGTTATTTCAGAACACACAATTTCTCTCCGGAAAGAGAAATAATAACAGGATAAAATGGGCAAACCATATTTTACAACTTTAAAAAGGCTTACCGTGTGAGGCCTCAGTGCTGAGATTTGGGATTTTGTCCCTCCATAAGCTGTATGCGCACAGCCATCAGCATCCAGTTAGGAAATCCCATCTTGCTGGCACTGGAGCTTGCTAGCATAGGAGTTTCTGAAGACTGCTCTGTGCATCTCTGGTTACATCAATTCCCTCGCTGGCTTCCCACCATTCCTGTCTCTGGTCTGTTTGGAAAGCACACCTCAGGAGCGTAGTTCATTTAAAGGACTGCAGAGATTTCCTTCTTCCCTTGATCATGTCATGAAATTTCCAGTTGGATATAGTTGTGGTTGTCTTCAGCTATGCAATCTGAGAGGGGCAATTTTATGGCTATGGCATCTGTAAAACCACACACATCCTTGCCAAAGCTGTCTGAGAATGTCTAGTAGTGGGGAAACTGATTCATTCACTGAGATACAAACATTCTCTGTTCTTTTCAATCTAGCTACCTTGTCTAATATGAATAGGCAGGGCTGGTGCAAGGGTTTTCGGCACCCTAAGTGAACTATAATTTTGGAGCCCCCTTCTCCCCTCCCCCACCGCCCGCATGTTATAAGAGATAACATATTAATATTTTTTTAAAATAGAGAAAAAAATTCACTTCCATCTAATTTGGCTCCCCTTAAAGCCTGGTATCATGAGTGATCGCCTCATTCACCTATATGGTTGGGCGGCCCTACAAATAGGAGTTGGTGGGGGTAAGAGGGCAAAGCAGCTTGGTTTATCAATGTTGTGGAAGCTTACAAATCCAGTTCTCCAGAGAATAGATGTAAGGCCAACATCCTTCATACCTCTCTTTAATGGCCCACCCCTTTATTTATATTAAATTAGAGTTTTTCTTGGTGGGGTTGATATAATGATGTCCACAGAAAAATTCCCACTGACTACGGTGGGCTTTGGATCAGCCCCAAAAGATCACTGTGAAATCTGTATCCACCAAGCCCTCAATCTGGAAGGTAGATTCTCCTTTTCTTGTTCTGATTGCCCACACAGGTTGTATCCTGGCTATACAGGTGGAAACATTGGCCTCGCTGAGTTTTTATGTCAACACATAGCCTCCCTCCAGTCTCCTTTTCACCTCTGAAATTGCCTTTGCTGGTCATGGTCTTTGTCCATATTGGAGCTTCCCAGTGACATTACCCAGCGTGATGGGGCGGGAGTGTAAATGCTCTGACTGTTCTGCAGGCTATATAGTCTGAAAGACCCAAATCTGTATATGCAGCTGCCATTTGACTCCCAGGATATGCATGCACTTTGTGGAGAACTAGGAAACTTTTTCATGTAGAAATATGGCTCAGTTTCTCCTCCCCTCTTACCTGGTTACCTGCCAGAGTGTGAAGGGCTCCCCCACCCACCCCCTGCTTTCTTTCTTGAAATAATACAAGCAGTGCAGTGTCTGGGGGAAATCACTATGCAAGAATTAAAGTCATTGGGTGAGGGTGTTTAAAGCAAATTCCTCAGCATGTAAACTGTATCCCCAGAAGTACCAGCCCTGGGGAAAATAGAAGTCCTTTCCTGACCACAGGGCAGCCTGTGCTATCCTGTTCAATGAAAGGATAAAGACATTAGAATCCTGAAATTTCAAAGAAGCCGACCAAAGACGAGGCCTGCAGAAGCGCATTCAGTCAACTTAAACTCCCTGTTAGACTCAGTTAGATCCACCCTTTCATTTTGACTCCAGTTACTCTGATTCACTTTCTTCCAAAATATACACATTCAGCTAATTTTATATGGTATCAAAACCACCTGGATCTTCATTTACTGAACTGGAACAAATAAAAGGAAAATAAAAGTTGTTTCCAATCACAGATTGTAAAGGGGCCAGAAAACACTAGTCACCAGAGCCCACATTGTCTGCAATTTTCCTCGTCAATCTCTTCTTCAGAGAAAACCTACATAAAATCTGTTACTATGGCTTTCTTACCTTTCGTATATTAAAATAGCAGCAGGAGAATTGAACAGGAAATGTCCGGTTCTGCCCATAATTCTCTGGGCACTGCACTGCCAAGGGGGAGGGAGTGCACATTCCCAAGCTGTCTTTTAGAGTTGGCAAAAAAGCTGCTTATCATCTTAGCCAGCAAGGGAGTGTTGTCTGGCTCTATATCTTGTGAGCTGTGAAACCCTATCCTGTCTGTAGAGCTCTTAGAATAGTTTCTTAAAGAAAGAGGCTCAAGTCTCTGAGACTCTCTGAAATTGTTTTCAAAGGCAGCTTTTTGTTAATATTTGACTCTTCATTCCTGATGAAAGCTCACTGAGGTGACTTGAGGTCAGCAGCCTAAGGCACAGCTTCTTCATTAGCTCCCTCAGGGCCTCAGGTAAGATAATCAGAGGATGAGGAAGTTCCACTTCTTTCTCTTGTCTGTTGATCTCATAGTCTTATTAAGCAGATCCTTTTGAATCCTAGCACAGGTCTCCATTTTCCAAACTGCTTCAGTCATAGACCCTTGTTAGTTGCTTTTTCTGTCTTGTCCAGTTATGCATTGGAAACTACAAAAGAGAAGCCCGTGTTAATGTATTTAATGTTCTAGGGATAAGGTTTTGTTGGGTTTTTTTCCTCCTGTCATTTGTGGCTTTACTTTCCTGGAAAGTAGACATGAGACTGAGCCACAAAGTTCAGATCCAAAGCCAAACTCCTGGAAGTTCAGGCATGTTTAGATTTGAGCCTCACCACAATGAATACATGAATTGGTCAGTGGTGTTCCGAAAATCCTTTGCGTTTGGTCGGATGGATCTTTTCCAATTGGCGGGTCAAAGAATCAAGTTAACTACGAGCCAAAAGGGCGGGCATAGGTGGTGGAACTAGGGATGGAGGGGAGGGAGAGCTGCCACACACCCTGACCTGACGTGGTTTCCATTATATACAGGTTTACAGTTTGGCTCAATGGTTCTCAGCACCTCCACTATAAAAATTGTTCCAGCATCAATGGGAGGGAGGGGATAAGTAAAAAATCAGAATTCCTAGTTGATAATCAGCTTGTAGATTTGCGCTCTGTGTGTACCATCTTTCTTTACTGGAAAGTGAGGAAAACCTGGAGTTTTTGAATGAATTTGAAAGTTAAAAGGATGCCAGAAGTTTTGGTAAAATCACCTGCGCTTTGCGGTTGTTGTAGAGGTGCATTGATTACGCGAGGCCCTATCCAGAAGTACTAAAGTCATTCTTACTCAAGCTAAGCTCTTTAGTGGCCTCTTTGTCTGTGTCCACAGGGATTCTGAAAGGCATTATGTTTAAGTTTGGAGCCATAGTTTGGTTAGAGCTGAGCATTCATTGACTACCCTATAGCTAAGAGGAACCTTCAGCATATGTCTATGCTGCAGCTATGAGTCTCCCAGCCAAGGCAGACAGACAGCTAGCTCCACTTCAGCAGTGCGCTTAAAAAAGCAATGTGGATGCTATGGCATGGAGTAGTTGCCTGGCCAGCCCTGACTCCATATTCAGATGGCAAGCTCATGCGGCTATTTGCATTGCCGTTTCTAGTGTGATTGTTCACGTAGAGTTGTGTATGTCTGTTATTGGGAGGCTGGGTCGCAGGTGCATAATGTGTTCATACCCTAAGGACCCTCTTTTTTTACAAAATTAAAATCACCTGCCTATTTTCAAGTTAGCACCTTATTTGGATAGCACTGCATGTGTTGCTGCACCCTTTGGGCCATCAATAGCTGATTTTCTTCAACATGTGCTGGGAGAATACGACAGGAGCCAGGAACACCAGATCAGAAGTGGATCTGGAGTTTTTGCAAACTTGTTCATTCCCGTGTGGTTTTTCCTCCCCTTCCTTTGCTCTTTGATGTATTGATTGTATTGAATAGACTCTCTGGTGTGACATCTAAAGGCACCAAATGCTTGTGGGTCACATTACAGCAGTGCT
The DNA here is from genome assembly GCA_007922175.1 of Pelusios castaneus. Classification (NCBI taxonomy): domain Eukaryota; kingdom Metazoa; phylum Chordata; order Testudines; family Pelomedusidae; genus Pelusios; species Pelusios castaneus. The sequence continues at coordinate 10,157,251 of ML685789.1, forward strand.
GTGCTTTTAGGGCCCAATCCTCTGAGGCAATGAGTATCCTCAACCCTCCCCCTCTCCCCCGCCCCCATGACTTCATGGGGAATTGAGAGCTCTCAGCAGCCCATAGAATCTGGCTCATGCCATATATTCTATATGAAAATGAAATGCTGATTGCTTCACAGTTATGTTGCCTTTCATCTGACGATCTCACAACATATCACAGACATTAAAAAGCCAAACCTCACAATGAGCCTATAGGGGGCTGGGCAGTCCACGAGCTTAAATGACTTTTCCAAGGTTGCAGAGGAAGTCTGTGGAAGAGCTGGGACGAAAACTGAGGTTTCCTGATTCTAATTGTGAATTCCTTTGCCTCTTGTTGGAAAATGGGTTGCCCCTATTTTTACCCCTCCAATTGTGTTTGTCCACTGGTCTGTTGTTGTAGGATTGCTACTGAATTATTATTAGGATTGATTTTCTTCTTTTATGGAAAACAAATTAAGCATTTCTAAAGAACTATTATAAAGAATTACACAGATGTACTTGCAATTGATCTAGCTTGCATGTACATTTCTGAAGTACGTTAACAGCCTAGTTATGTATTGGACTGTGTTTCCCAGACAGCTCCTCTGGTGTGTGAATTGTATATTGACAAGATTTTTTCCTTGAGGGGATTTATTTTCACATGGGATTGAAGTGTTACTTTCCTTATCTCTTACAGAATCGTTCTCTGTATGTTCATCTCTGTCTTTTCTGTGCATATAGAATTAAATTTGTTTGCTGAAAAGCTTTGTAAAACTTAAATGGGTTAAACTTTTAACTCCTTTAGAATGCATGTCAGTGGAGGAGACAGACGAAAACACCTAATGTTTTCTCCTCATGCTGACATTGACCTTACCGAAGACAATGGAAAGACTCTCACTGACGTCATTGGGAATTTGATCAAGACGTTTTGCCTTTTAATAACTCCTTTGGTCTCTCCTTCCCACCACCCAAATGCTAGCTTGTAAAATTTCAATATAAAATGCTTGGGCTTTTTTTAGTTGCTTTCAAGCATGACTCTCTTCCCCGGGTATATTTTTCCATTCGTGGGATATTTACCCAGTCAGGCTTTCATAGTGATCTGAGCAGTGTGGGGGGGAAAGCTGTGTGTGTTTGCATAGGAACTGCAGGGAGGTTGATGTGACTCACAACACAGGGACTGTGGCACCTTAAAGACCAACAAATTTCTTCAGGCATGAACTTGTGTGGGCCGCAACCCACTTCGTCAGATGCATGAAGTGGAAACTACAATTAGGTATATAAACTAGCAAGGGTGAGAAACATTACAATGGGAAGGGCGGGTGCTAAGAGAGTCAATTCAGTTAGGGTAGATGAGATCCATTCACAACAGTTGGTTAGAAAGGGAGAATGTGTGAACAGGGACAATTACTTTTTGTAATGAGATAACCGTCCATGTCCCTATTCAGACCCAGTCTGAATGTGTCAAGTTTGCATATGAGTTCCAGCTCTGCAGTTTCACTCTGGAGTCTGTTTTTGAAGGTTTTTTGTTGAAGTATGGCAACTTTCAAGGCTGCTACTGAGTGTCCAGGGAGATTGAAGGTTTATGGATGTTACATTTTTTATATCTGATTTGTGTCCGGTTTGGCCAATGTATGTGGCAAAGGGGCATTGCTGGCACATGATGGCATACATCACATTAGTGGATGTGCAGGTGAATGAGCTCCTGATGGTCTGGCTGATGTGGTTAGGACCAGTGATGGGTGGGCAGAGTTGGCAGCAGGATTTTTTGTAGGGGTAGGGTCCTGAGTTAGTGTTCTTGTTGTATGGTGTCCGGTTGCTGGTGCTGATGCTGTATTGGGATTACATCACCCTGCTGTATAGAAACCTAGATGAATTAAAATAAGACATTGTCTGTCTGTATATAAAATACATATTTTAAAATCAGTACAATAGTGGCCTTTTATTGCTAGAGATCTAAGTCACAGCATTGATGGAACCTGCCAATTGTTGAGGCTGTTCAAACCTGGTGTTTTTGTTCAACTCATTATGGAGAGAAGGATCAGCCGTATAATCTGGATTTGGACCAAAATTTGGCCGACACACTCCCTTCAAAGACAGAATATTTTATTAATGCATAGGGCTTGGAAACACTGCCATTGAACAATCCTTGCTTGTTGGTAAAGTGGAATAAAGAGAACTGTGTTTTCTAAACATAGGTAGTCAAATATATCCCCAGATATTATAACCCTTGACCTAAATAAATGCACAAAAAAAGAAACTTCTATCTGAAGCATTGAGGTGAACTTATTCTATGTAAACTGCTTCTGAATTGGCAACGTATCATGGACAACAGGGACAATATTGTTTATTTGTCCAGGAGCCCTAGAGGGAAGCTGGAAGGAATAATATTTTCAGCCTCTGTTTGTAGTTGGGTAGGAACAATATCCATCTGTAAAGACAAAACAATGGTAATGATTTGCTTTTGTGCATTAATAACAAAAGTTACAGCCTCTCCAAATACTGTAGAGCAATAGAAATGCACTCAAATGGGGAAAAGCCTGGCCCTGGGCTTACTTGGGAATAAATGTAATACACAGGGCTTTGAAATATTTCAGTTAAAACTGAATGGCAGTCTGCTGCCTATGCTGTATAAAATGACACACAGGGAAAAATAGGATTTAAGGCATTTCCTTAAACTCTTGTCTTTCCGTAATCTGCACTAATGGTTATCTGCCTAGCTCACATTTGTTTTTCTTTTGTTGGCCTCTTTCCCTTTCTTGCTTTAAAGAATAGTTTATTCGCACACCCCAGAAGGGCGTTACTTATAAATATCACAAGCCTTTAGATCAAGCAAAAACACTGGCACATTGAGGAAAAGAACAAAGCCTGCTGAAGGCTTAAAACACAAGTGCTACATTGCATTTGCTTCAAGTGTGTCTCTTGTTCTCCGTTGCCAGGGCTCTGCTAGACCCGAATTTACATTTCCATGGTCAACTGGCAGGTATGTTTTTAAAATCTACATACTGAGAATAATGGCTTTAGTATTTCAGTCTTCTTAATCCCCACTGTATTTTAGTATAAAGGAGAGAAATGTTAGGGCTTGAGGGTTTGTTTTTGCTTTGAGGGGGAATATCAGATGGTTTGTATTTATATTAGTAGTTGATGGTCAAAGTCTGGGAGTCAGGAGCTGCGAGACTTATTCCCAGTTCTATTACCATCCTTCTGTATGACCTTGGGCAAATCACTTAACTTCTCTGTGCTTCATCTTTTCCCCCCCTGTAAATTATAGTACAAATACAAGTATTTACTCCACAGGGTTGTTGTGAATCTTGTAAAGCATGCTGAGATCTTCAAATGGGAAGCAACAGAGAAATTCCGCGTATAATGGTTTGATTATTCCGTCTATATGGAAGCACTAATTTGTCGTCTTTTTTTCTCAAGGTGATTTTACAATGAATGGGCAAACAGATTCATTGGTGATGACTGTGCATCTTCTTGCCACATCTGGGCATTCATTACTCTTGCAGCAAACTCTTGATCAGCTTCTGGGGTGGATCTGCCTGGATGTTCGCCTCTTCCTCGTATCAGAACGTGTTACTCCAGTGAAGTATTATGAGAAATGTCACCAGAAAAGCTCTGGGTTTCCTGGGATGTCCATTCTTCTTTTCCTACATGAGGGCTTTGGGGAAGAACGGCTTTTTCGAGTCCATGATTTTTTCCAGCACCCACCATGGCAGTATTACCACATGCAACATGCTAATGGGAAACGATACCCGTATGCATCTGCTAGTCAGGAATTTTATGGTCTGGATGAGCATATGCCCATCTGGGGTGTACGGCAAGTTCATTATGGCACTGAAATTCTGCGTGTGACTCTCTACTGTAGTTTTGATAACTATGATGATGCGGTGAGACTTTACGAGATGATCCTGCAGAAAGAAGCAACTATGCAGAAAAGTAACTTCTGTGTCTTTGTGCTGTATGCTACAAAAGGCGTTACTGTTCAGCTCTGTTTGAAGCAACTGCCTCCTGGGGTCTCTGTTGAACTGAAAGAATCGTCTGTGTTGCAATTCAAGGTGCAAGAAATTGGACAACTAGTACCGCTTCTGCCTAATCCATGTGTTCCTATCAGTAGTAGCCGATGGCAAACTCAGGACTATGAAGGAAACAAAATCTTGCTTCAGGTATTATTTTGTTTATACGTGCTGTCTTTAATTTAGTAGGTGACTTACCAGTAACTGCACAGGTTCTATTTGGAAGATAGTTTTTTATTATTACTTCTTTCTTCCTTCCTTTGAATTTATAAAATATCTATAGCTGTCTACCTCATACTCTGGGTGCTTGTCTCATTAATAAAGCAACACAAAGTAAATAAAAAGATTGCCATGTTTTTGTAATATCATCCTGGAGGCTGGTAGCACATTTGAAGTTAGGCTTGATAAATACCTAAGGTAAATACTTTGCAGCTGGTCTGTAGACAAAGTTTCACTCTCAGATCAAATCACTATAGGTGCCTGAATTTTTATTTTACAGTAAGGGTTTAGATCAGAAATGCTTTCAGAAAGTTATTTTTCTAGCTGTGCTATTGGGTGCCACCTAGGGTATGTTTGTGTGTATGGGATCAGCCAATTTTTCTAGTTAAACTGCCTAGGATGGAATGAGTGAATCACAGTGAATAAGGGCTTGTCTTCATGGATAGGGTTTTTTTCAATTTTTAACTTTTGGGTTTTTTCAGCTTAAAGTGACTTGTCCTTTTGCAATTGGATAATCTGCTTTGAAAGTGGATCAAGGGACGGCATCGTGTTTATGGTGGACTTTTGTCTGCTGAATTATGTTTCAGCCAAAGCTATCCTTTCCATAGAACCATCCAAATGCAGTATTTACAAAAGTTTGGGTCAGTCTCTGGTAACTGCAGAAGACCATAATGGAGCCCTTAATCATAAGTTGTAGAGGATTTCAAAATGATCACTGCAGGTGAGGACAGAGTAGTCACTTCATTGCTACTCAAACAATGATTTAATGGTGTTCTCGTCAATCTTTCTTTAACAGGTTCAACAGAACTCCAAACGCAATGAAAAAAATGGCATGCTTTCAAATCAGCACCGTAATGCAGGTGAAGAAAAGGTCCTACAGAGTTCCGCTCTAGCCTCTTTTCCCACAAAGTGGGTTAACTCAGAGCAGAAAAGCTGGAAGAGCAGCATGATGAAGTGTAAAATCAAATCCAAATACAACGTTATTTCTGAGCATGTTAGCAGCACCCCACAAAGTAACTCCAGCTTGTTGTCCCAGTTGAGCAGTCCAGCATCTACTTCACAGTCTGATATCACTTCTTTCCATATAAATGCAGGTACTAAACTGAACATTTCCAGCCAAGAAAATCAGTTTCAAAAACAAGAAGCGGAGACCAATGTTGACACAGGATTCACGGTAGTAAATTCTGAATGCAGCCCATCTCCCCTTAGCAGGTTTTCAAGGGACTTGCAGGCCACCCTTCTTCAGCAACAAGCACCAAATGATTCATTAGCTGTTGCTGGCTCCAGAATCAACTTGCCCTTGGAGGACCAAACCCATCTGTCATTATTTGCCGTCAACAGAAATAAAGGAGCAGACAAGACAGTCTCAGACTTTCACTTGCGAATATCAAGAGCAAACCATGGAAATGGAAATGAAGAGGAGGAGGAATTCTTTATTTGACTTAAAACTAATGTGCCTGACAGACTGACTTTAAAACAGATAGCTAAATGCTTTATTCTGCAGACAAAGAGAAAGCAATCTGCATGCTGTTCAACTCTGGGCTTGGACAGACACCTAGATGCGTAGGCTACCTTTTCTGTTATGAAGAGGGACTGCAGTGGATTTTTCTTGCTATATAGAGCCACAAAAATGTTAGAGACAGAGGGAAATATCAGAAAAAATCATTATGTGCAGTCACACAGCTTGATTTTTTTAAAATAAGGAACCCCCAACACGGTAATTGTGCAATGAATAGGAATAAGCCATGCGAGTCTGGGCTCTGACACATTCTCTCTTGGGTACTTGCATTGGAGCTAGCAGCAGCTGAGAGCTGGAGCCCCACATACCAGAATAATTGACCCCTTTAGAGATATAGACACTGTAGTTTGCATGACAGGATTAACCACTACAAAGCTATCTACACTTACTGTAGCATGCAGGGTACTTGTAGCTACACACTATAATGAAATGCAGGGGCATTCGTACTCAATGCAGCTGTGGGATGTAGCTGCACGTGGCAGTGAAGGAGGCAGCAAAGCACTACAAATAGCAGCGTGGATGTGGGAAACTCTGCATGAGTAGTGTAGGGTGTGTGCCCTGGAGATGTGTAGGGCACCTACTCTCCTAAAGCAGTGCTACACTGTCTACTTCTATTTATGCTCGTTCTATACGAGTGTGCAGTGTTTGTGTTCGACGTGTTGCCAGAAGTGTAGATGTACCTTAGATGGTGCCATAGTCATGACACATGAGCAGGCCTGAAATGGCATCCTCCTCTTAGGTACCTTCTCATGTCTCCATTCAAACTGAAGAGCTTTGAATATGATCCTCTCTGTGCACTTAAATGAGACCAAATTATACACACAGAACCCTGCCCTCCGCCCCCTCATAATGCTCCTTTTCAAATTTTGAAGAGAACTATTTAAAATCAAATTCCCAAGGGGTAGCCGTGTTAGTCTATTGTAGAAAAACAACAGAGTCCTGTGGCACTTTTAGAGACTAACAGATTTATTTATCGCATGAGCTTTCGTGGGAGAAAATCCCACTTCCTCAGACGCTTTGCATACTAAATCTATGCATGCTAAATAGGGAGGATAAACATGCCGGAAGCTTCAGTGGGTAACCTTGACTACCCATGGGGGTCCAAAAGGGTGATTTCGTGCCCTCCCCCTTTGTGAACAGCATAGCCTAATTAGCCAGGGGCACTGTGGTTTGCTGAAGTTTTGGCTTGGAGCCAGCTAACTCCCGCCTTCGTTGCATCCACTTTCCCTTCAGGAAATCTGCAAAAGTCTTGCACTTTAAAGTGTGGGTCTTCTCAGAAAAGTAACTGTGCAATATAACAGCATTCTCCCACTCAGCACCAGGGCCACCCTGGGGGGGGGTGGCGGGGGTTTTTTTGCGGCCCCCCGGGGCCGGGGGGCCTTCGGGTCTCCCCCCCCCCCCCCCCCCCCCCCGCCTGCTGCCTTCTGTGGCAAGCTGAAGACAAGACAAGGCGTGGGTTGGAAGCATGGAGCCCAACCTCTGGGCTGGCCCCCTTCCCAGCATGGCGGGGTGGGGGGGGGAGGCCCTGACAGGCCGATTGGCCCTGGGCTATGCTCCTCCCTCAGGACAGCCCTGCTTAGCACACCTGCTCTGCTTCTGGATACTCAGAATCCCGTCTGCCTATTTTAGTGACACAAAATAAGACAGGTCAGCTCATGTATTTGATATGTTTGAATTTTTTTCATTAAGAATTCTTTCTTTATAGGCTTAGCCTTCTGATGCTGAGCACTCACAGGGGCCATTCAAATTAATGGGACCTCTGGGTTTTCAGGAATCAGGCCTTAATATTGCCAAGGTGGAATCAAATGAGTGAGAGCTACCAAGGCTGTTGCTGCTGCTGGAGAACCATGTGCGTGCGCCAGGAGAATGAGTTCTGATGTATAGAAGGACATGTCTTCCTAATATTATTTTCACGTGCCACATATTGTTCTACTGTGCCAGGCTGTCCTGGAAACATATTCTTATTTCCCTGTGTCCTATACAAAGGAAACCATACAGTGTGGGTTGCCCTGCGGAGTTATAGATCAGAATTTGAATGCCCGTTGCTGCAGATAACTGATCTTCCATTGTATACTTGCCTCACAAGACACTTTTATTTTTTTAAAAGACATTTCAGCCTATGTTCTGTAGTAGTTTTAATTGTTTTTAATAAAACGTACTGTGACATTTTACTGCATACAGGATGGTTATTAATCATCACACAGAAGTGATAGAAATTGACCCAGCGCTTCACAAGCCCAGAGCAAGGTGTTTTACCACCACTGGAGACATCCTGATATGAAGAAGCCAAACCTACACAAGACAAGGAACAACCATTCAGGAAAGGATTGGTGGTAGGGACGGTGTGGAATTACTGCAGAGGAGAATTAGGTAGACAGTTGAATTACTGAATAAGGAGTTTTAAGGAGGGATTTAATGGCCAGTGCACTGAAAATAGAAGTATAGCTGTGGTGCACAAGTGCTAATGGGTAGCCACCCCAGTATGTGTCTAGGATCTTAAATGGGCTTGTATTTGGGGCAACTAACTCCTCCTGCCCACTTCCGTTCCTGTGTTTTACACATTTATTTTGAGCCCATTAGCTTGATCAGGTGAAACTTAACTTTCCAGCTCCACTGAAAACAGATCCCGAGTTGAGTGGAGGTGGTCCTGGTTTACCCTAGGAGAATCAGGCCTTCAAAGGCAGGTGGGGGAGGCTGCATTATGAACAAAAAAGCTGATTTCTCTAGCACATCGAAAAGAATGAATGATGATTCAATAGTAGGAATGGGAGGAGGCGACACTATGCTGGTGAGTGGTGTTTAAATGACTAGACAGGTAAGAGCAGTGAGAAGACAACTGGGAGGACGATGGAGCAAACAACGAGATCTATGTAGAACCTTGAAGCTATGGGTTAGGAGCTGTACTCTGATTTCTCTTCAGAACCGTGATTCCTAGTGGATAGCGCACTGGACTCAGACTCAGGAGACGTGGGTTCTAGTCCCAGTTCTTCAGTGGTCTGCAGGGTGACCTGGGGTAAAGTCGCGTTCAGTCCCTGTGCCTCCATTTTCCCCTCCATAAAATGGGGATAATGATACTGTTCTCTTTTGAAAAGTGCTTTGCGTTGCACTGATAAAAAGAAAATATTATATCAATATATTTGTATCTATAAAAGATGTTATTCTGTTAACAGGTGTGTGTCCCCCACCCCACCTCGACAAGTCAAAGTGACAGTTTTGTATCGCCTTCTGAAACAACAAATAATAAATTGCTCATTTCATTACAGGCTACTAAGTGGCTAAACCCCTTCATTCGGGAATGCTGTAAGCAATGGATACAACAGCTTCCATTTCCACAACTACCTGAGGCTATGTCTACACTAGAAAAGTTAAGTCGACTTTGTTAAGTCGACTTAATAAGGTTGACTTTAAGTTGACAAAGTCGACCTTATTAAGTTGACTTAACTTTTTAGTGTAAACATAGCCCCTTTTCGACCTTATTAAGTCGACTTAACACTTTAAGTCAACTTAATACGGTCGATTTAGGTGCTAATCCCCATCCACACTGGCTTAAGTCAACCTAATAAGGTCGACTTGAGCGTTAAGTCGACCTAAAACGAGGTGTTATTAAGTCAACTTAACTTTTCCTTAAGTCGACTTAAGGAAATGCTTAAGTTGGCTTAAGGAAAGCCCGGTGTGGACGCGGAGTAGTTTAGGTCAACTTAAGCATCCTTAAGCTAATCATATCTTTTTCATATGATATTTGTTGCCCTACTTTTGGGCTTCCAACTCTTTTCAATACCCTCCACTTCTAAGTTTAGATCCAATTTCCGGTATGTTCTTCTGATCTTCTTTTCATATGCCCAAATCATCTAAACCTGGATTCCCTAAGTGTTTCTAGAATTGGTACCATCTTCCCCTAACTCAATTGTTCCATCTTAACATTTTCATTTCCACTCAACTCAAGAGGTGCTCTTGTTTAATCACATATAAACATAAATAAAAAATAAAACAACTTTAAAAGAATAATTGGCACTTAGCAATTATCAAGATGGCAGCTTGCTATTTATCAGGCTGGGTCTACTGCAAGAATCCTTAAAATGGTATTTTTCAGTAAGACCATTCACAGCCATGGAGATAATAAGGCCATGAAAGGTATCCTATTAATAGTTCTGAAGGATCACATGCAATTGGTATTGTTGGTCTAACTTTCTTGGAGCTGTAGGTTCACATCCTTGCAGGTTCATATCCTTTGTCTTTCCAAGACAGATGAACAAGAGAGTAAGCCTCCCTAAGATGACCCCTTAACAGATAAGGTTGTGTTTGCCTAGCCAGGGTCTCTGCAAAGCCACTTTTTGTAAGAGCAGAGATTTGCTCTCTTATAGCTGAAATGCCCTTCCCTCCCTGTAGGGTGTTGCACACTAGTTGGCCATAACTCTCCAACATACCACATTTCATTAGTGGTCTTTGTCTGCAGTTTTGTGAAGCCCTTAGCGGTTTTGGGGACCAAATGTCTTAAATAAATGTTTGGATCTCAGGCTCCTGGAGCTTTGGATCTATGGTTCCAGTTAAAGCCTGTCTCTAATATTAACAGGAATTAGTATTTATTTTCAAAATGAGCAAAAGAATCCTTAAAGTAATGATCAAAGTGGCCTGAGGGGATACGCTCAAGATAAGGGCCCGATTCTGATCCCACTGAAGACAAAGGCAAAATTCTCATTGATTTTAACGGAAACAGAATTAGGGCCTTAGACACAATGAGCAGTTTTAGGTTAAAATAAAATGTGCTGCCATATTTATCCCACAAGCAGATGAAGGTGAAATGGAGCAATGTTTAATTCATAAAGAAAGCACATGTGCCTATCCAAAATCTGTACCTAACACAATGTACAGAAATAGAAGAGCTGGCTTATTAGAGAAAACAAAAATATTCCATTGTTGAGGTAGGAAATATATACCTTGATTCTGTAGTGTGATGTTTCTAAGTGGCCCCTGTGGCCTCCTGGAACCCTGCTGCTTTGTGGACCCTGCAGGTGGACTTCTGTTTCTGCACAGATAATGCTTCAAAGCAATTAGGAAGTTTTCATTGCCCAAGGTGAACTGAAGAACACTCAGACCATGGAAGTTCCTTAGTTTAGTTCTTTAAATACCGTGCAGCTTACTATAAGACAAAAATCAGTCATATGAGATCTCCCCACCGTACGTTCATATTTAATGGTGGTACACTAAATAATTTAAACCTTTGGTTTTCTTTCACAGCTTAAATTTCATCGCTTACCTGAAGTTTCACCTTGCTAGAATACTGGGTCGTTTTGAATTCAGTGTGCTAGTTTGTGTATCTCACTCACTCCAGAGGTGTTATCTCAGAGATGAGTTTGGGCTGCCACTGTATTCTCTCTCTGCTTCTTCCAATTGACAGGCATGAGTTGTTGCCAGCCAGTGAGTGAGTCTGAGATGCTAAATGTGAGCTAAGCATGGTCTGAAGATGGTGCTTTCCCCAAGGAGCTTCCAAAGAAGATGGGGCAAAGCTGCAAATCCGGCAATGTAACTTCAGTTATTTTGACTGTTGCTTGTGAACATCACAAATGAGCCTTCAGGAGGGACTTGACTATTGGTGGGGGGTGATGTGGCAAATCAGAAAGGGGAAAGCATTGCATGTATATGGGTGTGGTGGATAAAAAGTGAGAGGTGGGATGGGATTGGATGGGATCTACTATCCCTCTAAGTCTTGAAAAGGCCTCAGTCACTTTGGCCGGAATTACCCAGAGGTAGAACTAAAGCCCACAGACATTCCAGTTTTCCCAAAAAGCCATCAGGGTTGCAGAGCAGACTGCCAGGGTGTGGCTAGAGATCAGATGTACCTTATTAAACTGTGGGGCCCAGAGGTCTTCTATAAAGGGGAGGCAGAAGGAAGGGTGGGTTATATCTGGTCACGTTTGCTTGCCCTTCTAGAAAGCACACAAGCGGTGTGTCCCATGATAACATTTGTGGGTGAAGTTGATGTAAACTATGTATCTAGGTTGGCATGAGGGGGCTGAACAAAATAAAAGCTTTTGTCCATTATTCTTGTTTACAGAAAATCTGTTCTAAAGTCTCAGTTATAGCAAAACAAGTAAGCATGGACACGTCCTCGTAGAGAGGTGAGTAATGCTGCATAACATCATGCCAATAGGTGCTATGGAATTGCAATTGAAACTAAAAAGCTGGCAAGAGAGGAGGAAGTAAGTCATTTACTTTATCTTTATACAGAGCCTGAATGATGAAGTTCCAGTCTGGTTGGCCCCTAGACCTTTCCATAGTTTAAATGTTAACTAAGAAGGGTCAGCAGAAGAAAAGCAGGTAAGAAATAAATGATAAGCAATGAATATAGTAGAATAGAAAAATATAGGAATAGAACTACTACTACAGGCTTTTTGTTTTCAAAACATTAGGCCAAAGTCATCCCTGTTATAATTTACTGACTGCTTAAGAGGGTAGCTGGTCCTGCTATGAGTGCAGGGATCCGGACTCGATGACCTCTCATGGTTCCTTCCAGTTTCTATAATTTTATGATTCTTTGAATTCACACCAAGGATGAATTTGGCCCACTGGACATGATTCTAACCTGATTTTAGATTGAAATGGGGCCTAATACAGTTTGCTATGGAGTTGGTCCTCAATAATACTGTTAATAAATTATATGTCTATAAATTGTGTTTTAATCCAGGGGCGTTGGCTACTCTTCAGTGTTGTACTATACTTTGTGCTAAAGATCAGCAACCCAGAATCCCCAGCAAACTTCCTAGACCCACTGTGTTCCTTTCTAAATTGCCTAGACTGCTGTAAATCAGGAATAACAACATTGACTTTCTCAATGTGTCCATTTATTTTTATTGCTATTTTTTGCAACACTGAGGTTGGTGAACCAAAATGCGTGAGACTGAAGGCCTGGCACTACTATGAGTAGAAGAGCTAGAAGTGTGAGAATCATGGTGTTTTTTTACAAAACATTATGGACTTAGGCTACAGTCCGACTGGGCTAAAGGGTTGCAAAGACATGTACATTTGATAGGAGGACTATAATCAGTCTTCAGATTGTGCGGCCCTTCACATAGTGTTGATGATGGAAGCTGGATTGTGACCCAGTGATTTACGTGAAATGAATTTGGTTCTCTCAATCCTACTCTCAGTAGGCGAGTATTCACATTGCAACTGACAAACATGTTAGCATTCTCAGCAGAGAGGCCCAGGGTGGACTGGGTGTGGGGAATGAAATAACCCCTGACCTCTACAGATTGCCCCTTTAAATTAAATCTGAGGAAATACTGGCAGTTTAGTGATCAGTGTGGAGAAGCTACGGGCTGGTGTATACCACAGTGGGATTTTGGCAGCAATCAAAGGGAATTACACAAAGTACTTAAAATACCTTCGTATCGTCCTTCCACTGCCTACCGCCTACTTACCATGGTGTCATTAGTGTGCTGAGTTGAAAGGAAATGCCCTCCCTTTTACTCAGCGCTACTCCAGTTGCCGGGATGGTCTTCAGCGATCGACTTCCTCGGACCCGATCAGTTGATTGGGAAAATCGATCTGAGGGCGGCGATTTTGCTGCCGTCAGTGAAGACTAGCTGTTACTAGAAGATTCCCGAGCTGTCAGGCTGGAACACTTCATGAGCACTAAATTCACAAAGACTGTGAAACATTTCCAAGCCAAATGTATCAAATTTCAGTTTCCCCAGGCCAAAAATCTAAGACGAAGGACAAATTCATTCCAGACACAAGAATAATATCAATATAGTAGAAAATCAGTTATGAATAGCAGAATTATGAGCTGACCATTCAACCACACACCTCATCTGGAACGGGGGGGGAAGAAAAGCAGCATTATTTTTAAAAAAGCAGCTGTATTAAGTCAATGTTCAGTTGTAAATGTGTAACAGAACAACCATAATGTTTTGTTCAGAGTTGTAAACAATCTTCATTCCTGAAGTGTTCATAACCTGAGGTTCTCCTGTATAATCTCTGAGGGGAAAATACTAGGACTATATTTTCTTTCTATTGTATCACATTAATATGCATTTAGTCTCCTTCACCCTACCTATTGCAAATCACCCTCTGAACTTTTTGTAATGCTCTTCAAATTTTGATAGCTTTTGTAATTACTGGCTTTGTAGAACCATTTATGCCAAGCCACACTGCCACTAACTCAAAAGATTGCTGTAAATGATGCCTAAATAATTAATTGGCCATTCCTGCTGAATACAAAAATGCTGCAATGGTTTCATTTAGCGGGAGACTGAACTAAACCTTTTTAGCTTGAAGTAAAAGGTTATTCTTTCAATTTGGTCAAGTCAGATGGTGTCAGTGGGGGTGGGGGGAGATGTAATTCTTCAGATGAAAGCCTGTCAGCGTGAAAGAAGAGAAAAACGAAGGTGGAAGTTTGGAAAAGAAGGAAGAGCTCAGTTGATTCTACTTAATGCAAGTGACAGGCGCTGTTGGTGCTGTTGCATTCATTCTTCTAGCCCCTGGCTACACTAACAGCACCTTTTGTGTAGCTTGAAAGTAGCAGCATGGTCTTTTCTGAAGCTCAGGGGATGAGTTGCCAGGGAGAGAGAGCAGTGTTCCATAGCATCCTAGATACAGAATAGAAACCGGGCTTAGTGCCCAGCATATATTGGCCTTGGAATCGGGAATAAGGTAGATGCCATAGGCTAAACCAACCCCTGATGTAATTCCACTGAAGTTAGTAGTTATTCCATGGATCATCTTGGCCTCTTATATTGAAAAAACAGTGAAATGGCTGTTCGGAGGACTCGGGTGGAGAAACGAATGCTGGATGAAGTTTCTCTGTAGGGACTGTCACTAGGGCATCTTGCTCAACATTTTGGGTCAAATTCAGTTTTCATTTACACCTTGGAATCTGGAGCGACATCAATGAATTAACTGCAGATTTACACTGCTGATACTGACAGGAATTGGCCTCTCCCTTGTCTTAGCATTCGCAGTATAGATGGCATTTGTGTGTATGTTCTTTGCTCCTTTCCTCATGTGCTGACACCCAAGACCATTAGGAGTTGGCAGCAGTTTGTGTGGTGTGCAGCGGCATGGGAAACCCAGATAAAGAGGGTTAGCACAAAGATAGGAAGAAACCTGTCACTTTAGATGAGCCCAAACAAGGAGCAACTGGCAAATATGTCTTCCAACCAGCTGCAGGTTTTCATCCTGGTGATGATCAATAAGATGGCTTATGCTATAAAATTGCTGTTGGCATTTTAACATATGTTGCATTTATACCCAATGTGTCCTGTTTAACTAGTATCATTAAATGTACTATTACAATTTCATTTAAATCCATTAAATTGTGGGTAAAATGTGCAAACTGAAAGACTTGAAGAATGGAGCCCTCCATTTATCCACAGCTAGGTACAGTGATGATATGAGTTTCCCCATGTGGCTTTAACTCTGTCTGACCTAGCTCCACAAGTTCCCCATCTTCAAAGCACCCGATGAAATGAGATTTTTGTTAGTCTTTAAAAGTGCCACAGGACTCCTTATTTGTTTAGCTCCACATTGTAATTCAAGCTTCATGCCTGTTTAGTATTTGGTCTCTGCTGTGTCCACAGACAATTTTTTATGCTTATATTACCAGTTTACTGTAACCAGTCCACATATCAATTCATTTCATGTAGAATAGATCATTGAACGGCCATCAGCTGATAATGACTTCCGATCTCTATTGATCTGGATCAATTTGTGAACAGTGACCTAGACACAAATAAAAGACTACACAGCCCATTTCCAATGCCCTGAGCCATCCAGCCTCCTTTACACTTACAGCTGAAAAATGAGAAATCCCTTTTTTCTAGAAATTTGGCTGTGCAGAGTATGTTTGATCCAATTCCGCATATTACACTTGGATCATAGAACAGACAATGCTCGACTTCCTGTGGCTCAGACAACAGGCAAAATCTCAACCAAAGGGGGGGAAAAAGTCCATGTTTCAGCAGTAGAGTAGTTTTGTGTTTTTATTAACTATTTAGCTAGTGCCATTTGAGTGCACACAGTATTACTGGGTGTGGATGCTGGGCACTAAGCCATTGCCAACTGAATGACCATCTCCACCTTGAGCACAGGAGTATATGAAACATAAAGCAAAAGAGAATGGAATGTACTTGTTGGAGTTGGGACACTACATGGAATATGTGAGGTTTTAGGTGTGTATTGGAGGACAGACTTTGGAACAGTTTTCTAATACAGCTCAGACTAAAATGATAACGGACTAAATTCTGTCATCCGTTTAGTGAAGTAAAACTTCCATTGACTTTAATTAGGAAGTGCAGAATCTGACCGATGCTTATCTCAGGAAAGAGTCAAAGGGATGTATTCAATTCTGGTGCAAGGGACATCAGTAGAGTGGAATTTATTTACACGAGGGCCAAACTGGAATGGCCAAGAGAGAAGCTGGTATGGTGTGTCACATGCTAGCTGATGTGGCTCATGACTGAGAGTACCAGCCTTAGGGCAGAATGTCACAAGCAGGGCAGACAGATTTCACTAGTAACAAATGTGAACTCGAAAAGAAGTACAGTAATCATATAATGGAGTCTCAGACCATCTCCTTAGACTCTCCCAGCATATCTCACCATCCAGGCAAGTTGGACTATGTGATAAATGATCACTTACACTGAAAATTACCAAATATTCAGGTTGGTCTCAGTTTCAAGAGACCAGTCACTTATCTTAAATCAGTTTGAACCTTAGGCTATGTCTACACTTGTAAAGATAAGTTGACTTAACAAGGTCGACTTTAAGTCGACTTAATGTCGACCTTGTTAAGTCGACTTAACAGAGTGGCTACACTTTAAGTTGACTTAAGTCGACCTTGTTAAGTCAACTTAACAGTAAACATAGCTGTCCACACTGGCTTTAAGTCAACTTAATAAGGTCAATTTAGCGCTATTCCCCATCCACACTGGCTTGAAGTCAACTTAAGAACTCGAGTTAGGGTTTAAGTCAACCTTCAGATGTGGTGTTATTAAGTTGACTTAAGCTGTTATTAAGTCGACTTAAGGAAGCGCTTAAGTTGACTTAATAAAAGCCCAGTGTGGATGCGGCTTTGTGTAGGTCGACTTAAGTACCCTTATGTCGACCTAAGTTGCCAGTGTAGATGAACCCTTAGATCTCAAAACAAAGACAATGCTGGTAACCAAACCTGTAATAAGCTAACTAGAGGTTTATTAACTAGGAAAAAGGAATGAGTGCTATTTGCAGGTTAAAGTAGAAAACATATGCCCACAAGTGATTTCGGTCTGTGGTCTTTAAAGGTGACAGAGATACAGTAATCTGTCTGCACTAAATGGCTTTCTAGGGCTAACCCATGCCAGCCAGAAGGGAGATAGCTGTGCTTATGCTGAGGACATCTTGCCCCTCAGAATCCAGACAGCATAAAAGAGATCTAGTTTCTCCCTGGCAGTGATTTTTGGAAAGGAAGAGACCCTTGAGTTTAATGTGGAATTATATGGGGAACAGATGCAGAAGGTCAGGAATGAGTGAGACAGATCTGACCCTTCGGGAAGGAAGGAGATATCTGTATCTGTGATTTGGAAGTGGGGGGGGGGGGGGATGGAAGGAGAAGTGGAGGCTGTAATCATCAGACTGAAAGTGACCACAGCATGGATTAAGGTTTTGGCAACAGGCAGCGAAAGCGTGAATCTGGAAAATTGTAGAGGAAATAACATGACAAGAGCCTGGATGTAAGAAGGAACGAAAAGAGGGAAAGATGATGTCAAGTAGCGAATTCATGAGCAGGAAAGGATTGTAGGGCCAAGGTGAAAGAATGAGAGGCAAGAAGAAGGTATGGGGTAAAGTAAAGATAAATTGGATTTTAAACTGTGTTCGGTCTGAGGTGGGGGTGAGTAAGTAGGTAAAACGTCCTGCAGAGGAATGAGATGAAAAGAGATACAGAAGTGGCTAGCAAAAGAGAAGCCAGGGAATGAACAGTAGCTTTGGAAATCATCAGTTTCTAGGGGATATCTGAAATTGTCAGAACGGATGAGAGGTCAGGGAGAAGAGGAGGTGGCTAAGGCCAGGGCCCTAAGGCAATCCAGCAGGGGGAGAATAGTGATGAGAAAGGTAAGAGGGGAGGAGCACCAGCAAAACTCTCCCTGGTGACTCACTTTCTAAAACACTGTAGGCAGTTATATTACATGAGATCAACCTTGCTTTTATTTGTACTTGGCCTTTTGAATGTTATCTACATTGCAAATAACTTTTTATTCATCTCCCCTGCCTTCTTCTATTCCTGGTCTCAGACAGAAGAATCCCCTGCTCGAGCGTTAATCTCTGACCTAGGCAGTTTCCTCTAAGGACATTTGCTATTAGCAACAAGTAGGAGAGGCAACATTTGCTACTGCAGATAGATTTGCTGCAAAGAGAAGACCCACAGTGCCACAGGATAATAATCCATAGGCTTGCAGTGACCTTCAAGGCCATTCAGAGGATTGGGAACCAGCACTTAGAGCAAGGGTGGGCAATAATATTCACAGGTGGACCGGCGCCGCAGTGGAGAGCTGGCCCCTGGGCTGGGGGTATGGGTGGTGGAGAGCTGGCAGGGGGCACAGAGCCCGTGGGAGTTAGTGCAGCGGCAGAGAGCAGGCCCTGAGGAAAGGAGAGGAGAGGGAAGAGACAGAGAACCAGCTGGGTGGTGTGGAGGATGGTGGAGAGTGGTGGTGGGGACGAGGCATGGAGAGCTGGCTGGGGGAGTGGTGGGCCAGACAAGGATGTCCAGTGGCCTGGATCTGGCCCCTGGGACGTATTTTGCCCACCCTGATTTCGAGCCCCCAAAAGCTCCACAGCTGACTAGGAAACCAGGATAAAGAGACCTGCCCACAGACCCCTGCAACCAGCTGGGGGGAACCATGTATAAATAGAGCATGAGCTAGGAAAACAAGATTATAGAGCAGATGCAGAGTAAGAGAGAGTCTTTGCTGTTAGGTTAATACAGGGCTCGGCAACCTTTGCTGACCCCTGTGCCGACCCCTCCTTCTCGACTTTCAGCTGGTGCCGACGGCCCACTCGTGGAAAGAAGGCAGCTGGAGTGGCTCCTCTTGGCAGCATGCCTGGGGACCCCATCCCTCTGCACGCCATGGAAAGAAGTTGCCTGGAGTGACTCCTTTTGGCGGTCGCACACCACAGAGAGGGGCCACTCTGGGCGGCTTCTTTACATGGTATACCTGGGGCATGCACATGGCAGGGACCTCCGCACTGCAGCTGCCCCTGAAAAAAGCCACTTGGAGTTCCTTTTGGTGGCAGGAGTGGCTATTTCTGTGATGTCACAGAGGATGCCAAGTGCTGCTCCAAATGGGCTCGTGTGCCACTGTTGGCACGTGTGCCGGGGGTTGCCTACCTCTGGGTTAATATTTTCTACTGCTTCTGGAGAGCAGAAGAAAGTATCAAGGATCTGTGATACACTGCCTGCACCAGATGTGCCCAGTGCAGATTATTATTTTATTATTGCTTTGTTATATGTGTTATGATAATGCCTCCATTCAGGGATAGAGGCCTCATTGTGCAAGAGGCCAGTACAAACACGTAACAAAAGATGGTACCTGACCCAAGGAACTTGCACTCTCAATTAAGGGTACGTTTCTTTGCATTCCAGAGCTTGCATCCCAGTTGCTAATGCAATGGGTAAGGAGTATGAGTTGTCTCAAAAGAAAAGGGAGAGTTCCTGAACTATTCTGTATTCCATCATAACACCACAGCACACGTGGAGATGTCAGAGGGGTGGGGGCAGCTCCTACGAATACATTGTATGTTTGTTTTTAAATGTCATGTTCTTGCTGTGAAGAATACAGGATCTGATATGATCGATCACAGCACTGTGGCTATGTCTACACTTGTCCAAATAAGTCGACTTAGCATGTCCACACTATAAAATTAGGTCGACTTAAAGTGGAACTTGCCAAATCAACTTAGAGCATCCACACTGGACGCCTAAGTCAACCTGTAGGGGCTAGATGGACCTGGGACTGGTCCATGGTGGAAGGGGGGAACCCTTTTTAAAGTGCCAGGGGGCTCAGCTTTTGCCCCATTGTACGAGGGCACAATGGGGGCTGAGCAGGACAGGGACAGTGGCAGGGCATAGGAGCGGGGTGGGCAGGGCTTTGTCCTGCCCTGTGGGTGGGCATGCCAGGCTCTGGCTGTGCCAACCACCCTGGCAGGGAGGTCAGTGGGGGAGCCCTGGGAGCCCTTGAAGTTGACTTAAAGTCGACTTAGGGCTAATTTGCATCTACACTGGCTAAGTTGACTTAATAAAGTTGACTTAGCCAGTAAAGTCGACTTTAAACTAGGTTTTATAAAGTTGACTTAAAATTTCCTTAAGTCGACTTAAGCAAGCTGCTTAAGTTGACTTAAGGAAAATAAAGTCGACTTAATGAAAATTAAGTCGACTTTATTAAACCTCCTTTTAATTCGACTTTAGGCTTAAGTTGACTTTCTAAAGTCAATATAAACCAGTGTAGACCTGGAGTAGCCAGGGCTCTCCAGGATTCCCCCACTGCCCTCCCTGCCAGGGGGGTGGCACAGGCAGAGCCTGGCATGCCCCCCCAAAGGGCAGGGCAGAGCCCTGCCCACCCTGCCCCTATGCCCTGCCAGGGTCCCTGTCCCCCTTTGCCCCATTGTATGCAGGTACAATGGAGCAAAGGCTGAGCCCCCTGGCACTGGGCAAGGGGTGCCCCCCTGCCACTGTGGACCTGCCCAAGGTCTCCCTAGCCCCTAGAAGTCGACCTAGCATCCAGTGTGGACGCTGTAGGTCGACTTTGTAAGGTCTCCCCAAGTCGACTTTAAATTTAGGTGTCGACTTAACTAAGTCGACTTGACTTAACTAAGTCGACTTAACTAAGTCGACCTAAATTTACAAGTGTAGACATAGCCTATGTGTCTATGTAAAAAGGGAAGACACTGGCTATCATCATTAGATAGCTGGCTGGCTTTTCCAGCAGGGTATAACAATTATCACTAATACACCAGCTCCATCTTGTGACCAGAAATGGCACCATTTTGAGAGCATTTCAAGCCCTTTTTGTAACCTAGTTTTCCAACATTGGCGGTTAATAATAGCTGTGCTTTATTGTTTCTTTTAATTTTGCTCTTGTTTCTTAAAGAACATGACATTTAGCAACAAGCATAGGAGTGAGAATGAAATTTTGACAGGAGAGCACTTGGATGCTAATAGTCTGGTGTGGAAGGCAGGTGGGGAGCCTCTTTCTGTCTCTTCTCTCTGGCCTGTATCTCTCCTGGCAAGAGAAATGCTGAGAGAAAAGACAGCTGTTCTACATAGCATGGAGTCAGTTCACTTGTGTGTTATGCCAGCATCAGCTAACATGAACCCGGAGGACTCTTAGTGATGGTAAGTCTTCCTGGAAAATATTCATGTCTCTACAAGGTATTTGCAACTTTCTCCCTACCCTAGAAACTACAGCTGGTCAACACTGCTCCAGGAATGAACAAAGTGGCATGATTCAGAACATGCCCAAGGTGAACTGGGGATATTCTCATCATAACTTGAAATTGTGCTTCTCTGGCAGAACTTTGAAGGTTACCCACCCTCCTCAAGGGCTGAATGTCTGCAGGGGGACACAGCAGGCCCAGTGGGTTCATGGACATGCAATCTATGCCCACTTTATCCTAATGGGGGTGAGGATGTAGGAGACAAGGAAGCAGGCAATTCCAGTCCTGGGGAACTGTTGATGGAAAAATGTTATTTTTTTAATTAAAGATGTGGAGCTGGATTTCTAAAACAGCTCAACACCTCGCCTATGTCATTGTGAGATTCAGTCCAGTGTAGCCTGACGTCAGCATTCAGGTTATCCAGATTTTTGAAAGAGCTCACCACACAGCCCTTTTGAAAACCGGGCCATTTATTGTGGTGCTGAACCGGTGCTGAGTTGTCTTGAAAATCTGGCCCACTGTCTCTTTTCTTTTAAAACAACTAAACTTCTGTAGGCTATCATATTGGGCTCTCAACACAGATGTGGATATTCTGAAATTAAAAGACTAATTTGCATTAGCCTGAAGGTGTACAATGCAGTGTAGCTGTCGCCATGTTGGTCAGGATGTCAGAGAGCCAAAGTGGATGAGATAATATCTTTCCTTGGACCAGTGGTGGTAAGAGAAACACAAGCTTTTGCACTTTAGCTTTCTGATGCCTGAAACTAGTCTCTTACCAACAGAAGTTGGTCCAAGAAAAGATACCACCTCACCCACCTTGTCTCTATGGGTATGTCCACACTGGAGCCTTAGGTCGACTTAAGTATGGTTAAGTTGACCTAAAGACCACCGCGTCCACATTGGGCACTTATTAAGTCGACTTAAGCCAGTGAGGACAAGGAGTGCCCTTAAGTCAACCTAATTGGCCTCCAAGCCCTGGTGCAATGTGGGACAGCTACCTACAATGTACCACTCCTCCATCAACCTAGCACCTGCCAGTGTGGACGCTGGCAGTCAACTGGAGTGTTCAGTCTGGACTCCCTAAGTCAACTGAACAGAGCCTACAGTGTAGACATACCCTAAGTGTACAAAGCATTTATAAGCTTAAATATGTACCATCTCTCCCACTGATCCCTGGTCTCTAAGGGTATGTCTACACTGGAGGCTCTGTTAAGTCGACTTAACCAAGGTCGACTTTAAGTCAACTTAAAGTCAACCTTGTTAAGTCGACCTAGAGAGTCCACAGCCCTGTGTCCACACTGGCAGATGCTAGGTTGACGGAAGAGTGGCCAAGAATTCTGTGAGGGGGCCTGGAGGCCAATTAGGTCGACTTAAGGGCTATCCCCTGTCTACACTGGCTGAAGTCGACTTAATAAGGTCGACTTAAGCCTTAGGTCGACCTTAAGAGGTGATGTTATTAAGTCAACTTAAGGAAGCGCTTAAGTTGACTTAATAAAAGCCCAGTGTGGATGCAGGAGTCTGTAGGTCGACTTAACCTTCCTTAAGTCAACCTAAGGCTCCAGTGTGGACGTACCCTAAGATACTTTAATGGCCTGAATTCTTCAGTTAGGCTGTTGTTGACTTGCTCTGTGGCAGATCAATGCCAGGCAACTGGAATGGAGATGATCTACAAGTGGTTTTGCAGCACAGTGTCTCCCAAGTTGCTGAGGCTGCTACCTAATGCATGCCACCCTTCAGTCAGTAACAGAATCAGTGTACAGTGTAACTTCCCCAGTGCTCTGAGGAGTCAGTGAACCAGTCACGGGACAAACAGTAAGAACCCTAACACAGGGTGCCCAGGGAGAGTTTACTGGTGAAAAGACCTGTGGCAGTTTTAGGGTTTATCTGTGTCAATTTGGTAATTTCATTTTGCTTTATGAACACTAACTATGATTCTAACCTTCATTGTGGATTAGAACTTCCATTCTATGGCAAAAAATCAGACTGCCTGGGTAACTGGAACAGGGCCAACTGGGAGTCATTGGTGACATTGGACGGCCAGTCATGGTGGGACAATGAATGGGAGCTGCCTGCAGAACCATTGACTGTTAACAT
>ML685789.1:10180600-10221226 GCA_007922175.1 Pelusios castaneus
GGCTTTTGTGCAAGCTCAAGACTGCCCCTGCCCAGCTTCTCTACCTCTAACAGAGCCCATTTGAATCAGGTCCAGCCATCACGCCCAAGCCCCGCCCCCAGCTACCTCTACTTCCCTTTCATCCCAGATGAAACGCCTCACTCCCAGTTCATTTAGTCCCCCCACTCCTCATTTACTCCCTCCCCCACAGACCCCTATATATGATATAGGAAGGCATATATTTCAGCCCTACATGTATTCCAACCCCCAAGTTTCCTCTCACAGCTCTATTTTCCAGTAACCAACACTTACCACCCATCAGGTTCCTCTGTGAATGCCCTTTCCCCATTTTCCCCCAGAGACCCTGCCAAATGAAACCCTCCCATTCCTCCCCCACCTGCCTTTTACCCTGCTCCCTTCCTTCAGCTACCCCATCCCTCTGGGAAGGCCACCCCTACATCGCTGCCCCCCATCTGTCCATCCCTCTCCCAAAGTATCCCCATTCCTTGGTCAGCCCAACATTTCCACATTTGGAAATAGTGCCAGGATTGCCAACCTTGCATTTTAGGTTTTACTGTTATGAAGAGCTGAAGTTATTTTTTTTTTTTAAATTGACATGGTAAACTTTTTACTGACATCACTAAAAAGAACATAAACAATAGAATAACATCTTTATTTCTTAATGTCACTCTTTGGGACACACATGGGGAGAGATGGGGAAGGCTGGGGAGTGGTAGGAACCCCACCACAGGCAGGATTGGGGCCCGGGGACTCCAGGTACAGTGGGACTTTGACTGCACCCCAGAGAGCACAGAGGGACCCATTGAACATTGCCCCTGCAAGTGCCTACTGCTCAGACACTGCTCCCTCCTGAAAATGGTAAAAGCCCCCCCCCCCCTTAAGACACACACACTTTGCCCCCCATGGAAATTCAGACAGGTTAGGCAGGAAAGGGTTAAAGTTTATTCAGTACACAGACTTCCAGACAGCAATGACTTGCAAAATAGGTAACACTTAACCTTTTTTGCAAGTCATTTTTTTTTAAGTGCCCACCCATCCAGGTAAAAGGCTTTGTAATCCCGACGGCCGCCTGCAGGGGATTTAAAAACACTCTCCCCCCCCCTCCCCAGGCTGTGAACAGCACTTGACAGAACTGAACAGACAGAGAAGTCCCCCTGCATTTAGCTTGGCGAACGCAGTTAGGGAGATAGCTACAGCTTGATGCTCCTCCAGGCAAAACATTCGGGGCATGAGCCCTGGTGGTCCAGCACTGAGTGTGTGTGTCATAGAGAATGGAATATCCCAGCGTAAAAAGAACAGGGGGCTGCACCTGAGGACTGTGCTCATGAGCAGATTTTGGAGTTTCCCTTGCTTTCACAGGCCATGCCTAATGCTTCCCCAGGAGGCATGAAAAGGGGGGGGGGGGGGGGGGGGGCGATGGGAAAGATTTTGGGGAGGCATAGGCCTCCCCCCCCCACCTACAGTAAAATCTGCCCATGACTATGCCTGAGTGACCCTGAGCAGGGAGCAGTCATCAGTCCCATCTCAGACCCCAGAACCTTAGCAGCCCCTGGGATTCAGCAGTTGGAACCCTTTACAACAAACTAGTGTCCGTCCAGAGGGTGGGTCTGGAGGAAGGTTTGACAGAGACCAAAAGCAATCATTCATGGAGCAAGCAAACCCACTCGATTCATCCATCAGCACTTCCCATTACTCCAGCCAGCCATTCCCCCAGCTCCCAGAGGGCCTGAGACTGTGTAACCCTATTATGTCTCAATGGCATATGCATCACAATTAACGTTTATTTGCATTCTGATCTCTTCCAGGGCGGTGCTGGCACATGGCTAGAAGGTGCAATTAGCAGATGGAGAATAACCTTATACAACAGCAGTAAAGGAATCCCAGAGGTAGCAGCAACCTGGGTGCTTCTGCTGAACACACAGTTCAACATAGTATCGAACTGGATGAACTTTTTCAGACTAGAACCTGATCTCCCATGTGCTAGGTGCATTAACTACTGGGCCACTGGAACATTCTGGAAGGTGGGTGGGAAGAGAAGGTTCCACCACCCCCACCTCTTCCTTTTTGCTTTTAAAAGAGAATGTACTTAAAAATGCCCCAAATCTAAACAAAATATTTTTTGCAACCCCAAACTTTTCCCCTCACTTTTGTTTCACCAAGAAAACTAAAAAACTGTTTCGTGTCAACCCAAAACTGATTTTTTTTTTGGCTTTGTTTTGTTTTGTTCAAATAGCAAAATGATCTGGACAGATTGGAGAAATGGTGTGAAGTAAACAGGATGCAATTCACTAAGGACAAATGCAAGGTACCAGGGCCGTTGCTCCAGAGAAAAAAGCTTTGGAACATAGGCCCCCAAAAAGTGCTCCCCTGAGTCCAGGGCCCAGCAGGCGCTGCTCTGGGCTCCCTCGGGCTCCCCTGTGCTCAGCACAGCTCTGGGCTCCCTTGGGCTCCCCTGTGCTCAGCACAGCTCTGGGCTCCCTCGGGATCCCCTGTGCTCAGCACTGCTGTTGGCTCCCAGGGTTCCCTACCCCACTGGCGCTGCTCCAGCCCTCCCACAGTTCTGTGCCCGGCTCAGCTCAGCTCCAGGACATCCGGGCTTTGTGCCCTTGCTCTGAAGCCAGCTTTCCCTACCTGCCCACAGCCCTCCTGGCCATTCTGCCCCCAGTTAACTCACCCTTAATTTGGGCCTGGGGGGGTCCTGCCACCAGCCACTCCCTGGTTAGGCCCAGGGGGTGTTTTCCATCTCCCACCGTGGGCCATGTGCCTGGGCAGGGCGGGAGGTTTAAAAATGTTTCAGCTCACAAGTGCAGCCTGCATCTCGGGGCACTGGTCCTGTGAGCCCATGGCTAGTGATGGCCATGCAAGGTACTCTATTTCACTCATTAGGGCCCTGATCCAGCAAGGTACTGAAGCACATGCCCGTCTTTTAGCGTGTCAATAACCTCAGTGACTTCAGTGGGACTCTATTCACACTTACAACTAGGCATGTGCTTAAGTACTTTGCTAAGGAGGGGCTTCAGCAATTAAATCTTTCTGCGAATCGAGGTGAGTAAATACAATGGTGTATCTGAATGTGAGCAAGTGCTATCATCCTGGGAAATGAGCCATTTATTTTTGTTCAGCTGAGTATTATAAACACTGTATATTTCCAATGGGCCATATCATTCATAAAGCATTCTGCTGGTCACTGATTTCTTAATTTGCCATACATTGGGATTATATAGGGTATTATTGACCAAATACATTCTAGCTGGTTCTATTTATTTAAATCCTCTTATAAATCAATAATTTGCTCAAAATAAAAATATAAATTAGCAAGAGATGATTTTTGTATTGGTGCTGTCAGACATTTACAATACAACTAATTTTGCAGCATAGGAATTGGTAGCATGTCAACTCATCTTTCCCTTCAAATAGGCATTCAATACCTTTTTACAGCCTATATTTTCAGAAGTGACTAATGATATTAGGTATCAGTTACTGAGTGTCTAAATTTTGAGATATTTGAGAGGGGCTTGATTTTCAGAAAGTGCTCACTCCGTTTTAAATGGCTCCCATTGGGCCCCCCAAATCACTAGTTACTTTTGACTGTGATTCAAATGTCTCCATTTTGGTGTCTTGTTTCCCCTCCTCCTCCCTTACAGCACATCTGTAGACTATGATGCCCCATTTCCCACATGAAGAAGGCAGTCCTTTTAGTCAGGCAGAAGGTTTCATGAGGCCGATTTGGTTGATCAACTTCATTGTACAACATTTAAATGGGGAAACTGAGGCACATTAAGGCTAAAGACTTAGGTGATGACAGAAAGCGAGTGGTAGTCCAAACCCAGATCTCCTGGTTCCTGATCCTGTGGCCTAGCCTGTGCGGCTTCCCCGGAATTTCTAGAGAATATACTCAACCTATTCTTCCAACAGGTAGCTCCAGTAGATTGAATACTTCTTTTAATTCTGGCTTGCATTTGATGCAGTGCCACCCTGATTTTTAACTCTCACAACATGAAAATGGCTTTGAGAGCTTTCCCTCTATTCTGAAGCATTTGTATTAAAATTCCAGTTCAGAAATTGAGCTCTGTTGTTTGTCAGGGTACAGATCTTATTTCTACAAGCAGGCATTAATGTCCAAAAGGCTTTCTTTGCTCTCATCACTCTAACTCAGAGGCTGCAGTCTGGCTATGCTGGGAAATAAGTAGGAGTATAAATCTGCCCTAGAAGACATTCTGTGGTAGCTGTGGCTTCTTCATTTCAAATGTGTAACTAAAATTGTGTGGCAACCTAAGTTTTTAATCAGCATCATCTTTAATCACACCCTAACATCCCTAAATGCCTTGCAGAGAGTATGTTTGAAAGGAAGGAAGAAGGTGTTTCTAGCTATAAGTATTATTAAAGAATCTATCACTCTGGCATCTAAGCACTGTGCAAACTTTTAAAATATCCTACAGCTTCCTGTTGGAAGGAAAATACTTTTGGTCTAATACTAACCTCATTCTGTTCTACAACTGTGATTCAGCATGTTGAAATGGAGAGACAAAATGTCCCCTTCCTTTCTCTCTCCTCCCACCCTTTTTTTTTTTTCTTTCATGCATTCTCTTCTATCCCAGTTTGGATTCTTTGTTCCTCAGTGTGCCTGACCAATTGGTGGTCTTCCTCTAACCAGCAGAGGCCGCTGTGTCCTTGTGTTCCATCTCTAAACCTAGACAGGCATCACATAACCCATCGGATAGATGTATGAGAGACACTGTACAGCCTTGTCATGACACGAGAACACATGGCTCATGTGAGCAGTGCTTTGCTATCTCACCACTTGGGTGCAGGAGCCATTTCCAGACAATCAAGTTACTTCTTCCTACTCCATCTGTGTCACAATAGAGCTCTTCAGAGACATAAGCAGTGACATCACTATAGCTAACAATGGTGAATTCTGTGTAAGGGCCATTGAGGTGTGAAAGGAATGAGAAATTAGCCCCCCAGCTGATACTGAGCATTCTGCTCCTGGGGGTTGGGAGCATCTGGTGCATCTTCTCCTTTCTGTCTTCTCACCTGGTCCAACCAGAGTCTAGCAATCAGAGGAGCTGCAGCTAGTTCTCACTGCACAAAGGGAATGTATTGAGCATGGGGATGAGGTGGGAGTTAGCTGATGAGGAATTCTAAGGGAGCCCACACTTCCTTCCAGCAGATCTGGCATAAAGTGGCTGTAAACAGCCGTGAGTCATCGTCCTGTGAGGTGATATCCCTGGCAGAAGTCGAGCTGACATAACCAACTCTGTACCCTGCTCCTCCCCACCAACACCAGGTCCATGATGAGAGGGAGGCGGTATAGTGCAGAGTCCTGTGGCTATTCAGAGAGTGGACGGCTTGGAGCTGCTCCAATCTGCTTCAGAGGCTGAGTGTCCCTAGCAGCCCACATTTGGAGAGGCACAAGTTGCTCTGGCTTGGACCTTGTACAGTCCACGCTCAGAACCCCTGCAGGGCTGAATTCCCTCCTCTGTATCCAATTGGTGCCTCTTTCTCAGGTGTGGGCTGCACTGCTTTTTCCTAAGGCTTACAGCGCATCAAGAGCCTAATTGGAACGGAAGAGGCCAAAGTTCTCTGGTTGTGGCTCCACGCAGCTCTGATTCAGCCCCTGGCTTGATCAAATTGCCCAGTGTACAGCTGCATTTAGTCATCTTGACAGAACTATGGACCAATCCTGTGCAACACATTGACATGTCACTGAACAGCACCAAGAATGGCCTGTTAGGGAGAGCAAAGGGGCTTGACATATCATGTGTCATCTTTACTGCAGGTAGAAGAAACTGGGGACAAACGTTATGAGGTTATCTTACTTGTATCTACACTTCCTGTTCCTGCATCACCTGTCCCCTATTCTGTGCGCCACTCTCTGCCACGTTGGTCTATGAGTAATAGTTATTACACTTTTTTACATATTAACCATATAAAAGCTGGCTCAGCTTAACAAGCAGTAGCTGTTAGTGTATAGAGAGAGTCTGAGCGTGCGTGTGTGTGTGTGTGCGTGCGTTCAACGTAGCTTGTTAATATCCACCAGAGGGATATTTTCCTGTCCAATGTACTGCAATTAGCAAGACGAATGTCCACAGCAACTGCAATTTGACAGGTTGTTATCCTGTTAACATAGGCAACAATCTGTAAGGGTGGCGCATCCATGAAAACAAATGTATTAAACAGAAACTCCTTCATCCTTCTTTTCTCCTCAGATATGGTAAACTTACCTCTTGTTCTCCTTCAGTTCTATGGTATGCTCTTTAGAAACCACAGAGCTGAAGGAGCTCGGCTATGGGCATATATCTAATATACAATTCTACTCGTTGTTAATGGAGCAACTGACTTGGGTTCCAACCTGTAAACAGGACTGGATTAACTAGGCTGGAGGCTCTGTGCTACCACGACCATGGGTCCCCCTGCCTGGGCCCTCTCCCACATGTGGGGCCCCTGCCCTCCAGCATGGAGGCCTGTCGCTGGGTGGGGGACCTTAGGGCCAAAGGGCGCTCCCACTCTGGCCCCAGTCTGACTAGTCAGTCCCCAGGGGTAGGGCTGGCTGGTGCATGGCACAGTCCCTGGTGCAGCCCCCCAGGGCCATAGCCCCTGGAAGGCCACATTGGAGCGGAGGCTGCACCACAAACCAGCTGGCCCAGGGTTGGGGAGGGAGTGCAGTGCCCGGCCTTTGGCTCCAGTAGGAGCTCTCTGTGTTCTAGCCCCATCGACGCTGAGCAGGACGGGGTGTGTGTGGATAGGGGCTTTAGGGGCTGGAGTCTGGGGCCTCCCTTTTGGCCAGGACCCAGGGCTTCAGCCCCTAGAGCCCCTGTTATAATCCGGCCCTGCCTGTAAATGATGGCGTGTCAGCCGATCACTGCACGTACAGTGAAACTGCTTTCAACTTTAGTGGAGCGCTGTGTTGTTGCAGCAATCCACCTTCATTCTACATATTTAAGGCCCTTCATTTTTCTTTTTTAACCCATTTGAAATTTCCTGGGAAATTTTTCATTGAAAGACAGAAAAGCAAAGCAGCTACTGTTTATTATTTCTTTGTATTGAGGAAATGTCCAAAGGCCCACATCAGATCAGGGTTCTCCATGCTAACTAGTATACAAGCACGTAGGTGGACATGGTCTGGCCCAAAAGGCTAAAAATCTAATTTAAAGCAAGATCTAGGAAAGTCAATGGTTGCACTGAAGATAGGATGGAAGCAATAGATCTATTTGTAGGATCCAGCTCTCATACTTCATTCTCGGTGTCAACATCTATAGCTCAACTGTATCAAATGGACACCTGCAATTCCACTCTTGCCACACACAGGTTCAGCTTCATTTTCTCTCTCTGGCAACACACAGCGATTCTTTGGCTGAACCCTCAAAACTTATAAATAAAGAGCTGCCTGGTCTTGTGGGGTGATCTGTCATGTAGATGTGAACAAGGTAGGTTTGTTCATCTTGCTTACTACAGTTGAAAACTCAAATTTAGAAAAAAGTACCAACATTAAAAATGGTATGAAAGTAACATAAGGCATCCCCTTTCACATTGGCCATCATGTCTGACTGGGAGAGACATGCATGGTACACATCCTTCTTCATCTGAAAAAGTTTAGCTTTGCTTAGCAAAAATTTCTAGACTCTCCAGACATTAATGTATCTGTCTGATATGTTCTTCACTTATACACAAAGGCTAAGATTGTTAAAGGCTTTGACAGGAGGCAGGTCCCCAAATCCCTTTGAAGCTGGGCATCTAACTCCTTCTGGCTGCTTTGAGAATTCCAGCTAAGTCCGGTGGGTTTCTTTTTCATGGGAAGTGAAAGTACAGTGTGTGTTTATTTTCTGGCTACTTTAAAGTGACCATCACTTTAGAATTGCCTCATTTTTGACCTTCTGAAAACTAATATGTGTATTTATTGCTGTTCAAAGATTGGTTTAAAATATCTCATGATGGTGAGTCAGCTGGTGGTATTTGTTTAAAAGTCAGCAAAAGGGATTATATTCAGAAAACCTTCTAAGACATTCTTTTCAGGACACTACTTATAATGTAATGTCCACAATTTTTTTTTTTAAACACTCTTGTCCAAATGAAATAAATGAATCTTCTTGGCCACTCCTCAGATTGGAAGTTCTGTTTTACATCCTGGTATTGAATATAATTAGAGCTTGTTTGGTTGTTTCACTCTCTCCAGCCCCATGTTATTTTGTCATTTTAGATTGGAAATGCTTGAAAGTAAGAACCATGTGTTTGAATTTCACCCAACACAATAGGAACCCTGTTCTGAAACCAAGGCCTTTGGACGTTACTGCAATAGAAATCAATCATAATGGGACAAACCTTAGAGAGGGGAGACAGGAATTCTCGAGCACTCAGCGAAGATTACAAAATGTATCATACTCGGGGTCTGTTTTAGTGTCTAATGAAGTCAGTTGGAGTCTTTCTGTTTGACTTCAGTAGGCATAGATCAAGAGTTGGATGTAGAATATATGTACATTTTATTAACAATCAGACTAGTGCTTAAAACGTAAGGTAATTTTTTCAAATGTGTCTAAGTAACTTAGGAACCTAGGATTTCAGTGGAAGTTAGGCATCTCACCTGCTTTAGATGCTTTTGAAAATCTTAATATTTGCATCTTTAAGTGCCTAAATACCATTAAAAGTCTGGCTCTAAGTCACTTTTGGCTCCAAAGTCATTTAGGTGCTTTTGAAAATGTTACCCCTGAACTCCTGAGGGCAGAGACTTTTTCTTCAGCTCTTTTGTTCAGTTCCAAGCATACTGCTGGGGGGCACTATTGATCATATTGGACTACAAGGATGCTTACCTTGGCCCAGTTCTCCTCCCAGTCAAGCCAATGGGTTTTTTACTTTAGGATTTAATAGTCTGTGAAATAGGTTTAACAGCTTTCACTGAGTGCCCTGGAAAATTCCACCTTTAGTCTTCTCCCCTTGCCATATTTCTCTTCTTTCCCCAGCTGTCCTCATTGATTTTTTTTTTTTTTAAATCCTTTTATTTTAACTCCTGCCTTTTCTGGTTTAGCTTTTGGAAAGTTCACTCTAAATTAATATATTATAACTATTCATAATCAGTAAGTAACTAGCTGCCAAAACTAAATCAATCAGTCTTGCTAGTCTGTGGTAAAATGTTTTAAAACTATCTTACCATCACCTTGCTATGAAATCCTCGTGTTGTATATATTTTGCCTATGTAGCTTTCCTGACTTTCCAAATTACATTCTTAAAGAGGGCCTTTTAAAAATTTGAATTGGATAATAAATACCGTTCCGCTTGGGCACCATTGTTTTGAACTCATAAATACTTCATGTTCTGTTTCCTCCTGTGTTATTGCACTACGATTGCTTCTACTTTACGGGTTTTTTTCTGTCATTCCTTGTTTGACATGTAACGCAGCAGGGGGTAGCTTGGCACAATCCTTGCATGTGATATATGATATGTATCTTGTATTAAACAGGAAATGTCTTTAGACGAGTCTAATTCAAAGGAATGAAATTGGCCGTGCAATGTGTCAGAATCACTAGTACAGTCACATCTGTACCAGACGCTGGCTTCTTTAGTGCATCTTTTGTATTTGGTAACACGTTTTGTGAGAGAAGAGACTGTTTGTGCTCAGCACTGTTGATAAACAGCCTCTTTATTTATCTGCCTAATTGTGGATTTAAGGAACTGATCTTTAGGCACCCCCAGCCCCTTTTTTTGTGATCTTGGCTTAACACCCTGCTTCATAGTTTCAACTTTTCTGATGTCAGTTTACAGCATTTTAAGAAATACTGCAAAAAATCTTCAAAGTGTCTGACAAAGTGGGATTTTCTCCCACGAAAGCTCATGTGATAAAAAAAATTTGTTAGTCTTTAAAAGTGCCACAGGACTCTTCGTTTATTTGACTGACCTAGACTAACACAGCTACCCTTTGGAATTGCAAAATTATTATACCTAAACCAAGGCAGAATTGCTTGATATGCTGGGAGATATCGTCCACCTATACTGAAATGAGACATGAACGGTTAGAACCAGAGTTTCCAGGAGGACAGGGAAACACAGTTGTGTGAGAAGCTAGCAGAAGTGCCCAAATGTGCCTATGAATTACTTACTGTGATTGTGCCAGTAAAGACTCTCCCTTTCCGTCTCTACATGATGATCCTAACAAAGTCTGTCTCTGTAGAATTGGTTGGGGGGAGGACAACATAAACAAAGTGAAGCAGAAGTGAACTGTAATGAACTGGCAGCATATGCTAGCAGTGAACAATTCACAGGTCCTTGGAATCCGATTTCGGAGTGGTAGCTGCTGTTTAGTCACTATAATGACATCAGCTAATTCAGATAAGTGTTGAAAAATTCCAGACAGCATGTGTCACTGGAAGGCCTCAGAATTCTGAATGTTCTTTTTAAAAGGGCCGTCTACACAGGCAGAACTTCCCTAGTCTGTGAATTATACAGGAAACAATGTTGCAATGGAAGTCCCACACATTTACAAAAAAATCTGTTTTGTTTTTTTTTAAAACATCCTGCAGTTGTAAAGTATGGCACTGGTTGAGCGACTTTCGGAATTTTTTTCTTTCAAATATTTGATTTATGATAACTTGTCCAAAACCCACTTTAAATTGGAAGAATTTGCATTCCACCTAACTGAGTCATGCTTTACTATTTTGTGGTTAATGAGGTAACATTTAAGAGTCTAACTCAAACCACAAAAGCAAGAAAATTCTTTGAGTTAAGCCTGAAACTCTATCCCTCACTCATCCAGTCACATCTTGGTGTGGAAACTTGCCTGCGAGAACTCTGTAGTACCTGGGAATTGTAGGGATCTAATTCTAACCCTTAATATTATTGTCTTTAAAGTTTAATTCAGTCCCTTATTACTTCAGTGTAACTTTGAGATTTGACAAAGTTTTTGCTTTTGGTGTGGGCCAAATTCTGCCGTATAACAAAGGAATAAATCTGGAGATATTCCAGCAAACCAATGAAATTTGCACCTCTCAGATTGAAAGAAGAAACTCTTCCTGAACAATTGATACAGGAAAGTGGATGGAGGATGAAAATGCTTATGTAACATGATGTGAAAACCCTGGTCACATCAGCCAGCATAGAATCTTATAACTTCAGCATTGAAAACATAGGCTCTCCTACCTGAGCTAAAGCAGAATGTCTTTTATTAT
This sequence comes from Pelusios castaneus, assembly GCA_007922175.1. Classification (NCBI taxonomy): domain Eukaryota; kingdom Metazoa; phylum Chordata; order Testudines; family Pelomedusidae; genus Pelusios; species Pelusios castaneus. The sequence goes on from ML685789.1 coordinate 10,191,757, forward strand.
TAAATGGGTCATAGGTTATGATGGAGGCAGCCTCTAGAGATGGTGATACTGACACACTTGCTAAGCCAATAACAACGTGGGGTTTGATTTGCCTTCTGGAAACTTTGAGCCTTTACTTTGGTTAGAATGAATGGCTGATGAGCTATATGCACAATTACAAAAGCTGTTCCGGTGTAGATTCAATTTTTAATGTGCAATTGCTGCATATAACGTGGCTACTTTGGAGCTGCTGTCATGTGTATTTTATATTTATCTGTTTAATTTACTTCACATACAAACATAATAATGGTTTCATACCCATAATACATTCTCATTTAATGTATTTTTAGAGCTGAGTAGTATTGAATGAACCGCAACAACATGAAAGTAGATACATACTTGTGCAACATCTACCTTTAACTTCTCAATCTCGTGGTCAATTTTTAAAGTCAAACCAAGTAGTCACCTTTGCAGACTAACCCCTTACACACTGTTATCTTTAGGTAACTGTTAGCACAGAGTCACTTTGGGTGCATCTACACTTGTAAATTAAGTCGACTTAAGCAGGCTTAAGTCGACTTAATTTACTCTGCGTTTACACTTGAGTTTCCTTAATTCGACTTAAGCAGTTCCTTAAGTCGAATTAAGGAAAAGTTAGTTTGAATTAGTAAAACCTTGTTTTACTTCGAACTAGTTCGAATTAAGTCAATGTGGCCATATTAGTTCAAAATAACTGCTTAGTTCGAACTAACCGGCACATTGACCTTCATGCAACTGACTAATTCGAACTAAGCAAATGCCATGCATGGCACTTGCTCACTTTGAGCTAGCATTCTAGTGGGGCCATGCTAGTTTGAATTAAGTTAATTCGAACTAACTTAAAATAGTTCGAATTAGTTAGTTCGAACTAACTTTTGTAAGTGTAGACATAGCCTTTGGGAGGAGAAGACCATCATGAGAAGTTACTCTGAGACTTAGAATGCTGAGGCTGGAGTGAATTTGCCATTTCTCACAGTGGTGGCAAGAGGCACAATCGCAACTTGCATCTGAGTCAACACTGAACCTTCAGGTGACACTGTATCTCCCCACTAATGGTGGCTGGGCAGACTATAAAGGTTGCTGAGTCTGCTATAGGCTTGAGGAACAGTGTCTTTTAGCACAGGCAGTAGATGCTCATGGTTTCAGATATAGAAGCCCCTGGTTTAGTTTCTCAGGTCTAAAAGTCCCAGGCTATCAATGAGTCAGCTGAGGTGTTGTGTTATAAGTGGTGGCCTATCTAGATGTGGCTCTGACACCATGCGAGGGGGCAGACCCCATACTGCATGGATGTGTGTTACAGAGACTGTCAGATGTGGGTTGTGGTTAAGCGGTCTTCTCTAAAACTAAAAAAGAGCATTCATTGTAATGCAGTTCAACTGGAATCTCAGTGAGGGAACTTGCATGAAAGCAATGCAGTGAAATGCAAGCTAGCCCTCCTGCTTTTATATTAGAGGGAGGCAAATGGATTTCTGGAAACTATACAGTGGGTGACAATCCGTTTCTCTTCCCCTTATGTGTCGCTTCCAGAATTAGACATGGTAGGAGCATATCTTATTTAATATGAAGAAGATATCCAATCCCTCTGGGCATAATGTGAAGATAATTTACCTGCGGTGGTTGATCTTCTCCTAGAGATGGACACAAGTAACTTGTCCATGCTAATTTTTGACAGTGTGTCTGCAATATTATTGTTCAGGGTTTGGTGACTCAACGTTGCAGTAAGAATGGTCCTTCAGTGGGCTCACTGCTAGTTCTCAGAAAGGTCTTGGAGAATGTTAATGGGGATATTTTCTCTTAGCATACTCTTGCTTCTCCTTCTAGTCATTGCTTCCATTCACTATGACTGTATGTCATTATTTAGGGGACATTTTAATTTGCTGTGTTCTTAGAGTGTGTGCTACACTTATGTGCTTTGTCACTAAAATGCATTTTGGATATATACCTCATTTTCATCAGCCCCAGATTCGGGGGGGGGGGGGAGCAGGGGGAGGGGAGAGGCAGGGACAAGAGCTGGGGGAAGGAGATTTGAACAGGCTGAAACAATCCAGATAAGATAGAAAAGATGCTAATAGAGCAGGTATTGGGCAGCGTTTGGATGAATCACTTTTGGGGGACGGGGCACAACTGCTCATTCTATTGGGCAATATAGTTTACAGCAGTGGTTCCAACCTTTTTGGCTCAAGGGCCAAATATCATTTTTACAACCCTGAAGGGCCACCACCCTCCACCAGGGAAACCACATGAGTCCTATAGCCCTTCATGCTCCACCTGGGTCCCTAGGCAGTGACTCCTTTCTGCAGCCAGGGAGATGGAAGATCAGTGTTCCCCTTCCTCTGGCTCCAGCAAGGAACCTGGTGCCTATGGACCTGGGCAGAGTGCTTTGCCATGCTTCCTGACACAGCCAGGGGGATGGGACCGCTGATCTCCCATCTCCTTGGCACCAGTTTTGTAGCCCTGCGGAAAAGCACTTTGCCTGGGTGCTTAGTCAGCAGTTCCCTTCTGCAGCCAGCAGGAGAGGAGCCGCAGGCCACTCTGAAATTCCTTGCAGGCCACTTTTGGGCCCCAGGCCACAGTTGGGAACCACTAGTTTACAGTATTGGAGTTGTACTGAATCAGTCACTGCATCTGGATTCTCGGATAGGATCTATGGCATATTATGGTTTTGTTTTTTTGTTTTTCCATTTAATAGATGATTATGATGCTGTAGCTGCTCCAGTAGTGACAACGGCCTCGTCACATTGAGCTATATCTTCATCACTAAACTAGAGCAATAAGGTTCACCGGAGGTCACTCAAGGAAGGACATTGTAGCTTCAGCTAGCCCAGAATGTAGCAGCAATATTTTGGGGGTAAGACAAGCTTTTACAAACACATAACCCATCTTCTGCATAGGTTACCTGTTTATTTCTGGGTACAGGCTGACGTGTTGATTATACTCTATAAATCCCTAATTGCTCTGGGATCCTGTTATCTAAGGCCTTGTACACACGATCAGATTATCGCGCATTAAAGCTCATTACCGCGCGATAGCAACAACGGCGTACACACGTGCAACAGGGCTCTTGCGCGTTAAGTGCCTTGTTGTCGCGCAATCCAACAACCACTCCGACGAGAGTGGTAACAGCTGTTGCGGATCATATATTGCGCGTTTGAGCTCGTGTGTACGCTTACCGCGCATTGACTGGAGTCCGGAACTGTCCCAGCATTCCCAAGTCGTCCTCTCTGGTCTCCCCCCCCCACCCGCTCTGTGGCCGTGACGAAACTGTCCCCGCCCTGCCCCGAACTTATTCCCGGGATTTTCAAATTTCAAGTCTGTTTCACTTCCTGCTCTCTTCCTCGTGGAGTGTGTTTGTGCTCCGATCATCAGTAGCAATGGCGGCCCGCCGTGGAAGACGCGCACCCCTTTGGAGCACGGCAGAGGTGCTGGACCTGATCAGCATCTGGGGAGAGTCCGCCGTGCAGGCGCAGCTACGCGGCAGCAGGAGGAATTATGACACATTTGGCATAATTTCTCGGGCCATGTCAGAGAGAGGGCATGATAGAGACACAGTGCAGTGTAGATCAAAGGTGAAGGAGCTCAGAATTACCTATCACCGAGCGAAGGAGGGAAACCGCCGTTCTGGATCAGCGCCTGCAACATGCAGGTACTATAAGGAAATAGAAGCCATCCTCAGCGGGGACCCCACAACCACTGCCAAAAGTCCCGTGGACACTTCAGCCCCTCCTCGTCCGGTGATTGCCAGAGCCGAGCAGGATGAGGACGTTGTTGAGGAGGAGGAGGAGGAGGAGGAGATGGAGGATGACACGGAGGAAAGCGCAACCGCGTGTAGCCAGGAGCTCTTCAGCAGCCCCGCTGAGACGTCCACCCAAGGCTTGAACTGCAGCTTGTTCTCTGAGGCGGCAGAGGGGGGTTCAGGTAAGTTTCTCCTTCATTCAGCTCTGCTCCTGCTAAAATATCATTGTCTGGGGTGGGGGTGCTTGCGGGTCCCCGCTGTGCACGCTATTTACTCTGCATTCATTAGCAGGGCATCAATACAAGCAGTGATTGTAAAATAATCATCTGCATTTAGGTCAGAAAAGGTTTCCTCGATGTACCTCCAGAGCCTAATACTCAGGTTAGATGGGAGAGCGTTTGTGTCTGCGCTCCCAAAGACGGACACTCTGCCTCTCCAGCTGCAAAGCACAGCCCTGGGAACCATGGCAGCACACAGTGCAGCAGCATACGGTCCCGGCCTGCTACCGGCAGCATGTAGGAGATGTATTCTAGATGGAAGGGGCACTCTGAGGAGAGGGATATTGGGTTCCATCTGTGTGCCCTCTTCCGATTCTTAGCCCCCGGTAAGCCGTCTATTAGAATGTACCTTGTCTGCTTCAGCGCAGCGTAGTGTGTTGACCGCCCTGTACCTTCCAGTGGAATGTGCTACTGGAAGGTTACATTGGCTATCTATGCTATGTGTTAACAATGTCTATATTGTTATTTTTGTATTAGAATTGAGCTTCACAAGGCCGGTGTCTACCCCAGCTGACCGAATGAGAAACATTAGGCGGCGTTCTCGAAGAAACAGGGAGGATATGTTTAATGACCTGCTGAAAGCAACACAAGAATCCGCAAGGGAGAATAGAGCCTGGAGAGAGGAATCCCAGCAGAGGAGGCAGAAACACAGGGACGAACTGATAAGCGTCATGAAGGAGCAAACAGAACTGCTAAAGAACATGATAGCTTTGCAGTCCCAGGCGATAAATGTCCGGGCTCCACTCCAGACAGTTCAGCCGTGTATGCCTCCCACACACCGCAGTCCCTCAAAGCATTTCTTTGAAGGCCACCCTCCACCCCGGTACAGGACAACATCCAGCCCCCCCCCCCCCCCAAGCTACTTTTACGAGACCCGGAGCTACACCAACCTGTAACCCCACCCCCATCTTTCAGGTTTCAATAAAAACAGTAACAAATACTTTGAAGAATGCATTTATTTATACACATTACTGAAATGATCCTAAGGTGCACCTCATGCGTCATGGAACTTAACTAGGGAAGGGCATCATTGAAATGCTCCCTGAGTGCCTCCCTTATGCGAGCAGCTTCTCCTTGTGCCACCCTAATACTCCTAGTGGCTGGCTGCTCGAATGCTTCCTCGAGGCGCTGTGCCTCCGTAGCCCACGTAGGGGAAAACTTTTCTCCCCTACTTTCACAAATGTTATGGAGGACACAACATGACGCAATCACGGCAGGGATCTGGTCCTCCGCCAAGTCCAGCCTCCCATACAAACAGCGCCAGCGCCCTTTTAAACGGCCGAAGGCACACTCCACAGTCATTCTGCAGCGGCTCAATCGGTAATTGAACCGCTCCTTGCTGCGATCAAGGTTCCCAGTGTAGGGTTTCATGAGCCATGGCATCAGTGGGTATGCTGGGTCTCCGAGGATGACTATGGGCATCTCCACCTCCCCCACTGTTATTTTTTGATCAGGGAAAAAGGTGCCCCCTTGCAGCTTCCGGTACAGACCAGTGTTCCTGAAAATGCGGGCATCATGCACCTTTCCCGACCACCCAGCATTGATGTCCGTAAAACGCCCCTTGTGATCCACGAGTGCTTGCAGCACCATGGAGAAGTAGCCCTTCCTGTTTATGTACTCCGTCGCGAGATGGTCTGGAGCCAAAATAGGGATGTGTGTGCCGTCTATGGCTCCCCCGCAGTTAGGGAATCCCATGGCAGCAAAGCCGTCCACAATCTCTCGAACATTGCCCAATGTCACTGTCCTCCGCAGCAGGATGCGATTGATGGCTTGGCACACTTGTGAGAGGGCTAATCCGACGGTGGTCCTCCCGACTCCAAACTGGTTTGCAACGGACCGATAGCAGTCGGGAGTCGCCATCTTCCATACAGCAATCGCAACACGCTTCTCCACGGTTAGGGCTGACCTCATGTTGGTGTCTTTCCGTCGCAGGGCAGGGGCCAACTCTGAACACAGTTCCAGAAAGGTTGCTTTCCGCATTCGAAAGTTCTGTACCCACTGCTCGTCATCCCACAGCTGCATAACAATGCGATCCCACCACTCGGTGCTCGTCTCTCGCGACCAGAAACGGCGTTGCACCGTGTGCAGATGATCGGTGAAGGAGCTGAGCAACGCGGTGCTGTTGCTCTGCATGGCATCGATCAGCCCCTGCTCCTCGGTGTCCTCATCTGACTCGGAGCTCATTGCGTACTGAGCAACAAGCCGAGATGTATTCAGAATGTTGAAGGCGACAATGGAGATCATAGCAGGATCCATGCTGTCGCTATTGCGATTGATTGCAAGTGGTGCGTTGCGTCACTGCAATGTTGAAAATAGGCGCGAGTTGCTATTGGCAACGAGGAAGACGCTAGGGGAACACAAAGCACCATGGGAAACTGACACTTTACCCATGGCGCTTTGCGTTCCTTTCCTTCATCCCATGATTCATAGCGCCAACTTAGGGGAAAATGGAACGATGGGATAGGTGCCCAGAAGTCATTGCGCTCAACCGCGATAATGCGTGTAATTTTGTTGCGTTGCAGGGAGCAACGTGTGTACGCGTTGTCCCGCAATAAAGGTCACGTGAGTTTTGTAGCGCGATTGCCTTGTTGCGCTTTAATCTGATCGTGTGTACATAGCCTGAGATCTCCTTGACTATTATTGTCCACTGGGTTACTTTCAGTGCTAGTTAATCTCTTCATAGCAGGGTGTGTTCAGTGAAGAGCTCACATAGCTGATAGCTGTTCCCGCCAACAGCACATCAGGGCCACAGCTGTTGCTTCTTACTTGTTTTTGATGGGTTTCTGGGCTGTACCCTTTTCTCTTCCTACTTTATGCCTGTTTAGAACTTGTATTTAAAGATCAGGATTGATTATCCTCCAGCTTTTAGATTTATTGTACAGTGAAAGTGCTTTAAAATTATCTTCTGTATATTTAGTGTGTGTATCCATGTGCAATGTGTATGCATAGATTTTTCTCTGTATTTACATATATACAGTACACATTCACATATAAGTCAATGGCATTACTTTAGATTCAGCATTTCCAGAGAAACAGGCTAATTGATTCATCTAATATTGAGTTTGAAATTTGTCTCATCTTGCTATTAGAGAATGTGACATGCTGGCTTAACCTAAAAGGAGAATAGATTTAACCTTCGTTACCTATGTTGGGGGAAAAGTTTTAGTTCTTTAAGAGTAATTTAGTACCTTAAAACCCAGAGTGTGTATGGGTTTGTAGATCAAAGCAGGAACAGCTGTATGGCATAGTTTATCCCAGGAATTGCAATAGCTCTTGGGATGCCGTATAAACTATACAAAATTGCTGATAGTGTCCCAGTAGCAATTATCTTATTATGGTTGAGAAGGGCTTTCATTTCAAGCCCATCTCTTCAGAGACTTCCGACTTTTTGAGAAAATTATCCCATGGAGTGAAATTTCATTTATTCTTAAATTAATGATATGTGCTTGGTTTTATTTTTGGAAGCTGGATAAAAATCAAATCATTTGAATTAAAAAATTCAGTCAATCTGAAACAATTTAGATAATAATCTTAAGTAATAATCTAAAGTAAACCTCATACTTTATAAACATTTCGGTGGCACACACTAGCATCAGAGTGAGACATTAACGAATTAAACTTGACAACATCCCCATGAAGTAGGAAAGTATTATTCCCATTTTACAGTGAGGGAAACTAAGGTATGGATAGATTATACAGGATATCCCATATCATACAGGGAATTGGTAGAAGACTTGTAGTAAAAAATAACGATAACACAGAGGACAACCTTGATCAATGGATCTCTTCACAGGTCTAGTAGATATGGTCATGGATCATATAACCTGATTCAATATCACTTCCTGAGCTGACATAATTTTACATCTCAATGGATTCACAAAATAAAAAATCTCACATAACTACCCAGGCATATAATGAATACTCAAGTCGCCACACAACTGCAGCATCTGGATTCTAGGCCCCCTCCCCACTCCTTCCTGTTTCAATCTTAGTCTTCTCTTTAAAAGTCATCTCTAAATTTTGGTTATAAGCACTGTGAGGCAATGACACTATCTTTTAATTTGCCATGCAAAGTCCCTAGCACATTTGAGGTACTATAGAAATAATAGATGATAATGCAGTAGGCCTGAATGGAAAGCAAGTTAGGATGGCATATTAATACAGTGAGGGTAGAAGATGGGCCACAGATGTCATGTTAATATCAGTGGAAAGAAGGAGATGAGGGGTAATGATACTTTGCTCAAATACTGGGATAAAAATAGGGGGCAGTTTAATTCATCCTTCTTTCACCCAAAGTAGAAATGGAGGTGTATAAGAATTCTTCTAAAGCATCGTTTGGAGAAATTGCAACTTATACCATCAATAGTATATATTAGAAGGATGGAAGTGGTGTGGTTGAAAACAACCATGACCGATTTATATGTTCATTCCTCATGTGTCTATAAATAACTGGGGTAGATAGTCCATACTGCTCTTTTGTCAGACTGATAAAAGCTCCCCTGGGATAATGGTTGAACTTTGTTAGCAAGAAGGGCCATGCTTGAAAACCCAAATCCTCGCACAACATTCTACCTCACGTGTGTGAATTAATTTCATTCAAGAAGTACTCTAACTCATAGTCTGTTACATATGCACATATTTCATTAACTCAAATGGTAGCAAGTATATTTTAAAAAAATCTTCTTCTTACCTCTTCTTCCACTTCAGACAGCCCAGATGAGTTCACATTAGTGGCATCTAGATATAAAATGATGCAGGTCCCAGTCAGATAGAGCTGCTGATTGCCTGATTCTACTTTCCTACCCAATTCAGTGGAAGCCTTCATGCAGAACAGACTATCATTCTATAAGCAGGGATCTATGATGATCACCAGCATCTTCCTTATGAATGGAAAAGAATGCAAGAAGCAGCTCTGGCAGCTCTATGTGTGTGCTTCAAGAAGCTTAAGGAATATTGTGTTGGCCTCCAAACCCCATGTCCTCCTGGAGCATCACTGTGCTATACTGCTGTTTCTGCAAAGGTGTTATGTTGGTGAGTTTCATTTGCTCTTTGCAATATTATGCACTGGGAAATCTAGATTAGACATCACCATTTTTTTACAGCCATTAACCTCTTTGTTGTTGGTCTTCCGTGCACCTGTTGTGTTGCTGCCATTCCACACCATGCTGCGTTCAGCAGAATACCTGAAGCCTTTGGCAGAACCAGCAGCTGTTTTATCTAGAAACATGCCAGCTGGTTCCCAACTTCATACAGAAAGTATTTTTTTAATCTGCTCCTGGACTGAATTCTATGTTTTTATCATGTCAATATCTGATTTAATTTTGAAGGGGCATAGTTTGTGCTACCATGATACATACAAAGGGATTCTTCCAGAGTACTACTTGCTATAGCAGCTTGTTGTGCATGTGATTCTTTGAATTAAGTCCCCTTCTGTGAGAGTTGAACACTGTAAGTCACTGGAGGCATATGTGTTTTTCAGTATTCTGCTTGTATGTTAGATCTCTTTCTTCCAGCCTTTACCTATGTCCTCCATTTCCAGCTCCGTAGGGGAGGAACTGTCTTCAAGCATGGGTTTGTACAGCAAGAGCTTGGCATGGCATCTATGTGTAATACTACTCGTAAGTCAGTTTACGGCAAGGGACTGTGTGGGTTTCTTGACAACCTTCTTACTTGTATAGTTTTAAATGTAATGCTGTTTAAAACAGTTTCTGCATCTCTCTGTCTTCCAAGTTTGAAACAGTTCGGTCTCATCAGTAACTCCACAGTTGCATTTGAGCTAATGTTTTTAAAAGCCTCCTTTTTGGACGTGCTGCATGGCTATGCTCCATGGTACTTGTTCCCAAGACATATAGTTGGAACAAAGTCATCCACAGAGTCTTTAATTGAAAGCAAGTGACTACAGCGTGAAACACCATAGGGCTGCACCTTTCATGCCCTGCTGTGAGTCATGTGGACGGTAAAATGTTTGTAAAGGTAAATAAATATCCTGTTTCATTAGTCAGCATTTACATGAGAGGGATAGTGTTGTTCACAGTAGCCAGAAAGGATTGCTCAGAGCTGCCAGTTTGTTGCAACAGCTGAATCTACAGTTATGAAGATATGTAGCAATGCTGTATGAGGACACTCTGACCATCCAGTATGGACTTGCCTATGAGCCATCCTACTCTTGATAAATATATGCACCCATTATGTTCCTAATATTAATTTGGGGATAGTGCATATAGGAGCTCTTCGCTGATGTTCTCCAAGAACAAGAAATCTGATGGGATTTTGCAGAAGATTGGGCATGTGCCAGAAAGTGGGATGGTGTAAAGAGTAGATGTTTTAGAGCCAAATGAAGCAGTCTAGAGCAACTTCCCGTCCAAATATTTTGCAATATAACTTTGAATTATGGACAAACTTTAAGACGTGGGAATTAATAGCATACTGAAAGCTCTCCAGGGCGGGGCTGTCTTTATTATATGTTTGTACAGTGCCTCGCACAATCAGGACACCACTACTGCAATACAAATAAAATAACAGTAGAAATGAATACTGAAATACTGTCTTCCAGTTGTAAAGAATGGCAAACTGCCACTACTTGCTCTATCTTACCTAACACATTTATTTAAAAAATATCATTCATTAAAAGCCTGATTTGGCCAGGCAAGGTCATTTTGTATTGTACAAACTCACTAAATCAGACCTTCAGTGAACCAATGGTGAGTTTAATGTTTTTGTTAAAGAAATACTACTCTTTTCTTTTTAACAAAGTGAGCAAGTGAAACAAACAAGGAGTCTTATGGCACTTTTAAAGACTAACAAATTTATAAGTCATGTGTGGGTGGGTGGGTTTATAACAAATATAAATGGGCATGTCCCTTTGTAAAACCCTGAAATGACTTGGCTAATATCGTTAGAACAAAAAAATCATCTGGAATCCACACAAACCATTAGCCTCAAACCTTTTCCTTTCTGTCTTAGTTGCTAAATGGCTTTGTGTGAGTGTCCACCCAGATCAGAGAAGGGAGTCAAGACTAGAGTAGGGACCATGATTCACAGTGAAAAACTTGATGAATTAGCCCTTTTTGTGTTCATGAATCATCTGAGAGTAGGTTTTTAAATTTTATTAACTTGTTTATGTTAATGTATTCCAGATTATGTGTTGATATTGACTATGGCCCTAGTTCAGGAAAACACATTTTCCCCATTCAGATCAGCACTTAATTGTGTACTTGATTTTAAGAATCTTGTGGTTCCATTGTCTCTCCTGGGATTACTCACATACTTACAATTAAGTCTATGTATATGTCTTTCCAAGATTAGGGGTTCACCATTTATTTTGATGATGCCTTCAGTTATTCATTATCTGGTTACCTAAGTCAATTGGTGGGACTTTTAAAATTTTTTAGAGCAAACTTTTAAAAATAGAAGGTGGGAACTGTCTGCATAAATATTTCAGGCATGATCTCAGTACCACTTTTCATTCTGAGAAACCTTTTCCCAACTCTCCCTAATGATGGTTTCCAGTGCACCATTAGAAGCACATATCCTATATGGAGAATTACAACCGTTGCTGTTGTTCGTTATTTGTATTCTGTCATGGTAGGAGCACCAGTTGTGGGTCAGGTCTCTGTTATGCTAGGCACTATGCAAAAACAGAACACAAAGAAAGTCTCTGCCCAAGGAGGTTCCTGTCAAATGTACAGAGAAACTGCAGAAAGCTTCAAAAGAATGAAGACTTGGTTTGACTTTCCCTTCCCATTAGTCACAAAACTATTGATTAATTCAGAAGCTTTTGGTTTTCAGAAATGGGAGGCCAAAGTTTTCAAACCTAGATTCCTTAAACAAGTCATATTAATAAAAGTGACTTTAGAAAGTCGACTTAAGCAGAAAGTTGACTTAAAAGGAGGTTTTAGAAAATCGACTTAATTTTTCCTTAAGTCGACTTAAGCAGCTACTTAAGTCGACTTAAGCAGCTTAAAGAAAGTGTAGTGTAGACGCAGAGTAAATTAAGTCGACTTAAGCAAGCTTAAGTCGACTTAATTTACAAGTGTAGATGCATCCTGGGAGTCTAAGAGATGACTCTTTTATAGCATTTAGTTATAATGGTTCTATATCACAGATCACAAAATTTTGTACAACGTCAGTAACTTCTGGAACCAGCATCAGTAGGAAATGATTTTTTTGGAAAGTATCTGTTGTATATTATTTGTGGCTCTTCTGTCTTTCTTTCCCACTGGGAAAGAAAACTGATGGAAACAATAAATGAAGCCAGTAAACAGACTTGTGTACAGTGAACTTTAAATTCCCTGTTTTATAAGAAATAAAATTTGCGCAGGGCCAATATCATAAAAGTTCATCTCCGTATACTTCTGTTGACACTGATAATGACCAGATGTTCAGTGAAATCCTATTAACCTCTATTTCACAACTTCAGATGCTTCCTCTGTTCAGGCCAGTTCCAAAGCCCCTTGAATTCAAGGAAGTCTACCATAGACTTTAGTGAGTTTTGAATTAGGACTTTAAACATTTTCAAAAGCACTAAAGTTGTTCACCAAAATATTGGGAACACAGTCTCAAACAGATTTCACCATGCTATGAGAACTGTGCATGGGGGACTTTGCAATATGCATAAAATCACACATTCATGGTGATGTGTAGGTGGAATCAAAGCAAATGAACAGATAAGCTTTTTCCTACATCATTTTAGTTTTGATTAACTCCTACAACTTACTTTACATCATGAAAAACCTTTTCCCCCACCATCTTGAAAATGTTTTTAATAGACAGCACAGGGGACGGCATGTATTCAGCATCAGTGATTTTACATGAAGACTGATAGAAAATTAATGTAGGTAATTCAAATTCTTTCCTGACAAATCACATATTATAACTACCAGTCTTTTCACTTAAGGATGATTTTGCTTCAGCTTTTAAAATCACTAACCTCTGCACCTCTATTCAGCCACCTGATGATGGAACTGCAGTGGCATGTGACACGTGTAGCATTAAAAGGCAGCACAAAGTAAAAGATCAGATATTTCAAAGCATTTTGTTCTTCATATCGCATGTACAGTACATATTAAAAAGCACTCATTAAGAAAAATAATAGTCACTGAAAATCCGTGTTTAAGTTAATGCTTAATGTGGCAACTGTGTTCCTTCCATGAGGAAATTGGTACCAAAGGGCAGATTTTCTATCCTGTTTCACTCCTTTACCCCATCACTTCCTTTGCTGAAAAAGGAAATCTCTTGTCACTAAAACTTGGACCACATGTTTTCAAGGTATGGTCAACAGACCACTAGCATTCTGGGGAGCACTGACTGGGTGTCTGCAGAAAGATGACTGGTCATATGGTGCTGTCTTTGCTCCTTGTTTCCTGCTGAAAGAACAAGAACAAATGAGGAAGGAAGATGAAGAACAGACGTAGATGGTTGAATTATAGCACTGAAGAGAGCTAACAATATAGACACACTTCCTGGATATCGATAGAAAGTCATAAACATCTAGTGCCATGCCTGTCCAGACTAGCTTATACATCATTCAGAGAAGGAATCTTTTGTACTTCCTACAAAATGCTATAACCAATCAGGGGTGGTCTTAGGTATTTTGGGCACCTGGGCAAAAGTCAAGGATGAGGGCTCTCCATGCCATGTGTGGGACTCCATCCTTGACTTTTGCCAACCCTGCCTCCCAGGGTCCTGCCAGCCCGCCAGCCCCCCCCCCCAATCCCCCCCACTAGGCCTTGCCAGGGCCCCCACTGGGGCTTCCTGGCTCCCCCGCCAACACCCCAGAGCCCCCACCAGGGCCACCACTGGCCTCCTGGCCTCCCTGCCAGGCTTCGTTGGAGCTGCCATTGAACACTTGGCTGACCCCTTGACCTCCCCCCTCCAGGCTTTGTTGGAGCCACAGCTGAACTCTTGACCAGGCCCCTCCCCCCCCAGCCTGCCCCTGCTGGGCTTGGCCAGGGCATCCACTGGCCTCCTGGCCCCCCACCAGGCTTCATCAGGGCCACCATTGGTTTCATGGCCCCCTGCTAGTTCCTCAGTGCTCCACTGGGGCCACCGCCAGGTCCCCAGCCCCCTCTCCAGCTGGGGTCACCGCCGGTCCTGGTCTCTGCGGAGGCAGCACAGAGGCAGTGTGGGCCCCTCTTCCTGCAGTGCCCTGGGCAGTTGCCTATGCTGCCCACCTACTAAAAATGCCTCGGTAATGAATATTCTAGACCCAGCACCATCTGGATTCAGGTCGGGACATGGAACTTAAACTCTTTTCGTGACACTGATGGATGATATCCTGCTCTCAGTAGAAGAGAGCAGACATCCATTCTCAACCTGCTGGACCTCTCTGTAGCATGTGATCCTGCTGTATCATCTGAGAGAAGTAGCAGAGGTCCACAGTAATGTGGTAAAATGGTTTGAGTCTTTTCCAGAGGGATGCTCCCAACAAATAATAATGGGAAACTGCAACTCCATCAATAGATCTCCCAATTGTGGAGTCTAATGAGGATAATTTCTCTCTCCAGTCCCTTTTAACTTCTGTAGGCAGACACTAGGAGAAATGGTTTCAAATGCCAGCAATATGCAGATGAGAAACAGCTCCAGCTATCATTCACCTTTTGTGACCACACTGCTACCACCAAGGTGACCCAGTGGTTGGAGGAGAACAGCTCATGCATGAAGAACAGCTATCTGAGACTCAATCTGGGCAAGACAAAAAGTACATATCCACAATTGGTCAACTTGGTCTGTAGTTATGCTAAGCTCTCACATAGTAGCATCTGTGAGTAAGGCTCTTTATCATCTCTATCTGGCTAGGAGACTCCAACCCACTCTGGCACCATGTTCTCAGCAACTGAAGAACATCACAGGCCTCATCACCTTCAACACCAAGTGCAAGGCGCATTTCTTTGACCTCGCCTTATTGAACATAAATACATAGAAATATGTATACTGATAAAAACAGACCCCCAAAGTCCCTACAAAACAAGACATGCCATTGCACATGGTTCCCTATTTGGAGAAAGGATGAGAGAACAACATACGGCAATTGTTAGTCATGGTAATTAGGATGTTACTGGAAGGTGCTCAGATACCAGGGTGATGAGCATAGTATAAGAACCTATATAGTATCAGATGGAATTTTCAAACCAGGGTCTTAATTTCAAACCTAAAATCCCCATAAAGTTTCTGAAACTGAAGGGTGCCCACTGCTTTTTAAAAATCTTGAACTCCAGAATGGGCACTGCCTATGACAGGGTCATTTTCTTTTGTTTATTTTTGTTATATAGATGAGATTCAGCACAATAACATTAGTGAGGTCCCTGAATTAAGCCAAAAAAAGACTTAGCATGAGAATAAACAGTTGTCCATCAGAGAAAATTAGGAGGGGAAATGAATCATGAACTTGTCAGTGACTCATCATTTTTGTCTCAGAAAATAAACAATTCATTGCCGACCTGGACAAACCACTACTTGTTCAGTGTGGACTAGTTCCAAGCCAATGATGAGGACATGTCTGGTACCAGATTGTTATAAGAAATCCTACATTCATATACCCTTTTTAGGACTGCTTATTCATCTTCTGCGAACAGAAGTAAAAGTAAATATTTTGTAACTTTTTTGCAAGATTCAACAGAACAGGTTAATATAGAAATATTGATGGCTGCACCAATACTTCATAAATCTGAATTTTAGATACATTACTAACTCTGTTTGCTGTGCACTGCTGATGGGGACTGCATTTAACCTACTGGCAAATTCTTTGTGATCCTTTGTACTTTACTCCTAATTAAGGGCAAAATTGTGCTTTTTCAGAACAGCCTGTTGTAAGGGGCAGAGCAGAGTCATAATGCCCCAGAGGAAGAACCAGTAGCTCATTAATTCTGTTGTGTGGTATAATTTGATAGAATCACAGAGCAAAGGCCACTAACACCACCCAGTCACCCTCACGCCATGTTCAGCAACTGGAAATAGACCAAAGTGATACAGCCTTCATGAGATTAAACTAGCAGGAGGGACCCCAAGTGAACTAATGCCTGAAGGCCCTGCCAGGGCAAGTCATTTATTTAGAGAAATATAGTCAGATGATCCTAGCAAAAGATCTGCACACTGTGGTGCAGAGGAAGGCAAAGACCCCACCAAGCTCACCCCCTTGTTTCTCCCCTCTTCTCTCTGCCCAATTGGCCATCTCTGGCTGGTTCAGACAGGGATGAGTACCCTTGTCTCCACACCTTTTTGGCAAGTTGCTTCCAGATGTAGGGAGTTATCATGAAAACATGTTCAGATGGAGCAACTCACTAGTAGCCTGGTCTTTGTGCAAGAGCTGTGATTCTGGGCAGCCTACACACAGGCCTTGTCAAGGTGAGGACATAGTCCTTATTTTCCTTCTAAATGCAGCCCATGGGCAGGACCACATAAAACAATTTAGGACCTAAACCTTCTAAAATTAAGTCTCTGTATTTCCACAACGATTGCGAAAATAGAAGTTAGTGATTTGTCGTCACTCTTGATTTCAATGGAAGTGAGGGTTAATGGAACTTTTACACCCCAAAGTGCTTCATGGAGCTGCCCTATGTACCATAAAAGGGCAGAGTGGCCTTTGTTCAGCTGTTTAAAATAAGTTGATTTAGACACAGCTATTGGATAAAAGGGACTGTTTGTGTTTAAAATTTCAGAATGACTGATTCACATCTTAGAAGGAGGCAGATGGTACTGTTATGAATTCCAGAGCATTTGCATTGGGTGCTGCCAGAAAGAGCTTTCTTTTTATTGATCAGGAGGGGGGTGTCTTAATTGTTCTTTCCTTTTGTCTTTATTCTTTTCTTTTTCTTTGAATCAAGGTAGAATTTAAAATTAAACCCTTCTGGCACAAAAATAACAACTCTGTATATTAGCTATATATACAATAAACTGGCTTTGGTCCTCTTTAGGGTTTTGGGCCAGAAATAAAAACCTTTATTCAAACACCACTGACCTCTGGGAATGCTTGAAGTGAGATCAAACATTGTGGCTTGGACTCATTCAGTTGGTTTTTCTCTCCACAGAGAGTTAAACTGAGGCCTTTCTCCCCACCACTTTCTGTCAAAGGGAATAGGAATGCCTCAGAACTGCAAATTAGACAGGATAGTTTTCTAAAGCTTATACATGTCAGGGTCTTGTCTCATTCCTGGGTTCATAGCACTAGAAGCTGTGCCGCAGGCCTTTTGTAGTAAAACCCCAGAGCTCTCAGCCTCCCCAACTGCCTGATGCTCCTTCCACTGAGCTGCCAAAAATTAACCGGTGCTCTTCTAAAATGGGGTGACTATGGTCAGAGAGAGTTTTGCTGTCAGGGCACTCAGAAGCAGGGCCGATTAAAATCCAGAATCTCTGGGAAATTCCAAAAATAAAAAAAAAGTCATTGGACTGAAATCTTGAAATTTCAAAATTTTCCACAGAATGGGAGTTCTAAACTATCATTTAAAATAGTAGAGAGGATATTTTCTATTGACTTTTTGAAACAAAATTGACGAGGAGCCTTGAGCATTCTAGAGACCTGCAGCCCTGTTCCTATGCTCTGTCCACGAGAGCAGGGACTCTAGCATACCTCTACATTCCAGCGATGAGGCACAAGCCTCCCAGCCTGGATAGATAGACTTGTGCCAGGAGGGCTCACACCTGTGTGCTAAAAATAGCTGTGTGACTGTTGTGGCTCTGGCAGAGGAAACCTCTGGGTTAGCCTCAGTTTCTGCCAAGATCCTAGGGCTTTTAGGGCTCCCAAGCTAATTTTTGACCAGCTCTACACAATGATATGTGGGGCTAGTAATGGTGAATCTTGTTCCTAGGATTATATGCCAAAACAATGCAGTTTGTACCCTCTGTATCAGCAGGAGGGAATCTAGTTCGAGTTCTTCAGTTTCTAGACTATCTTGTGGGAACAGTAGCTGTAACTTATTTTCTGTATCTCTCTAAATATTTCTGTTGCACTAATGAGTCTACCAGCCATTAGGTCTGTAAACTCAGTATTTATCAACTGTCACATGTCATCTTCCCACCACGTCTAATTGCTCTATTAACATCTTTTGGTTGATAAGATTGAGAATCAATTTTTCTTTTTTTGGAAAACAAAATCATTTGTATTTTTAAAATAATTTCCAGCTACGTTACAGAAAATCTTAGCTAGAATCAGTTAAATCTGAATTTTAAACAGCTTTTAGTGTTAGGGCTGCTTGCTCCTCTGAAAACTGAATACTGTAGTTTGAAATGTATGTTTTCAATCTGTAACACTGGATCAGAAACAGGAAAAGAGTGCAGTTACACATTCCCCTTGTGTTTTAATGAAAACTTCTAGACAGAGGAAGGATAAAAAGATTTCCCCTTTAATTTTCTGGTTTTAGTTCATAAACTGTATATCATGCAAAGTGAAGGAGTTTGTTAGATTTTTCAGATGCAATTTCAGAGCTTTTCAGAGTGCTGTACAGCTTTAGCCCATGTCAGATGGCATTTTGGTCTCTTTACAAAGACCCATGTTGTGTCACCCTTACTCAAAGGGCAGTCTCAATCTGTCAAAATATCAGCTTCATATCTTTCTGCACTGTCTGACCTGACTTTTGCAATTAGTTAAAGGTTCTTGTACATTTTAAATGTTGCTTACTTTGGCAGTGTTCAAAATCCCTGTAGACAAAGATGCCTGTTTATTGTTACAGAATCAACTTAACCACAACACGAAAAATGTCCCTGTAGAAATGAGAATTTGAGCAGTGCAGATTTACTTGAAGAATCCCTGTTGCTGGCTCTGAAGCCTTTGAATACAATTGAAACTATTAAATTAGGTTGGTTTTCTCCATAAAGTCTTCCTTACCATTCTCATGATACCATTCTCAGCTGTTTTGGTCTTATTAACACAAGGTAAGAACATGGACAGTACGAAGAAAGAAAGTACAAATATTGAATGGAGAAGTAGTCAGGCTGGTTTTCTTTCAGTTAGTGAAAGGATTATAATTAATCTGGCTAGAAAACTGAGTGATGCCTGAGGGAAACACTTGAAAAGCCTGTATATAAATATATGAATTCTGGGTAATAAAATGGAGGAACTGGAGCTATTAGTGCAGGAGCTCTAACCAGATATTATAGGGATTACAGAAACCTCGTGGAATAGCAGTCATAACCAGAGTACAAGTATTGAAGGGTATTTGTGGTTTAGGAGACATTGGAATACAGGTAAAGGTAACGGGATAACATTGTACCTTAATGAAACGATAAAATGTAGAGAAATAGGAAGCAATGGTATAGAGAAAACAAAATGTGTTTGGGCCAAAATCACTTTGGGAAAGGATTCTGAGGGAGGTTCTATTAGGATAGTGTTAAGGGTCAGTCTTGAATATGGATACAGGTCTCTCTAATATTATGAGAGAGACAAATATTATTGGGAATTGTCATAATGAGAAACTTAAACTTCCTGGGAATAAAGTGGAGGATAAATGCCACTAAAACTATTAGGACCCAGTAATTCCTGGATGACATTGTCTTCATCAAATTGTCACTGAGCCAATAAGAGCTGATGCAATTTTAGACTTGGCTTTGGCAAAAAATGTGGACATCATAGACAGGAAAAATTTTGACTCGAGATCATGAGCTGATAATTAAAACCAAGACATCAGTTGTGGTTTGTTATTTCAACAGGGAAGACTTTGGGAAATTAAGGGATATAGTTAAAGAAATCCTCTAGATTGAAGAGGTCAAGGACTTAAATGTAGAAGGAGGCTTGGAATGTCTTCAAATTAACTGCACAAGAATTGTCAGAAATCTGCATCCCAAGCAAGGTGAAAAAAGTCTGTAGAGAGGCTCCAGAGCAGCTGGATGAACAATCATCTCAAAAATGTTATTAGGAGTAAGCAGAGACCGAAAAGAGAATGGAAGAAAAGACTGTCCAGCAAAGAAAGCTATATCTTGGAAGTTAGAAAGTGCAAGAATAAAGTTAGAATTTCTAAAAGTCAAGCTGAATTTGCTCTTGCCAAGGAAATTAAAATAATAAGCGGTTTTTGATCTATCTATGAATCTATCTATCGGAAGAATGAGGTTGTATCACTATACAGTGTGAATAGGGAGATTAAAGGTTACATTGGAATGGCCTAAAAACTAAATGAATACTTTTTTTCAGTTTTCAATAAGGATGATAACATGGAATGTGGGCATGAAGGCAAGATGGCTGATGGAAATGTGATCATTTCCATTTCTATACACTCATCTGAGGAAGAAGAAAAACTTTCAGAGCTTTGTGTGCTTATATCAGGGGGACTGGATAGTTTCTGTCCTAGAATACTGAAAAATTCCCACATGAGATTGCCAGTCTGGTAGCAAAGATTTTTTTTTTTTAAATCTATCTATTCAGGCGGTAGTACCATATAACTGGAGAATAGCTAATGTCATACCCATATTTAAGAAATAGTAAGAAAAAAAAAGTGATCAGGCAACTACAAATCTGTTAGTCTGACTTCACTAGTTTTCAAGGCTTTAGAACAAATTGTGAAGGAAAAAATAATTAATTCCACAGAGATGAATGGTAAAAGGGATGTAATGCAACATGGGTTTACCAAAGGTAGATCATGCAAGACAAACCCTGATATTTTAGAAAAGGGAAGTGCAGTAGATCTAATATAATTGACTTCAGTAAAGCATATTAACATAGTACCACATGGAAAATTATTAGTTAAATTAAGGAAGATGGCAATCAGCACAAGCACTGTATGGTATGCTAAAGAACTGGGAAGAAAGTAACAGTTTGTGCTGAAAGGTGAATTACTGGACAGTGGGGTCATTGATTTTCTTAAAGATTGGTCTTGGAACAACTTATTCAATACTTTTATTAATGATCATGGTACAAAATCAAATGAAATTTGCGGATGACATAAAGATGAAAAAGGCATCATCAGTACAGCGGAGGATCAGAATATTATACAGGAAGATCTCAATGACCTGAAAGACTAAAGTAACAGAAATAGGATGACATTTAATATCACAAAGTCATGAACTCAGGGTCTAATAATAATAATTTCTGCTACCAAACTGAGTGGCTCTTCAATTGGAAATGATGGGAAGAGAGAGACGTAGGTGTGTGGGTCAACCACATGTTATAGTCACTAATGTGATGCAGTTTGAAAAAGGCAAATGCAATCCTGGAATGCATCAGGCCAAGAAATTCCAGTAGAGATAGAGAAGTATTAATACATGCTCTCTCTCGGGTTTGCTTAACTGCCTGGTTCTTGCTCACAAGCTCAGGGTCTAAGTGATTGGCACATGTGGAATAGGGAAAAAATGCCCCCCCCCCCCCACGTCAGATTGAAGGGACCCAGTGGGGGTTTTGCGATCTTCTGCAGCCTGTGAGTGCAGGTCGCTTGCCAGAATTATCTGCAAACATCTCATTTCATCAATTCCTTGCCTGTGCAGTGGCCTTGGTGCTAGCACATCTCAGTCTCTCCTGTCCTCTCCCTGTGGCAAATAGCAGTCTGATCTCCTGTGCACAGTAATACTTTGGTCTAATTTTGGTGATTGGCTGTAGTGTGTTGGTTAGGGGTGGGCAAAATAAGGCCCGCAGGCCAGATCCAGCCTGCCTGAAGCCTCTGTCCGGCCCACTGCCCCTGGTCTGCTCTCCCCCGCCCCCTTCGCCCCCACCCAGCTGTTGCTGTACCGCTCCTGGGCCGGTGCTGTAGCTGTGCCACGCCCTTCTGCCCTTCCGGCTGGTGCTTCATTCCTTTAGGGCCAGGGCCCATGCTGCACCCCCCCCCCCCGGCTGGTGCTGCCCTGCACCAGGGCCGGGGCCAGTGCTGCGTTGCCCTTCTACCACCTGGACTGGCTCACCCACCCCCCACAAACCCCCTCACTGCCCCCCAACAAGCTCCTCCCATTTCCTCCCCCACACCTACCCCCTCCACTGGCTCCCTCCCCCACCAGCTTCCCCGTCCCCAAGCTGGCTTTCCGCTGCCACACTGCCCCCCCCCCCTGAATATTATTGCCTCCCCTTGGTGTAGGTGTGGTGGAGTGTTGGTGGTCTGTTATATGCAGGAGGTCAGATGAGATGTTCTGGAGTTTCCTTCTGGCCTTAAACCCTGTGACTCTATTGATGCTGATAAACAAGTTATAATGCAGTAGATTTGCCTAATTTAGTTCTGGGGGGTGAACTCCTGGCCCTGTTGAAATCAATGGGAAGTTTGCCACTGAAAAAAAGGGTTTAGTTGCTGAAATCTTTTGTGGTTGCAGAGGCTCGTATGACAACTGAAATCAGCAAACGCTAATCCAACAATTTATTTTCTGTACCACTCCCAGTATTTAAACTCCTGCTGACAGCTCAATGACATTTCCTAGGTCGATACTGACCAGGTAAAAGGCATGAATAGATGTACATCAAGAGAGACAAGTGTGTATGTTCACCTTGCCTGATTCAATCATTTTCTGTAAACCCAGTGGTGAAATTCTGGCTCCACAGGCTAAGGAGAAAGTTTTACCATTGGCTTCTCTGGGTCCAGATTTCACCCACACTCGGTAACAGTAAGGGCTTGTCTCCACTCGCACATATGCCAGCAAAATTTTTGGTGCTCAGGGTGTGAAAAAACAAGCACTAGAGTAGTTGCATGATGCTGGCAGGAGAGCACTCTCCCTGACACAATAAAACCACCTAAAAGAGGCGTGATAGCTATGTCGGCAGCCACACTCTCGCCCACTGACATAGCGCTGTCTAGAGTCATGCTTATGCTGGCCAAATTTACATCGCTCAGCGATAGAGACGGCTTTCAGGTGCACACCTAGGGCCCCAAGTAGTAAAGGGCTCCGTCACCTGCTTTGCCTACCCCAAAAGCCACATCTGCCTTGGTAGGCAGCAGGAGAGGAGCTGGCCCTGGGGCCCATGGCCAGCAGCATGGAGCCAGAGCTGCAGGGGGAGTGAGGCTGGCAGCGGGGAGCTGGGTCTGTGGAGAGGGGGCCAGGGCTGTGGTGGGGGCCCAGCAGCAGGGAGTTGGGGCTGGTGGCAGGGAGCAGGTCAGGGCTGTGAAGGGGGGCCGGTGGTGGGAAGCTGGGGCCATGGAGGGGGGGCATGGTTGCAGGGGGGTGGCAGTGGGGAGCTGGGAGTGCAGGGGGGGCCATGGGAGCCCCACAATGGGCCTTTGCCTAGGGACTCTGATTGCCTAAGGTCTCCTCTGCTCAGCGGGGTTGGTTTTTTTCACACTCCTGAGTGACTAAAGTTTTGCCAGAATACATGTGAGTGGAGACAAGCTCCCACATTTGCTACAATACTTTTTTAGATAAGTGGTCCCCCCTCCCTTCTGTGCACTTTTCATTTATCATCTCCACATGAGGTAGGGATGCACTGCCTCATTTCACAGATGGAAGCAGAAACTGAAGGCTAGTCTTGACTGATGTCAGCAAAATTACTGCTGTCAGATCAGTCTTCCTGATTGACTGGAGACTCATTCTGTGAAAACCTGCTCAGCCGATTGGGAAGCCAGTCTCTGAACACCACCCCAGCAACTGGAGTAGCACTGAGTCGAAAGGAGGTCTCTCTCTTCTACTTAGCGCAGTGGACATGCTGGGTGTATGGCAGTCAAACTGAGATACACCAGATATTTTAAAAACCCACTTTCCCAATGGCTCTTCCCACTTCTTGTCTCCCTCCACCTCTTTCATCTTCCTTCTGGACAGTCTCTGTAAGTCTCCTTCGATTACAGTTTTAGCAACAACCCTGAATGAGTTACTATGCAATAGCACAAGCCGTATTACTAAAACCTGGAGATTTCCCTCCCCCTCCTCTTGAGCAAAGGAGAACCTTGAAATCAGCTCTTCAGTATTAGAAATCACTACCTACAACACAACAAAAGACCAGTCAATGCTAATTCCCTCCTCTCTGTTCCAGAGCACAGACAGACACTAAATGCATTCTGTCATTTATGTGAACTTCCATAGGTTGACAACAATCCACAAATATTAGGCTGAATATTTTCATAGTTCACTAAACTAGTGTTTTCAAAAGCTGACTCCCAATCTTATCTGTAAAGCCAATAGTTATTTTTTAGCAACACATTTTGCTCTCTTTTCCTGGATCTGGAAATTGAAGTAGGGTGGAGTGTGATTGGAAGCTGAACCATGGGCCACAGTTAATGTGATGATCGGTATTTTGTTGTGCTGAATGTTAAGGACTGCTGCAGGCTAGGAAGTTTGCCAAGGCTGAAAGTACTGATTTTACTGCTTAGCTGAATGGACATCACGCTGCCTCCTAATTAGAACCTCATGGTCTGTTCTGGTAAGAAAATACCAAAATATCAAAAAAACCTGCAGGAGCGGATACATCCGAAAGTTTCCAATGCACTTTTCATTGTAATAGAAATAATGTTTTGTAATGAAGACAATTTTCAAAATAGCTTGTGTATTAACTGACACAAACATAATATTAGTGACGTTCCAAAGACATAGCCAAGTTAGTCTATTGCAGAAAAACAACAGAGTCCTGTGGCACTTTTAAAGATATCAGTGGTTACTCTGATTAGATGGATTTAGAGGTAGAGGGGAAAACTAATAATCCACATCTAAATACATCATTGTTATATGGCCTATTAAAATCATTAAATAAGTTAGATTCTTGCCAATGCAGCTAGACTTAAAGTAATGTCAGTGGGTCCTTTAAGAAAACAGTATGATCTATTTCCTAAAGTCTCTCTCTTTCTGCTTCACTATTGAGCTTTCTTCTAGAATCTTCCATGTTCCCTTCTCCTTCCTGTTACAATTTTTTAAAGAGTATGCTATCTCCACATCTTTCCCTCTTCCCTTCCTCCTTTCAGTTTGTTATATAAACAAGAATCAACATTCAACAATAAATTATAGATCTGGATGTGTTGCCAACATCACCACTCATCCAAATTTGGTTGTCTTCTTGCCTGTAGGGGAAGAGTTTTTCTCGATTGTTTTTTCTTGGGTTATCCCAAACCCTTGTTCCATACATTTACAATTTTCCTCAGCAGGATTATTATCGTAATAAGGTCAAGGTATGGCTAGTACTCTTACTCTGGTCACATGAGAGTTCAGCTAGGTTTAGAACCTGCCTATTTCTTCTGTAGTGAGCTCCTTGATCTATATCGATCAAACAGAAGTGTAAGGTACCTCTATGTCCTATCACAACAGCTGTGTTACTCTGTACTTTTCTCCATCTAGTTTTCTCCTGGTTTAAACTTTGGTGAGCTTTGGCTGTATTCTGTGGTAGAGGAATCCTGAGCAGCTATAGGGTCAGTATCTCAAAGTACACTCTGGTCGGCAGCTGGGATATGATCTTCTGGTGATTGTCACCAGTTGTTGATTTTTAAGCAGCCTAAAGGCTGATATAGTCTCAACTGGGGCTAGTGCAGGACCAACCAGAGGATCAGAGTGTCTCTCCTTTGTCGCGGGAAGACCATTTCCTCCTACCCTGTTTCATTGCATCTCTTTAGCTCAATGCCAGACATGAAAACCACTAGTTATGACAACTATTTCAAAAATAGAGAGGTTTCGAGAGACTACTGATAGTTGATCTCACAGCCAGCCTGTTGTAAGGCTTTAAGGCAGCCTTTCTTAGGAGCTAGAACACTGGCCTCAGCCATATGACTGGTAGTGTCTAATCCAGTGCTGCCACGGCCCTGCTGGGAGACCTTAACAAAATAACTTCCTCCTCTTTGTGCTTCGGGTTCCCCATCTATTAACTGGGGATAAGGATGCCTAATTCTTAAATAAAACATTCTGAGACCTACTAATAAAAGTACAACCTGAGAGGTAAGTGGCATTACAATTAAGTTACACCTTCTGTTGTAGGTCCTTAGGGCAACTTGATCCAATACAAACATGGGTGCAAATGTACACAGTAAACTTATTTGTGGTGTGGTAACTGACCTATGCTGTGACAGGAAGTGAAAGGCACTAACTTCACTATTGAGAGCCTGTGCTGGGTTGCTTTGGATCATCCCATAACAGACACTTGACAGTTTTTCCTCTGATGCAGAGCACTTTTGACATGAAACATCTAGTTATAAGATATGAGAAGATATAAGAAAATCATGCAGGAAAAGGTTAACCCATTCTGGGATGGGCCAGCCATAAAGAGAATTAACAGAATGCTCCTCAATCTATTTTTAATCTTGTCTTTCTTCCTTGGAGAAACTGGCATTTCCAGTTCTGTATGGAAGTGCCTCGCGTCCTTATCATTTGAAACTTTTGTCTCTTGGACTCAGATGAAGAGGAAGCTTTCTAACAATACTGGTTCCTCTCACTTTTACAAGCATGTCAATAGGAAGATAAGAACTGACATCAATTTCTTAGTCTATGTCCACACTACAAGCTAGGGATACAATTCCCCTTCTTTGGGTATATGTGCTGTCACCAGCTCACAAAAAACTCATCTGAGTATAACTAGTAGGTGTGGTAGCATGGGTAGGAGCAGCAGAAGCATGACTTAGCCATACTTAGTGCATACCCATCTATTAGAAATCTTACTATGGAGAAAACAAATAGAATGGTTTGTCCAAACTGAATTTCATATAGGCCAGTTTCTGAATCGAGTTGATTTGGATAATTCCAATGGTATATTTCAAACTATAGCAGAAGCCTCTGGAATAAACTTTAGAGTTTACCATAGAGGACATACAGATATCCATTGGATCCTTTCAAAATGATGATTAATAGTGGGGCAAGACCTACAACAAAAAAAAGATAACTTCCTTGTTGTTCCATGTAGTGTCTATCCTAGCCAATGCACAGTCCTCCTGCCTTTTCTGTTGCAGAAGCATTTCCAGCAATCTAGTAGATGAAATGCTGTAAATAAATCTGATTTCATACTCCCAGACCCTCAGTTGGTGTAAATCAGTCCAATTCCATTTAAATTATTGTATATCAGCTGAAAATTTGGCCCATAGTTTCTGTACCGATAACACTTCCCATTACAGGCAGTGATTTTCATGTACCAGGCTTGTACAGAATATGGTTTCTACCAGAGCACTCAATAATTTCATCACTGCTTATGGTTGACATGAGCTTTATCTTAATGCATTTAAACTCTCAACTCTGTTCATTTTTAAATCCTGTCCAGGAAGGAGTCAATTAAACTGTCGTCCTAAAACTTTAACGCAGTGAAGGCTTAAGAGCAATTTCTCATAAAACAGATCACAACAGGAAACCTATTAAAAATATATCACTGGTATGGCTTTGTCCTCCAAAGGCAAAGAAATTCAGAGTTAAATGTGTCTGATCCTAAATTGAATCAGTTGTGTTTTTGTATTTCTGGGGTTAGCATGATATTCTTTCAAAAGAATGTGATGGTGTGGAATATCTGCATGGATTTTAATTGCACTGGTTTGTTTTAGCTTTGTGAAACCCCAACTATGGTAAGATCTTTCTGAGGGGAGGCAGATTAATAGCCCCACATATTGTAGTCAATTTTTCCAAAGCACGATGAGTGATTTTTAAACCATGCAAATTGTTAAACCCAGAGTCACATGAAGTTATACAAATGACTTTACTAAACACAATGGCTATGTCTACACTAGAAAAGTTGTCGACTTTATTAAGTCAACTTAATAAGGTCAACTTAAAGTTGACGTTATTAAATTGACTTAACTTTTCTAGTGTAGGCATAGCCCATTTTGACCTTATTGAGTCGACTTAACACTTTAAGTCGACTTAATAAAGTCAACTTAAGCACTAATCACCGTCCACACTGACTTAAGTCGACCTAAAACGAGGTGTTAAGTCGACTTAACTTTTCCTTAAGTCGACTTAAGGAAAGCCCAGGGTAGACACGGAGTAGTTTAGGTCGACTTAAGCCTCCTTAAGTCAACCTAACTTGTAAGTGTAGATGCACCCAATGGTCTCTCACCTAAACTGGTGTAAGTCAGAAGTTACCCTATGCAGTGTTTCCTACTGGTGTGCCATCTGGCCGGATCATGTGTACCACAATTTTTTTGGAAAAACTGCTTGAGTTATGGATTGACTCATGAATATTTATGAATTTATTTGGAGACTACATGTTGATGTGCCTGAAAATAATTAAAGGCATCAAGGTGTGTCACGCAGAGAAAAGGTTGGGAACCACTGTTCTATGGGGTTATAATGATATAAAACTTGTGTAATGGAGAGGCAAATTGGCAACAAATTTTCATGACAAAACAATGCTGTGCTGACATGGCTATAAAATTACAATCTTTATGTAAACCTTTTGAACATTCAAGACAATAGCCTTCCTCTAGCTAAGTTCTTTATTGATATCTTCATGCTAAAAAATAATCCATTTTATACTCAATACTGTACACTTTTAAGATGTAAATCACAATGACATGTCTGTGGCACCCAAATAAATAGATGTGTACTTTACACCTGATCATAGAGCTAATAAGAGCGACTTATGATTTACTGTGGACGCTATCTAGTCTCCTAATACAAGAACAAAGGGGCATGCAATAAATACTTTCATTTTCATGAATCATTTTTGTCAGCATGTTTCATGCCAGTCAATCTACCTAACTAGCCAGCAGGCTTCTCCCAGCGCATGACTGTAGTACTCCCAGGGAACTGAAGGACTGGGTCCAGAAATGAAGCCTGACAGCATACAGGTTGCAAACTGCAAAGTAATGATTAATAGCAGGACTGGGGTCTCCATAGGCTGAATTTTCCATGGTAGTTTGATTAACTAAACAGTACTGAAATGACCTGCAGGCTGAACTTTTCTAGAACAGCTGGTAATCTTCCGAGTTGGGGTCAAAGAGCATAGGCTCCTCTATGCTGACTCATCTGTCTCTTCATCTTCCCACCTTGTCCTCCAAAATGGTGTTTGTTGGTGTTCAGATTGTAGCTTCCAAATTCACACGCAGGATGGGCATCTTTAGTGGGGTGGGGTGAGGCAGGATGGGGAGTAGTGGCTCAGGTGATGCTCCCCTTCGCCATCTGGCCTTGCATGGAAACTGCAGAGAAGAGCCAGTCAGGGCTTCCAGCAGCTGGAGGAAGGACAGTGCAGGAGAATCTTGTTTCTCTCAGTTTTGGTGCTTAATGCCAAAGGAGCACTTTCAGGAGAAGTCCTACTTGGGCCTTGCTGCCCTGGGCTGGAGCATGCTCGATTTCTCTGCAGGGATAGTACATGAACATTCTGGTCAGCATATAGGCTGCGTCTACACTGGTAAATTAAGTGGACTTAAGCTTGCTTAAGTAGACTTAATTACCCTGCGTCTACACTACAGTTTCCTTAAATCGACTTAAGCAGCTGCTTGAATCGACTTAAGGAAATTCAAAGTCGACTTTATAACACCTGTTATAACACCTCAGCAGCTGGAGCATGGACCCTGGGGAGAAGGAAGACCCACGCTCCCTCCTAGCTGGGACCCTGCGGTCCCGACGAGGAGGGAGAGCTGGAGACCCACGCTCCAGCTGCTCAGCAGCGGGCAGCTGGAGCGGGGATCCTGGCAAGAAGGGACCGCGGGGCTTCCTTCTC
>ML685789.1:10221626-10243918 GCA_007922175.1 Pelusios castaneus
GTGGTCTCCCGCGCTTCCTCCTGGTCGGGACCACAGGGTCCCGGCTAGGAGGGAGCGTGGTGTTCCCTTCTGCCCGAGACCCGCGCTCCAGCTGCTGCAGCTGGAATGCGGGTCCCGGGGAGAAGGGACTGCGGGGCTCCCTTCTTCCCCGGACTGCTCAGGGGCTTGCTGCCCCGGGGACAGCCAGCCCCGTGCAGGGCTGGCTCTCCCTGGACCAAACAAGTCGACTTAGACAGTCCAGTGTAGACTCTCTAAGTCGACTTAGTAAGGCCCCCTTTAAGTCGACTTAGGAGTCCAGTGTGGACTCCGTAAGTCTACTTAATAAGGTCGACTTAAAGTCAACTTATCAAAGTCGACTTTTTTAAGTCGACCTTAATTCCCCAGTGTAGACATAGCCATAGCGAGGGACCTGGTATGCTCAGTGCAGATGGAACCTTCAGAGAACTTAGCTGCTAAATTCTTCCAAATCTCTGCTTGCGTGAACTGACATATTTAAAAGGCTCAGAACTTGCCAAATTTGAGCAAATTTTCACAGGAACAGCAAATGACCCTGTGACAGAGCCTGGCCTGATGGCTACAGGAGGGTGATGGAGGGCAGAAAGGCTATGTTCTCAGGGTAGCTGGGGCAGGGCTGCTTTGAGCCAATTAAGGCACCTGGAGTCAGTTGGAACACCTGACTCTAATTAAAGAACCCAGAGTCAGTTACAGCAGCTGACATCAATTAAGGGTAGAAGATTAAAAAGCCCCTGTAGCAGCCCGGCCGTGAGGGAGTTTGGGCATGTTGTTTGGAGGTAGGAGTAGTGTTTGGAGGAGAACAGAGCGAAGAAGAGTGAAGGAGAGCTGCTCAGCAGCTGTTACTGACAGCACCTAGGAGGTACAGGCAGCGAGGGCAAGTTTGCCCAGATGGGCCTTAGGGCCCCAGGCCCAGTGGCTTGTGGGATGGAGAGCCCAGCCCCAAGGCAGGAGGGACTAAGGATCCATAGCACTGGGGGGTTTGGAGGAGGGAAGACTGTGTCTCAGCTGCCTGCCACAACCTGAAATGCAGGACGCATGGGGAACTGAGTGTGCTCAGTTTCCCACAGACCCCTTGTTCCAGATCAGTCCCCTGCCACATTTTTAACCCTGGCTCTAAAGCTTAGAGGTGCTAGAGCACCTCAATAAAACAGTTGTCCAAATTTTTTAAAATGGGGAAAAATGATGCATTTTTCCTCTATCTTGTTCTTGGAAATAACTCAACCATTTTAGCTGAAACTTTTCAGAAACATTTAGCCTGAGGTGGACACCTCACATAGCAAATTTCAGCCTGAATGGTTTAAGTTTTGCAAAGTTTTAAGCAATTGAAAATAGGGATTTATAATAGAAAGAGCTGGGCAACCTCAACCACAGGGGTCTCTACCTGCACTGCCTATATCGCATTTAGCTGATTATGACTGTGTGCACTTGTTAGGCTAGAATCTGCCTTCCCATAGGGCTACTTCCATCCTAAAGCAATACTTAACAAGTGCCAAAGGGAAAGAATCTATAAATATTTAGCATGTGGTATGTTGAGCTTAGTTGTTTTGAAAAATAGTCTTCCATACCAACCTTGACGGGAAATAGGACAACAGGAAAATTAATAAGTTATACTTGCAAAAATGCACTAAGAGGTGTGGACCTGTACAAGTGTAATCATCGTACATAAGCTTTTCTCACACATTCTGAGTTAAAATTGTAGATAGAGATTTCCATTTTGTGGGTTTTTTTATAAAATTAAGTTTCTTAGTAATTTACATGTGCACTCAGGTAGCTACACAGCAAATAATGTTTCATGTCGCTTAGAATACTATGTAAGGAATGTGTGCTATAGATAAAAAATAGACAAATCCTCAGATAGTGGTTATGTGTTAAATGCAGGTTGAACCAGAGATAGTACAGCATACTCATTTTTAGTTTAGTTCATTCCAAAGGAGCTTGTTTGTTAATGGACCCTTTAAAATGAAGATTGACATACCTAATAAGCTGTACTGTAGCTAAAATTGACATCCCTGTTCAGAGACATTAAGTGCAGGGTACCTTTCAGAAAATCAAAATCTGCAGCTTATATTAATATGGTATTTGTAAAAGTCATCACCATGGTTGCAAAGTTAGAACCTCATTTACTGTCTAAAACTTCAGTTATTAAAAAGTCAGACTCATGCAACTCTTGCTCTTTTTCTCTGCTTTTCTAAATAATGGTAATAAAGGTCTCCAGGGAGATCCAGTTTCAGTTACAGTGATTTAATATATATATTTTTTAAAACAGATTGAATATGGAAAGGCTGAAATGTTAGCAAACCTTGGCTTCTCCAAGAAAAGTCACAGGAGTTTGATCTATATTAAACATTCAAGTACCAGACCTCTATGGGTAAGAGAAGAAAAATGGTTTAAGATAAATATATTGGTGTCACACTTTTAAAAATTGTTTTTACACATCAGTTCTTAGTCACAGAGACACTGAGCTGACAGCTTTCAAGTTTCAGATAGCTGAAGACAACTCAGTTCCTACCTATTTGACAATTCTACCACAATATCCCAGTGTCACATTCATGCTCCATCGTGTCTGCCAGACATTTCCCCCATTTTCCGAACATCTTCAGGATTTTCAGGTTTGTTTAAAAATAGCTGTCAGAAATTCCTTGGTATCTGGGTCATCCAATGCTCAAATAAATTCATTGAAAGTTCATAAATATTTCAAGATTTTTTTAAAAGATGACAGAGAGAACTCTTTAAGTCACTATTGCATTTATAGCCAAGAAAATGAGCATGTAAAATTTTGCCTTCTTAAAGTGCCAACAGATCTGCTTCTTGGGTATATTCAGCCTTATCTGTTTACGTAACTGACAAATATACTTACAGATCCTGATGCTAGAAAGCACTTAAGCATGTGCTTAAAAGTCATTGAAGGCAAGGGGATTTAAGTGCCTGTTTAAAGATAAACCCATACTTAAGTGCAGTGCATTTTCTGTTTAAAAAAAAAAGATGCCGGTACTTGACCAAGGACTCGGGGCCACTGGCAGTGGTGGCAGGAGCTGGGGCCACATTGCTGTGAAAAATGGTGCTGGTACTCAGTACTACAAGTACCATCACAAAAAAGCCCTGGTTAAGTGCACCCCAGAAGCAGAGCCTTCTTGCTCATTACTAATGTTAGTTCTACAGCACCAGTGCAGGTAGAAAGGGGTGAATTGGATACTATTCTGACTTGTGTATCAGCAATATACAGAGCAATCCAGGGTGTGATTTCTAAAACTAATGTGTTGCACATTATATGATCTACAAAGATCCTGCTAGAGCGCACTAAAAATTTCCTAGCGCAATGCTGAAGCACACTAGAGAATATTTAATGCACGCCAGCTATGTTTACACAGACCAGTTAATGGACAACCCTTGGGTGTACTCAGGAGTGGTCTTAGCGATTCCAGGAAGCGGGCCAAAAGTCAAGGACGGTGGCCTCGCACACCACATGGGGGGCCCCATCTTTGACTTTTGCCCACACAGGGCCCTGCTAGCACCCCATATCCCCCAAGGGGTCCCTGTCCCCTGCTGAACCCCATCCGGATCCTCACCCCCAAACCCTGGCCAGGTCCTCGCCCACCGCCACCCCCTGGCTGTGGCTCCTCGCCCCCCTACTGACCCCTGGCCAAATCCTTGCCCTGCTGCTGTCCCCAGCCACAGCTCTCTGGCCCCCCCCCCCGACCTGCCAAATACACACCTGGCTCCTCCCTAACCCACCCCCAACTACCTACCTGCTGCTCTGGCTCCTGCACTGACTGGCAGACATGTAAAACAGGCACCAGCAGGCAAGAAATTTAAAATGGCGGTGGCATGGGGACTGGGAACCCCTACTGCAGCGGGGCCCAGGGCAGTTGCCCGCACTGCCCCCTCCCCAGTGCTAAGACCACCTATGGGTGTGCTTTAGAAAACAGCCCCACCACGCTCATTCCTCTTCTTGTAGACAAGGCCTAAGTTTCTGTCACAGAAAGTTCCCAAGTGATGATGATCTGTGAGCCAGAAGAAAAATGCTATTCAACTTTTGATCCCAGGGTGAGTTTCCTTCTACTTGAGAACTGAGCAAATAGTGTTTGGAATCGATGAGAGCCAAAGATGAAAACCTGCGCTTGACACATTGACTTGCTTTGCAAAGTGTGATCACACTTTAAAACTTTGAGGGGTTTCTTGTTTGTTTCATTAAAGTTACTCCTCTCTCCTCACTGAATAAATGCCTACGGGTATGCTATTTGATAGTGTCGGCTAAATTCTGCCCACTCTTCATGATCAGTCTGTAAAAGTCTGGTTGAGCTTTGCTTGTAACAAACTGCAAATGGGAGAACATTTGGAGATGGTTAAAAATGTAACTATCTAGGACACTGAAAACAAAGTTACATTCCTGAAGAAAGTGAGTTGCAGACTTCCTTGGTTTCTTTGCCAGAATGACACCTCCAAGGACCATAAAAATATTGAATCTTGGAATGCTAAATGTAACAGTAAACTGTGGAATGACTGCCTGTGGTCACGTGACAACGGTCATAGTTACAAAGATTAATCCCATTGTCACGTAACATGGGTGAGTATCTTTTGTAAATCTGACTCACAACAGGTAGTGGAGGCTGAGAAATAAAAGTCTAATCTGTTATCAGCACTCCTGAATATTGTACCTTTATTTTTTTTAAATAGTTTTTAACTTTTTTCCTCTTTTGTGATCTTACATGTTTTAGAATTATTTTTTTTTAATCTTCCTGTCAGTTAAGCATGTGCATAAGTATCTGCAGGATTGCCTTTCAGAAAACTCGCTTGTTTTGGAAAAAAACAAAAACAAACTTCACAACTATAAATACAGAAACCCTTTCTATCAGGCATATGTTATCAGACACACATCCTCCCACAGTCTCTCCATTCCTCCCCCAGCTCCATAGAGGAAAACATCCAAGTTTTAGTTACTGAGATGGAATTAAGCTTGTTTTTCACATAACTTTAAGAACGATGGTCTTGCTTTAGAAACTTTAAAATACGTAAGCAGATATCCTTTTTATATTCTGGCATAAAATCGAAACAATGTGTATTGTATATACCATTGTTTTCTACCTCTGTGTCCAATACAAAGTCCTATATAGTTTGACATTCATAATTGTGGAAAACCCTAGATATTTTTTTCTTGGTTTAAGGATGAATTGCAAAGCAAAACAAGAATTTGGACAAGAACTCTGCCATAGTGTTGGGCTGCTCTCCCACCCTCCATGGTTTTGGAGAGCACTTCAACAATAGTGTTACAAGCTGGGGAGATGCTTCCTATAGCACCGCAGTGATAGGAGGGAGTAGCGTGGACTCCCATGTTCATGTAAAGTTAACAAATTTCACTCATTGGCTGGAGCAAATAGGCAGCTGGTGACCTTGGATACGTAAGATTTGAGCTGCACATTAAAACTAGCAATCATGACAACATTGGCTTTAATATCTGCCAGAGTTCATACCATTCTTTGGCTATGTCTACACTTACAAAAGCTAGTTCGAATTAGTTAATTTGAACTAACTAATTCCAACTAATTTTAGATAGTTCAAATTAACTTAATTCGAACTAGCAGGGCCCCACTAGAATGCTAGTTCGAACTAGCCAGATCCATGCAGGGTACTGGCTTAGTTCGAATTAGTCAGTTGCATGAAGGTCAATCTGCCAATTAGTTCAAACTAAGCAGTTAGTTCGAACTAATATGGCCACATTGACTTAATTCGAGCTAACTATTTCGAATTAAGGGCTAGTTCGAACTAAGCAATCGAATTTATTAGTTTGAATTAAGGAAGCCCTTAATTCAAACAAATGAAAGCCTAGTGTGGCCAAGGCTTAAGTTAGTTCGAATTAAGTTTCCTTAATTCAAACTAACTTGCAAGTGTAGACATAGAAACTTATTAAAAGAAAAAGAAAGGGAAAAAACAGTTAAAACCCCATATTTACATCAATGGTGCCTATGAATTGGTACAACCTAAGTATCTTCTAAAACAAATACTTATATATATAAAATGCTTGATGATGGTGTATCCCAGAGCCATGCTAAAATATGAATTGTATGGAGTTCTCTTGTTAGCACACCAAAGAGAAATAAAATGTGCTTGCAGTTTAAAATCTTCCCAGAGGCATATTGCTTTGAAATTTCAGTTTTGTGGGCAGGATTTATAAAGATATTTTTCCAGTAGTTTATTACAGAGCTTTGTGCATGTATGTTCAACAATTGTTTCAAAATCATTCCTGTGGCATAACTCCAATGAATCTATGATCACCCCATATGACGAAATGTCACAAAATGACAGGTTCTTATAAAACAGTTCCATTCTGAAAAGTTTTAACTTAAAAAGAACCCAGGTAGGTTTAAGGAAATGCAACAGAATGTCCATTCAGGTCTCGGTCCTGCAACTGAGAGAGCATGGGAGCCCTACTGAAGTCAGTGGGGCTCTACCTGGCTGGAGTTGTGTGCTGGCATGTTAACAAGCGTAGGATTGGAGCCCTCTATTGTAAATCCTTGCTAAGCATTTTTAAATACAACTCAGTTGTCCACATCCCCCATTGCTATAAATTGATGTTGCTCCATTGACTTAAGTGGAGCTATACCAATTTACTCCAGCTGAGGTTCTGGCCGACTCTATTTGTTCTTTTCAGTCAGCAATAGCAAAAGATATTTAGGTAGTCTTAACAGACCATTTTTATCACTGAGACATCTAACTGGCTTCATGTCAAGAGACTCTTAAGCTTTCCCTTTAAATAAGTACCCAGGCATATAAACTCATTGCTGCTTATTATAAGTTTCCTTTTTGTCATGGAACTCCATTTGCCTGGGTTAAGTAGCAACATTTCAGAGTAGTTCAATCCACACATTAGAGAATGAACAGGTGCTTGCAGTGGATGCATGCTATTACAATTTTCTCTGTCCTTGAATTGTTTAAATCATGTGTTAAATAATTTGATCTGTCCTCAACAGTATTCATATGTCAAGGCCAAATACATGCAGAATAATAAGAAATGTCTAAATGCAAATAAAAAATTGGGAAATATTTTGCTTTCTTGTAACTTGACACTTTGCTCAATTTATTTCAAACCAGGGCAATATATTCTGTTTAATTATTCTGTATAATGCAGTTAATATGGACAGAAAATAATTTTGTGCAATCAAGTGATGATCAGACAAAATGTTTAGCCATGGGTAAGTTTATTTCCAAAATGGGGAATGCAATGTGCCTTCATTACCAAACAAGTAGATTTAATTGTGTTAAGAAACATGGCTCTGCAAAAGCATGGTAAAGAATCAATTTTCCATGATCAGACCATTAGAGTTTCATAAGAGGTTACTTTTTGCATAAAATCCTATCTTATTCCAGATTTTACACTCAGACAAATAAATGAAAGGGCAATGCTTACAGAAACATGATTGATAAGAAACTGTAAGGGAAGGCAGGAAGGGTATTAAATGTTCTCATTTCTCCAAGTTATTTGTTTCATTGCCATAACACATCAATAGTAGGTTGCCTAAACCAGTTTCCCTCACCCCCTAAATCAGCTCAGTAAGCAGGGCAGAAAAACAATCTGAATGTTATTGTTCTTAAAAGAGCTAGCAATGTAGATTTATTTTTCACTGAAAATAATCAAATGTTCAAAATGTATGGGGAAATTTAATTTGAAATATGTACGTGCCATTTGGAAGCTGAACATTCTAGGTCACAGAACAATTTCCGTACCAAATCGAACCTAACTGTATCATATAATTTGTCCCTAATCTTCCTCTTTGTTAGTGTCTCCCCCCCACCCCGCTCCATCCCTTTGTAAACTGTTGTCAAGGGCCCCTGGTAATGCTGGCAGTTTATGTGGTAAATCTTTCCCTAGAATGGGAGGCAGCCCTGTGTGACGGGGTATACCAACCCCGCACGGGGGAAGCAAAGGTCAAGGAACATTTCTTGGCCCAAGAGGCCACACCGCCCACTTTGGTGGCATGCTTCCAGTGGAGTGAGCATTCAAAAACACGCAGCTCAGCTCAGTCTGGGCTGACTGAGGAGGAGAGAGATTGTGTGCAGCAGCCTCCTTTCAGGAAGCTGCCAGGACTTCAAGTGGCCAGAGTCAAACCTTCTCACCTTCCTTCACCACAGGAAGCCAGTTGGCTGTGGGAACCATTGCCAGCAAAGGAGCCACCAGAGATGAAGCAGAAAGGATAGAAGCGACACCTTACATCCATCCTGGAAACGATGCTGGAGTGAAAGGGACGAGGATATGAAGTGACCCAGGGAACACGCTTCAGGGTATTGGGACCTGACCCAGTATGAGGGTACCTTGTTTTGAAAGGCCCTGGGTCAGAACCCAGTGAAGTAGGGTGAGCCCACGTTCCCCGACCCTCCTCATTCTTGTCACGAGACAATTCTGCACTAATAGCGTCGCTAGGCAGAGCAGGCATTACCTCCCAGTATATTGCCATTAGGCGATACTGCCAGGTCAGGACAGCTAGGCAACCTCTGCCACCATTCCGTTGTTGACCATATTCCCAGTAATGCCCAAGGACTCCATACCTCGTCACAAGGACTGTCCTCTGTCTGTTTTTTTCATATGTTGGCATTAATCCAAAATAGCACTTGGACACTCTCTAGTATTGCATTTTGTTTTATTATTTAAAAAAGCTTGTACGAGTAACCATTTTAGGAAAAAAATACAAAGCAGCAATTTAGTTGACCTTTCTCTCTGTGGTTCACATAGCTGGCTGAAGCAGTGTTCTGTGGCTTCACTACACCCTGGGCATTTCATTGGAGCCAAAGCCAGCTATTTACAGCACGCCTGGGTGTTTGAGACATGAAAGAAAGAAAAGTTTATATGTGGTAATTCTGCTGAATTCCCCTCTTAATCTGAGTTTAGAGGAATTCAGAACACCCTAGACAAGTTACTGGAATCTTTTCATATCATTTAATAAACTGCTAATAAATATTTGTGGATTTAAAAAAAAATACGTTAAAAAAGAAACTAATTGAACTGTTTTATTTTACACTGCTGACTGCCAGGTAGAGAGGTTACCTCTGACTCTCCCGTCTAATTTTGAAAATCCTTGTGGATATTTTTTCTGTCAGCACAGACTGCCTTTCTATTTCCCATATCACTCTCAACCTGAGCATCAGGTTTCTTTTTCCTGGAGTACAATGGCTTGCTATTTATTTAAATGGAAGATAGGGGAGAGACAAAGCGGGTGAGGTAATATCTTTTACTGGACATTCTTCTTGAAGAATTCTGTGTAAGCCCGGAAGCTTGACGATCTCACCAATAGAAGTTGGTCCAATAACAAAGCTATTATCTCACCCATCTTGTCTTGCTAATCTCCTGTGACCAACATGGCTGCAAGAACACTGCAATAAATTCAGGATGGTTAGTTTTTAGCTAAGCTCTGGTTTTTGGAGTCATGAGTGAATTATTTTGCTGACGTACTGTTTCATGGACATCCTTTTGCTAAGGAAACCCTTGTTGAATCACTAGAATATTAGAATGCCTATGCGTTCCTTTTTCTGAACTTTTTTTTTTCTGGTAGCAGTCTCTTCAGATAATAGAATGAAAGCACTTCAGATCCTAGGGGCTTGATCCTTTCTCTCTTGGTTTTGGGTGATCATGAAAGGCTAGAGAGCCAGTCGAGATTTGCCCCTTACCTTCATATCCATTTGGGAGAGATCTTAACGCTTCATTGAATGGCTTGGATACCAAAGTCTAGTGACTACCCAAACCAGAGTACACACTAGATATATTACAGTTTTCCAAGGCAGAAATGGCAGTTAGATACCTAAATTCCATTGATCGCAAAAACCTCCATTTTGCCTTTGAAAGTCTCACCTTTAGTCTTTTCCGATAGTCATTTAATATTTAAACTTCTGTGTGAACCATGTCTCTCAACCATGTCTGGCTGCTAGTCCCTTATTCTAACTGTTTAGTTTTTTATACAGTGCCCAGATCACTCGAATGTAATTTAATGTGTCTTAGCAGACTTAAATTCCGATGTTACAGTGTGACACATTGTGTTAGGAGGCAGGATTTTTCTCTTGATTATTTACGATCTTCCCATATGAAATCAGGTTTACTCTTCATTGTTCATGTCTTGCATTGAGATTGTCCAGTCCCCTGCCTCCTTAAGGATTATGAAATGCCTCTTTTAACAGTTATTTTGGATGAGATACTTTTGCTTCATCATCCCAGTTGGCTGCTTGAGACCTACGTGTTGTGGTTTTTCCTTTTTTTTTTGACATTACACTCTCTGGCTAAGGGTTACTCTTTGACAGTAACATCTCTGAATCACTTTGGATACAAGAACTTTTTATATATAATTGAGTTTTTCTAAAGGTATAAATTGTGGTTGATTCACAAGTATCTATTCACTGTCTCTTAATCCTGACAAACCTTAGGGGCTGCTACACTCTTTCAGAAGAGTGACAATGTACCTCTTTCATGTGTTATCTGAGGAAAGAAAGGCCATGAGACCAAATTGTAAAGGTATTTGAGTTTTGGTCAGTCATTTATTGGGAGCATAGAATGTGGCACTGTATAAGTTATGGGCTCGATCCCAAGCCCTTTGAAATAAATGGAAAAATTTCCACTGAACTCAGTTTGGATCCGGCCCTGAATCTTTATTGGACAGTTACAGATAGTATCTACTCTTACCCATTTTTGATAACTTCACCACACAAGCTTTCTTTTGGTCAACTCTTAAAGTATCACCATCAAAAGGCAACTACTTTTAAGGCTTCTTTTCTTTTCTTTTCTTTTCTTTTCTAAATCCTACAGTGATCACAATAGGATTTTAGACAGAATGTGGCCTAGAGTTCAGTAATAAAGTATTATATGTTTAATCTGTTTGTTTGCCTTTACATTTTGTAAGGATGTGTTTTCATTTTTAAAAGTGGAAAATCTGGGGGTGGATCTTTCCTTTCCGTTCCTTCTCTCTTGCAATTCCTGACTTTGGTTAATTCCACAAAAATGTTGGGAGAAATTGCTTAATACCACTTACATGCTGTCTTATTCACCTAACTGTAGCTAAATATAACTATTCTCTGACTTTGGGAAACTGCCTTTCAAAATATTCATTATATCTACACAAAAGACTGAAATTTTAAACAAGATGCACAAGAGTTTTCACAAAATACACCTAGTTTTATTGCAAAATCAGTGTTCTCACAGCTTAATTTTAAAAACTCAGGCAATGTGTTTCTTGGCATGCGTAGGCTAAAAGGATTCAGTGAATTATACACGAGCTATCACAGTTTGTACCATACATGAGTAATATGGTATACATCCCACTCACACATTGCTTTGAGGCTTGAGTGGGAGCTAAGTTCTGAATTCAAACGCTTCTATGCAAGATGCATAAAATACAACCCCATGCAGAGGGGTGGCATGATCCCAGGTACATATTTTACTTTGTCCTTGAATTAATTAGCCTCGTTCATTTTGTCAAAAAACCTGTTATGCATTTTGCAATATCTCCTAGCTTGTTGTAACAGTTACTTCTCTAATTCTGTGCTGTTTCTCTCCACCCTTGCATAGTGTGAGGGAAAAATTGCTTAATATAGTCTAAAACAAATGTCTACAAGAAAGAGCTTCCTGTATTCTTTTAAAGCCTAAACAATTTTTCTTTTACTTTTAAATTAAGATAATGAAATTATTCCTAACTTACACAAACAGCTCTGTAAAACAAGTGTAATAGTTTGGAAACTCCTTTTAACTGGTGATATGTCTTAGGAAAAGCTAAGACCGAATGAATACTATTTCTCATTAACTCATACTGAACTTGTAAATTTACAGTTAGCAAATGCTCACCTAACTTAGCCAAAGAACATTACTACACATTCTTTCAAAAATTCAAGTGTGTGTTTCATACTCCAGAAACTGACATCAGTTCCATTCTTTTCACTTCAAATTTAAGCTACTTCATTGCTTTCTCTGGCCAGTCTTCAACACAAATGAATTCAAACTCTGTAAACATTTAATTGTGTTAATTGGTCCCTAGGAAGGCTACATTGCCATAAACATACTTGATGTAAAATTCATTCTAGAATTATTCACTCACTTTAAGGTGAACAAAACAAATGTTAAAATTCCAAATTTACATGATAAGGCAATTGTTTATTATCCCTGTGCTGTGGGAATTGTCTTGCCACAATCTTTTCAATCACCTTGTGCGCAAAAAGATTTGACACCAGGGCCCTTGGTTTCTTGAGCACAAGACATACAATGTTTCTTTAAGAGACACGAGCACCTGCCATCCTTCCAGGAGGTATCCTCTGTCTCCACTAGCGCTCAACCCAGGGTTCTGCTTTTAGCCTTCACCAGCCAAAAAGACATGGCTTTAAAGCACAGGTGCTGGAATGAAGTTCCTCCAACATCAGAGAGGAGCAGCAGTGGGTAAAATTCAAGTAGAGATGATGAAGCGGTTGCCTCTTCGGTACAACATACTGTTTCCACAGAAGCAGAAAGTTCCATCTGGAATCTGAGTAATTGTCTCTGAAAAACAACTAACAATTGCCTTGCAATAGGGTTCTTGAATCAATCACTAAGTGAAGAGAACAAAGATTCTCTAATTTATCCACAGGTCAGGATAAACTGAGGACTGAGTTTTCATGGATGCTGGTTGTGGCAAAGAACTGCAGGAGCAGAAGGATTAAAAAACAAATCTTCCTTTTCTCTTCACTTGTCACAAATCATTTGTATAATAAGTTAACTTGTGTGGCAAAAGCCAGGGAAAAGGTCATTTATGGGCTACATCATCAACATAACTGGCCATGGAAAACACAGTTATAAAATTCTGCCAATTGAGTGGTCTGTCCAGGGAACAATATTGTCCTCCAAATACCTCTGGAAGCTCTGTATTAATTTTCCAGGACAAACCATCAAATAGTCCCTTTGCCTTAACAGAAAGAGTTTGCCCCAATTTCAAACCAAAGGAGGTAATAGTTAATCCTATTTCCAATCACTAGAGCAGCTAATTAGGATAGCCCCAGGGTTGTACCGAGCCCATGAAATCCTGAGTGGATTCAGTAAGCACATATGGAATGTTTAAGTCACGAGGCCAGTTAGCATCTGTGATTCTAACACTACCATGACAAGGAACTCCTGCATCTCACTGAAGGACTCCACAATTCAGTGAGACAAATGGTGCACAAGGATCGTTCTTATCACCATTCTGGAAAACCAAGTCAAGGGCCTGATCTCTTATCAGATTGTGAATTGATGTTGCCTTATTTATAACCAGCCTCGCATTTATAAGCAAGAAGCCAAGGCTGGTATCCTTATTCTCCAGAGAGAAATTAGCAGGTGAAACTAAAGTAGTCATGATTCCCCAGTGCTGCACAAAATATTTTATAGAAATGCTGCAATTGCAAACCAGCCAACTGCTAAGAAGAGGAACAATAGTGCCAATTGCTTTGGCGCATGTGTTAATACACAATACTATTAAAGTAGCTGAATAGATAAACATATAAATTGCTAGAGTGAGTTCTCAGTTGATTTCAGTACCATAAAACTGAACCTATGAAGATGAAAGTCTGATTTTCCTGATGCTATTGGTCGATACAAAATGAGTTTCTAGTCAAGGCCACAATCTTGCTAACAGAACACTTTAATAAGTTCTAAGGCTTTATGCAGAAAAGGTTAGTTAACCAGAAAGGGGGCATGCTCACTTGAAGAAAAAAAAAAAACAAACCAACCACCAAAAATTCTCAAACATTAGTTTTTCAGAATGGATTTAAAATCCAGTTGGCTCCCTTATGATGTTGATGTGTTATTTTTCAATCAGAAAGTTTTCATCCCAACCCCGTATTTGCTAGAGAGTGAAATAAATCTGCTGCCCTTTGAGAGTATAATCAGAGCAAATCTGCCCACCAGGAAAAGCCCTGTTCTGCCTCTAGGTCAGAATAAAACATATGCA
The DNA here is from genome assembly GCA_007922175.1 of Pelusios castaneus. Classification (NCBI taxonomy): domain Eukaryota; kingdom Metazoa; phylum Chordata; order Testudines; family Pelomedusidae; genus Pelusios; species Pelusios castaneus. The sequence goes on from ML685789.1 coordinate 10,235,561, forward strand.
TGGTATTATATTTACAGCAGAAGGTAGTTTGGGTCTCATTTCATGATTCTCATTTCTCATCTCATCAATTCTATACATAATTCTGTAGATTGTACTTATAAAGTGGGTAAATAGTAAAATAGTAAAATGTGGGTTTTACATTTCCCTCCGTTTTTTCATATGCAAATGTTTAGCCAATCTAAAGACTCTTGGACGTTTGTCTAATGAGCTCTTGTGTTTTGCACAAAGAAGTGCCCTGTTCAGAAGACTGAAAGCAAGAATTCTTGTCTTAATGCTAATAATAATGCTAGTGTCAAGGTATGCAATGGAAACTTCCCTCTGTTAGCTCTGATGTGCATTCTGAATGTGTGGGGACTTTCACTGTCAAAACTGAACTTTTGGTTTGTGGGAATCATCACTAGGCCACTGTTGCTTCTGATCTCAGAATGAACAAGGTGATATAATCTTCTAAACTCAGCTCTTCAAGGGAAAGTGTTTTCTCTTATGAAAAGGAAATCTTGCAATTATTGAGCATAGCCAACAAGTTAAAGCAAAAAAAAAAAAGGGGGGGGGGGATCTTCTGGTTAATAGGTAGTGCTACAGCAACTTACTTTCCCTGACAAACTGAAAGAGGGTGGAACTTGGAATTAGTCTCCTTATATTTTTCCAGAATTACTTCATAGTTCACTTGTAAAAGATGTCCCTTACAGAAGAGAGTACCACTATTTGCTTAACACAGGGATTGTAATTTTTTTGTCCAGCAGCTCATTCAAGAATGAGGCCCTTCCAAGAAGCCACTTCAGTCAACATGCCCTTTACATGATTGCTCTGTGACTCCTTTCCACCATATGTATTAAATAAGCCACTGAGCTTAATAAAGGATCTAGAGGTGAAAAATCTTGAAAGGAATATCTCCAGCAGCAGAGATCGTGTTCAAATAATTTTAACTTGTTTCTGAGTCACTTCAACAGGCTTTCATCCCTTTCAATAGACACTTAGGCTATGTCTACACTTGCAAGTTAGTCCGAATTATGGAAGCTTAATTCAAACTAACTTAAGCCTTGGCCACACTAGGCTTTCATTTGTTCGAATTTAGAGCTTCCTTAATTCGAACTAATACATTGGATTGCTTAGTTCCAACTAACCCTTAATTCGAAATAGTTAGTTCGAATTAAGTCAGGGTGGCCATATTAGTTCAAACTAACTGCTTAGTTCGAACTAATCGGCAGATTGACCTTCATGCAACTGACTAATTTGAACTAAGCAAGTGCCCTGCATGGCCCTGGCTAGTTCGAACTAGCATTCTAGTGAGGACCTGCTAGTTCGAATTAAGTTAATTCGAACTATCTAAAATTAGTTGAAATTAGTTAGTTCGAATTAACTAATTCAAACTAGCTTTTGTAAGTGTAGACATAGCCTTAGATACCATGGGTTATGAACATGGTATAAACGCCTAGATATAGAGCTTTTCATCTAGTGCACAAATAATTTTATTTATTTATTTTAATTTCTTTTTGTAGTTTTTACTGGCAGGCCACAATGGTTTAGAACTACAAGAACTCACATCAGCCAGAGAGAAAACATAAAAAGCATGAATGGGAGTTAACTTCCAGTTCTTATTAAATCCCTCACTGTCCTTTGTACTTTAGAAAATATTCCCCCAGATGTCACACTTGTTAATGGTTCATACGCAGATGGTGTGTTCAAGGCTGCATTGAAAGATAAAGGCAGAGTCTCTTCCCTGAGAACCCTACTAACTAACTAGACAACACAATGCAAATATCTTTGGGGGGGGAAGGTTTACTTTAGTTTATTTATAACAATAACAGTAAAAAGCATGGTGATTCAACACTTTCAAACTTGCATACCTAAATCTGGTCATCCATAAAGTGACCTGATTTCCAATGGCTTTCCAATGCATGATCATCACCTCTGGATATCATGTAGCTGACTGAGCATTCATGGTACAAGTATGCGGGAAAGGAAGCCTGGCTACCTCTTCTTGTGAGTAGAGTAATTTAGTTAACAGGTGGATTCTAGGGGCCTTAGATACATGTTCCTCTGCATCTCAGAGGGTGCCAGGGAAGACAGTACTGAGGAAGGAGTAGTGGTCTCTTGCTGGAGAGTGACCTTGGCAGGCATAATCTATGGGGAGTAAGGTAGGGGTTGTTAAAGGCTTGAACTTTCACTGCTACTGTATTGGAGGGATTCCAAGGATTTATCTTAGGCTGGCGATCTGGTCTGTACGCTAGTCATTACTGTGTCTTAGAGTATAAACATGTTGATTTAAAGAAAATCCTCCACCTCAATCTATATGTATCCTACCATTTCTGCAGTGGGGGATAGATCCCCCCTGCCATTCCACTACAGAATGTGTGCCACAATCATCTTCCACCAATCACCCTGTGATGGGATCTAGCGGCCTTTCAATTTCAGGGGGGAAATCCAACCTGGCAGAAAGCATTTTGTCCTAAAAATAAAATGTTACTCGTGTTCCTACAGCAGGAATGCATTCCGAACCCACAGGGACTAAGAAGTTAGGTCCCTGGGCTGGTAGATAGCTCTTGTTATCATCTGTTAATTTAATGGACAGTATATAACCTGTCTGATCCCCTGAGAAAAGGCATCACAGACAAACCACACAGGGACTCTTAGGTCGACTTAAACCAATGTGGATGAAGATTAGCGCCTAAATCGACCTTAGTAAGTCGACTTAAATTGTTAAGTCGACTTAATATGGTCGAAAAGGGGCTATGTCTACACTAGAAATGTAAGTGCACCTTTGTTTTGGATTGTTTATTTGTCTTTTCCTACTGTAACATATTAGCTGTGAAAGAACCCAGCCTGGGATTCTAAGTAAAGAGGCCTTGTTGTCTTTGTGTTTGTTTTATTAATGACCAAGTCGACAGCAGAGCATTCCAGGAAAGGGGGAGATTTTGCTGCCAACTAGTTCACAGAGTCTTTATGGTGGGGAAACCCAGCTCCATTATACGTCCCCTCCTGCAAAGAAAACCACTTGTTTTACAGGCAGGGGCAGGTTGGGAAAGCAGCATTCACACCTCTGTTTGTACCAGTGTGTTGTTTAACCCTAGCCAGCTGTGTCTTTTGCTAGTGTAGGCAAGGCTTTCAGATACTGAATTTAGATCTAGCAAGCACATTCAGTACCTCATTTAGAATTTGCAACTTAATAAATCACTAGTTAAGATATTCTGTTTCTAAATCACTGTAGGTTAAGCAGGCTCAGTCCTAGCTCAAACTATCCCATTGAGACCTATTATGTACCAAGTGTATGTGAAATTGCTATAACAATAAATAGGGAATGACTCGGTGCCATTCTTTCTCCCCTGTCCTTTTTAACTGATTAATAGGCACATTCATATGTTTATTGCGAAGAGGCTAAATTCATTCATTTCTGTGGAGATATTTAGATATGTAAAATATTAATTATTAATTTATGTCATTTAAATTCTGGTTTCAGATATTTTCTCACATCAATTTAAATATATTGGGAAAAATTTTCTTCTGTAGTTCTACACAATATAGTTATTTAAACAGCTGGTAGGCGATTTAGGTTCAATACTATATGACAGTAAAAACTAATAGTTTGTATTGTTTACAGATGTTGCTTTTGAGACCAACTTTAAGAGACAGGCCCAATAAACAGATTTTATTACATTAAAAACAAACAGTGGGTCAATGAAGAGGCATGAAGAAAATAAGTTTTGTATCTGGGCACCATTCTCCCACATGTCTGGGTCCATATACTAAGACTTTGTCTTTGGAATTTAAGCCATAACTGCTACAAACCAGCCAATGACTTTTAGCTCTGCATCGCCATACTTTTTTTCGTCCATAGGCAGAGAAAAAAATATAGTATAGTATCAAATCTTTGCAGGTGTGAATGGCCAAAACTCCTTCAATGAGCTGTGCCTATTCACACAAGCAGAGAATTTGCCCCTGTGAATTTGCACTGTGACATGTGCATTAAAAAGATGGAGAAGTTAAATCCTTTTTAGCCACAGAACTAGCACCACATGGATATAATCAGCGCAAACTTCTCCTTAGTACCCATGCAATGCAGTGGCATCACCTCATTAAGACAGGTGAGGAATACCAAGAATGAGAATGTATTACCTAAGTGATGGGCACATGTCCCATCATTCTCCAGACATCCGTGGTGCCTCCCTCTCCCCAGTTTCACTTGTGATTGAGCATGTCACTCCATATTTTGAAAAGAATATTTCCAGAGGTGAGAGGATACATGCCTCCTTTGCCATTTATATCTTGGACATTTCTCCCAATGAGGTTGCCAATTCATTTAAAAAATATTATATACCTGAGGTGTCAATACCCAGCATGCTTGACATATTCTTATGACCTTCGTTACTGACTCAGATTTTGCAGAATACAAGATTTAAAAGAAAATGAAATTTTCAGCCACTCTGATTCCCTTTCTGGCTGCAAAGATAACTTTCTCAATGTGAACTGATGGAGCATCCAAAAGATCTATACTATTTAGGTCAATTTAATGTTAACTTTGAATCCTAACGATCACCGACAAAGGCCAGATTTTAAGTAATTTAGCTGCTCAATTTGACACACAATTTTCACATGGATATATCAAAATTATATGTGAAAAATCAAATTGTTGCAGATATAAATAGCCCAATAAACTAAGGACAGAAACAACACTGGTTCTAAATTTGCCCTGAGTCATCTTTTCCCTACTGAATTATGCTGACAGCAACTATAATTTTAATAATCAAAGTTGTTTTATTACATAAGACCCATTTTCTATCCTCTTATCCCATCTTTTTTTGCCATAAACTGGTTGGCAGTGTCCCTTTAACTGCTAACACCTGGAGACATGGTATGAAACTGGGATGAGACATTAACATGCTGAAAGAATATCAGAGATTTAAATGGGTTTACTTCTAAAAGCACATGGAGAAATGTATTTATTCCAAGGATCTGTGAAGAGAACTGAATGAAATCAAGATACACTTGGAAAAAACATAGTTAATTATTGCTATTTTTGACTCTTTTTTGGCTTTGGATTTTAGTTGAGAGCTGTGTCACATAATCAACAAAATTATTTTCTCACAGCTGTAATGGAAACACTTGCTGCCAGTAGACAAGGATGCGTTAATCAGGGTAAGAAAGATTACATTCATTCAAGCTCTGTTTGGTTTCTGTAGTCATTGTTAGAGATTGTTGCTTACTCCTAATTTACGGGAATCTACAGCTCAGTAAACATCATTATTTCAAGCGTCCATACATTTGAGTGGATAGAAAAAAGTGGCAGACAGTGATTAAAGAAGTTGTTGATCTATGTACATGTGTGAAATCATTACCCGTACTAAAAGTGACAAGTGCCAGATACAAAGATTTAGTACTAGTAAGGCCTGCATTATTGGCATCACTGACTGAATGTCTGTGAATCTAGTTTAGAGGAACATAAAAGATCCAGTATCAACTGTAGGGCATCTGTAAATGCTGCCAGTTGATAGTTTGTGGTTTGTTCTTGTTAATTATCTGGGAAGCTACACTACTGATCACAGAATCATAGAAATTTAGGTCTGGAATGGCCCTCAAGAGGTAAGGAAACCTAGCACCCTGTGGTGAGGCAGCACCATGTAAACCTAAACCATCCCTGCCAGGTGTCTCCCATGATGGGGATTCCACAATCTCCCTTGCAAGCCTGGTCCACGGCTTAATTACCCTTACAGTTAGAAAGTTTTTCCTAAGAGGCTGTTAACTTGAATGCCATAGACTGTCTTAGATATATAGGCACCATGCAGGCAAAGGCAGTCTCGCAGACAGCTGGGCTCCAAACCCTTTTCATTTATACATTAGAAGCACTGAACATTTACTCTTAAAATATTCATTATGCTCAATTCAGATTCCTCCACATTCAGCCATGTAATATAATGATTTATTCAGTGATTTGTCCCAGTACCATGAGTAAGGGTAAGAAAAACTGGTAGAATCAAATGTCTAGTAAACCTTCATTGTTTTCCACAATAGTCTAATAATTGATTAGAAAGAAGAGTATGTTGCTAAATTTAAGACAGACATTTTTAGTTTTTGCTGAAGAACTAGTAATCAGAAGGCAACTGACATCTCAGTACTTGACAAAGTGAAACAGTTCCAATTGGAAAACATTGGAAAGCAGACGTATGTCAAACTTGTAAAGTTCTCTGCTTTTTTAAAAATAATGAAGATTCACTTCATGCTTTTCTTGCATCCAAAGGGAACTGCATTCACTTCCCAGACCAGGCCTCATTCTAAATAGTCCTGAGTCTGTCACCCTGGCTTACATTTCAAGCAGTCCCATTCATTTCAACAGGCTTCGTCTCTGAATGAGATAACTGACTTCCTATGCTTAAAGATAGGCATATGCTTAAGCACCCAGCTGAAATCCAGCCTGTGTCTTTAGTCTCAATAATCAAGTAGGCCCTCCTCCTGGGAAGTATCAGTAACATACAAGCTCTTGATGGAACCTTAGCACATTCAGAGCTATGCAGACACCAAAACAGTGGCAGGTATTTACATTTGAAATTTTTTTTCTTTTTTTTTTTAAATCATAGCATGTACCTAGCAATTTGTGGTTGGAGCTTCTGGGCAGAACCACAATGAAATAAAAATAATAAAATAATATTTGATATAGTATATATAATTATTATTATATATACCTTTGCGGAGGAGTCTTTACCAGTGGATAGGTTGTGTAAGTTCTTGTCTTTCTTTTAGAGCGGGGCTAAATGAAACACAACAGCAATGTTAAAAACAATTGAGATGTGGGAAGAGAGGATTCACAATGATAAGATGCCTCAGTCTGTGAGCTCAGAACTTACATATTGTAAATTTGCCAATTTTGGTAGCAAATTGAATAGCTCACAGCATCTGTGACAAGCATGTGCTTTAAGTGGAAGGCAGTCAAACTCCTACATCTCTACTCCGTTACAGAAACATTCAGCATTGTCCTAACAGCTGTACCCAGAGCTTCAGTGGAAGCACAGTTAGGCAGTGCTGAGCATGCCTCATTTTCCCATTTGTAAAATGGGGATAATATTCTTTTCTATCAGCTTTTTCAGACTTTAGTCTCTTTGGGGCAGGTATTAGCTTTTACTGTGTGAATATACAGTGACCAGCATCCCACGGAGTGAAGCTCTAATTTTAGTTGGGGCCTCTCTAGACAATATAATAATAAACTGACCTAGTTGGTGTTACAGGAGCTCTGAATCACTCAGGGTCAGACCCACCAGGGTGCCTTTAAAAGTCTACTATCAATTTCTGCAAAATTTACTTTTGTCAATTATTCATGCTGAAATATGTAAGAAAGTCAAACAAAAAACAGCAATGCAGAGATGGATCATTTAGACTAGAAGGACTCAGGATTTTCTTTGTACTTTAACTTCAGAACAGCTCTATTTACTCTTTCAATTAAAGATGCATAAACACAGCCTTGTCTATCACTGAAATCTAGGTCAGAGTTTCACTTCTGTCAAGAGACCTCATTACATAAATCAGGGACTATGTATGTCAATTTCAGCAACAGGTGAAAAAATGTCTCAGGGGCTCTACAGTGCAATAAAATAGGAATATACAAAATCAGTGATGTTGCACATCTATGGGCCAACTCACAGTTTTAATTAGTTTGCATATAGAATGTTCTTTTGCCCTGAGATTTTTTTTAAAAAATTATCCATTGCTAAATAATTGCAGAATGTTAAGTCAAGATATCTCTTAGTAATTGAGAGAGACAGCTCAATCTTAGTTTTTCAGCAGTTTAATTTTATGTATTTGTTCCAAATGGGGCTTGTCGACATTTAACATTGGTTACTAAATTACCCTTCTGTATTCATGAAAGTATTTAAACCAACAGACTGATATCAGCATCAGATTAGTTATTAGCATAGTTTACAGGTTAAAAAAAAAGACTAGCAGATGCATGGCAATTTAAATATGTATTCTAAGGGGTATAAATCCATTCTATATATGAGTCCCCACTTTGAGGCTACCTGTACGTGCTAAGAGATTTATTGCCAGCAAACCAGCTTCTCGTGTTACCTATCCATCAGGTAATAAATCATTATCTCTTGTTCTGTTTGTTCATTTGACTTCTAAAAGTTAACTAAGTGATTGTGAAATGTGCCAGATTGAGAGTTTGAGAAAGTGGTCTTCCATATATCTACAAATCAGCAACAGCATAGACTGTAGTCATGCAAGACAAAAGAGTCTTGTGGCACTTTTAAAGACTAACAGATTTATTTATCGCATGAGCTTTCGTGGGAGAAAATCCCACTTCGTCAGACGCTTTGAAGATAGGAAAGTTACAGAGTGGGAGGAAATTAAATGCAGGGGAGTGTATGACAT
>ML685789.1:10244318-10288252 GCA_007922175.1 Pelusios castaneus
TGTAACTTTCCTATCTTCAAAGCGTCTGACGAAGTGGGATTTTCTCCTACGAAAGCTCATGCGATTAATAAATCTGTTAGTCTTTAAAAGTGCCACAAGACTCTTTTGTCTTTCTACAATAGACTAACACGGCTACCCCTTTGGAATTTGTAGTCATGCAAGTTTACCCACTGCTCTGAGCTATTCTAGGGATTCCTAGGCCTGCTCTATCCATGCTAGCTAATGGTTTAGGTCAGTGTTTCTCAACCTTTAGTGCACTTGGGAACACCTAAAGGTATTAATTACTTTACGCAGAACACCTGATGAAAACATTCTTGAAAAAGCTGGTAACAGTGGTGAGAGATAAATGCCTCAGTCGCAGCAAAGTTTCCTGGTGTACATCGATATCTGCTGCCTCATACCTGGATGTTTTTTGTGGCTAAGGCTTTAAATTGCTCCTCCCTCCTCCCCACTCAGCTTTCCCCTCCCCCCGGATGGGTAGGGGTCAGATGGGTCACAGAACACCTGAACTATGTCTGAGGAGCACCATTGTTCCACGGAACACTGGTTGAGAAACACTGGTTTAGGTGTTGTGGCTGTGGGGGAAGTGGTATGGCTTGGTCATCCCTATTGCATGCCCTGGCAATTCGTGGCTGCTGGAATTACTTAAGGAAAGAGAAGATTATCCTCAGACTGCAGTTTTTTTGTCCCGGTGCCATCCCAGATGAGGATTTGAGTACTGTGATGAATGGGAAAAGGCACTCAGTGTGATTCTGTAGTAGACCTCCCTCGACCAAACAGCTATGAGAAACACCCTAGATTGCCTGGTGCTCAATTAAGAAATTTCAACTACCCCTTCTGGAGTGGAGCACTGGCCAGTTACAGATATAGTTGTTGACTTGAAAGAAGTCAGTCTGAGCTCCTAGGATATCAAGGCATTCGTAAAAGTCTCTGAAAGACTTACCAGAAAAACATAATCCAGCCAACAGAGCCAATCATTCCTTTGAAAGTGCTCTTGAAATAAGGACCCTAAATAATGAGGCTTAAAGAATTAGCTCATCACTTCCTACTGAAAACTGATTGCTTAGACATTGTAACTCCATGTCCCACTCCTGTTTCCTCGAGCTAGCCAGCTTTCTCATAGATTTGGTTTATGACAGAGCAGTCTATTTTTATGGAAATGGCAATGATGTGACATTACATATTCATATGGATTTCACTGCAAGATTAGAAGAAGCTAGGCTGTGAGGGTGGAATCCTTTGCTTACATATATTTCATAATTACCTGAAGTAACAAGGCAAACCATGAAACGAAAGTGAATTTCTTTGGGCTAGGTCTAAAATCACATGAGGAAGGATGTGATCTTTTCAGTATACAACACTTTAAACTTTGCCCAGTGTCTAACTGTTTGCTTTCCTCCCTCGAGGACTGTATACAGTTCAGTTTATTATGGCACACAAAGAAATATTTCCTTCTACTAAATGATCTACAGACTTACTTGTAAGAAACAGTTCCATGTTCTGTTTATATATGCATACTGAAAATGCATCTCTGGACTTCAGGAAATAAGAAAAGTGGCCAGATTCTGATTTCAGTTACACTGGAATAACTCAATTGAGGGCAAAGGAGTTACTTAGGTTTAATACTGCAGTAGCTGAATCAGAATCTGGCCTGCTACCTTCAATTATTTTGGATCATGTTCTACCCTTGACCTGTGCCCAAACTCTCAATGCTTTCTTTCAATGACTATCTTCAGAGTATGCTGAAAAACCCATCTGGATGAATGTTGGATGAGATGACTGACAGATTGAAAGCTGGAGTTGCTGGATTTGGGTAACATGTTTGTGCTGGGAAGCGGTAAGGACCGGACCTTGTCTTCTCTCAGTTTCAGGCCTAGTCTATACTGCGGGGAGTAAATCAACAGGAGATACGTAATCTGCGTGTTGCAGATTGCGTATCTCCTGTCGTCTTACTTACTTCTACTTACTGCACTGTCTTGACTGGGCTGCGTCGACCGGCAAGGTTCTTCCATCGAAGCAGCATTATTCCACTTGGGAGGGTGGAGTAACTGCATCGAACAGAGAGCACTTCCGGGATTAATTGAGCGGGTCTACACTGCCTGCTCTATCAATCCTGCTGCGTCAATCCCTAAGGATCAATGCAATTTTCTCAGTGTAGATAAGGCCTCAGTTCTATGGTTGTGGCCTTGACTAAGATCTATAGGTAAATGCGTTGACTTTTGTTTTTTCTCTTAGAGTTCAAGCCTGATCTTTATATATATTTAAACAAGTCAATAAAAATCTGCATGTGGAATGAGAATAACATAAACCTAATGTGTAGGAAGTCACATGAGTAGGCTTGTCACTGCTGTATCTTTGATAGATGCCTTGCTTTAAACTGCTAACTGAGCCACCAAATATATTGATCTAATGCCTAGTAAAATTAATGTTGCTGATATTGAATTAGTTAGGAATAATTAATAATAATTGTAATGATTACAGAAACATCCATTCTTCTCCCTATCCTTCTGAAACATAGAACTGACAAAAATCAGACCAGGTTACCAGGGGTATCTTTTGACGACTATAGAAATAGTTTTTCATCACATCTGGCTCTATGTTAAGTACTGACTGAATAATCGGGGTGAAAACTTTGCTGCATTCCCCAAAGAAGTCTATCATGTGAGATTCCTGACTTACCCCCACCATCATGTAATCACTGGCAACTCATGTTGGTTTGAAGCAATTCTATTTTTAGTGTGCAGTTAGCTGAGAGCCTGAAGCATAAAACTAAACTCTCTGCTCCTATTTGTTTCATTTTTATGGGCCAAATTTTGGCAGGATATAGAGGCATCTAACAAAGAATCTACAAGTGTGGGTCTGACCCAATACTGTTTTTTTCCTGCCATAGCCCAGTGAAAGTTCTCTCCAAGGGCCGTTGATGGCAGGATTCCAGGGCACAATCCCTAGGAGATCAGAGGGCATTTGGTGTGTCTTTTTTTGTATGTGCACCTTTTAAAATAGTCATGGCACTCAGGCCTACACCATTGTGCAGATTACTAATATCCCTGTCTGAAATAATCTGTGCACAGGGTTTCAGCTGCCCAAGATCCAAGCCCATATTGCTACAACGTTAGTAATGAGTGTGGGAACCTCTCTGAAGGCTGCTTCTGCTTTTCCCAGGAATCTGTGACCATATTTCAGCAAATAAAGGTGTGATCTGGATTTACCTATTTCACAACCTGTAAATTAATCTATTGCCTTAATTAGAAACCTATCACAAAGAATTAGCTCTAAAGTATTCTTTGTGGCAAAGTTAAATTGATGGTGGATATTTTCTTGCTTTCTTTTGAATTACCTACTTTCCTAAACTTGTCTGCCGAGTAAGCATTTTAATGGCTGTAAAACTTAGCATATAAAATGTTGTTTATACTTATTTGATTTTTACTTCACTTTGAGTACTATCAATATTGACTCTCAAGCACATCCTCATGTAGGAAGACACACAGTTCAAGCTACTATCTAGTATTAACCGAAGCTTCCTAGATTATCATCATCCACATGGCATGTATCAATCCACCAGCTACTGTTATATGATTATTATTATTATTACAAAGTGAGAAGAGACTTTTTCCTATGTTATAAATGTTATGTTGAATGTTTTTATTGGATCTGAATGTGGATATGCAATGAAAATACCTGGTTGTGTCCAAAGTCTAGGGCAAGATCATATTAGGCCTCAGCTGTGAATAATGTGCATTGCTGGATCATTCAGGGTCCAATTCTGCCACCTTTATTCATATGGAATATTACTTTAATTTGCAATTAGTCACAGAGAAGTCAGTAGGACTCTAACACAATAAGTGAATAGGTGGCAAACACTTTCAAAAGTAGTTTGAAAATGAATGTACTAAAGAGAAAATTCTTCTTCAGCCTCATGCACTTGTTTGTTATTTTGTGAAATTGTTGACCTACACCATGCAGATTATCAAGTCTTTGGTATAACCCAGTCTGGTGCTGTATATACAAACATAATTGAAAACCTGGGCCTTGTAAATAGAAGTCTGAGATGGAAATTGGGTAAGGAGTTGCTTACAGACAATACAGGTGCACATTAGTGCTGTACTTTGAGTGTCTGTTTGATGGCAGGTTACTCATAAAGGCACCATATGTCTTCAGTCATGAGAACAATTATGTAAATAGCAACAATAGGTAAAACCTACAAACTAGATTAGCACAAGCTTGTTGAACCCACATGGATCTTTTGCTCATCTTCTATATGGGATGAATTGTGTCTATAATCATTATATTGTGTTACTTACAAAATTTAAGGTCATTATTCTAGTTGCTAGTCCCTGTCTTAATTATTTCTTAATAATCATTCTCTATGTATCCATGCTCATTCTAAAACTACTCCTGTTTCATCCACTTTTATGCTTTAATGCATTTGTTTCCATTAAGCAGTGCCATGAAGTGGGAAAAAAATTAAACTTTCCTATAACAAGATGCATAAAATTGAATGATGAAACTTTTTCAAAGTCTACAGTTCATAAATTAAACAGAAGTGGCGATGAGGATAAGAAAATAGAAGTCACCCTAAAACAGCTCAATAATTCTTTAAGCTTTTTTCGGACACTAAGCCAAAAAAAGACAATGTTACATTGAAACTTTGTGTCTCATTTGTTTTAACTGTAGTTCATTCAGTTATGTATTTTATAGCTCTACTAACTTCCATAAATAGAAGCAATATAAAATATTTTATTACTTCCCTTCATTCTGTGGCATTAGTACAGCACAAGCCTATTTTACCCTAGAAATATATACACAGCAATACAGTTTTGTATTTATTGGATTTCACTAACTTATTTTCCAAGACTCCAAGAAATCTTACAAGTTTTCTGCTTCTTTATACAATACCTTCTGCTTCCTTTTGTTAGTATTGACTTCCAAGCCTTTTATTTTTTGGAAATGTGTTTTTAAAATGAAACAAAACTAAAACCTAAAAGTTGTATTTTTCAATCAAGAAATTACAGTAGGAATGCTTTCTGTACAAAAAGTCTTCAGTTACTCAAGTTTTATTTCTCAGTTGAATCTGTTCTGAAAACCCTCTGATCATACAAATGCAAAGAGACGCTAACTATGGTTACTTTTCACAATCTCTCATATAAGCTCTGATTCAGCAAGGCACTTTGATGTTTTCGTGAATCAGTATCACAGTGTACAACTTGGTACAGTGTGCCTCTTTCAGAAATTAGCAGATGGTGATATAGAATAAGTATTTTAAAATAATTAAGTTTCTATCTATTAGTTTGTCTGTTCTGTTCTGTTTAATCATGTGATCCTATTAAGGCGTGGATATAGGCTATGCTTAACTAGCCAATTGCTTTTCAATAGCTTATGGTATTTTTACTTTATTTAATCATTTTACAAAGCAGTATCAGGTTTGGGCACTTTTGAGTTTGATGACATGATACTGACCACAATTTATCAATCAATGTGGAGAAGAACAAATCTTGCTTAGCATTGTGGCAGTTAGTTCTGTTTAAACTGGCCATTGAGGGATTAATCACTTTTAGCTGATGAGATACTAAATACAAATTGCCCCAGAAAAGGCTGACCATTAAGTCACAGTCAGCCTCGTGTCACTGAATTTGATTGTTCATAGTTCAGTTGAAACATAATTAAAATTCTTTAACCTAGTTAAACCCATAGATAACCCTTTGTGTACCTATACCGAATCCATAAATGCAGTGAGAGACAGGTCTATCTTCTCTACTTTTTTATGTGTAAATTTCAAAATCCCCAGCTGCCATGGACCCAGAGTAGTTGGCTCTATGGCTATGTCTACACTTGTTAATTTAGGTTGACTTACCATGTCCACATTATAAAATTAAGTCGACTTAGGGGGAATTTACAAAGTCGACCTAGAGCGTCCATACTGGATGCCGAGGTCGACTTCTAGGGGCTAGGTGGACCTGGGAGAGGTCCACGGGGGCAGGGGGCGGCACCCCTTGCCAATTGCCAGGGGGCTCAGCCTTTGCCCCATTGTATCTGGCAGGGCATAGGGGTAGGGTGGGCAGGGTTCTGCCCTGCCCTGTGGGGGGGCATGCCAGGCTCCCCCTGTTCCCACCCTGGCAGGGAGGGCAGTGGAGGAGTCCTGGAGAGCCCTAAGTCGACTCTAAGTCGACTGAGGGCTACTCCAGGTCTACACTGGCTTAAGTCGACTTTAGAAAGTCGACTTAAGCCTAAAGTCGACTTTAAATCAGGTTTAGTAAAGTTGACTTAATTTTCCTTAAGTCGACTTAAGCAGCTTTTTTAAGTCGACTTAAGGAAAATGTAGCGTAGACACAGAGTAAATTAAGTCGACTTAAGCAAGCTTAAGTCGACTTAATTTACAAGTGTAGATGCACCCAATGAAGCCCCCTCCCATCTGTAAGAACATAAGAGTGGCCAGAGTGGGTTAGACCAATGGTCTGTCTAGTCTGGTATCCTATCTTCCAATTATGGCCAGTGCTAGATGCCTCAAAGGAAATGAACACAACAGGGCAAATATCAAGTCATTCATCCCTCATGTCTGGTTTCAGAATCTGGCAGTCAGAGGCTTAGGAACACCCTGTACACAGGGTTGCATCCCTGACCATCTTGGCTAAAAGTCATTGATGGATCTATCACCTATGGACTTATCTAATTCTTTTTTGAACCCTGTTATAGTGTTGGCATTCACACCATTCTCTGGCAACAAGTTCCACAGAATGACACTGCATTGTGTGGAGAAGTACTTTATTTTGTTTGTTTTAACCCTGCTGCCTATTAACTTAATTGGGTGACCCCAACGTTTTTGTATTATGAGAAGGAGTAAATTACACTTCCACAACTCACTTTTTCCATGATATTCATGATTCTATAGACTCTGTCTGCTCCCTCCTGAGTGTTCTCTTTTCAACACGGAACAATCCCAGTCTTTTTAATCTCACCTCACATGGAAGCTGTTCCATACTCTTAATCATTTTTGTTGCCAATCTCTGTTCCTTTTTCATTACTAATGTATCTTTTTTGGGATGGGACAACCAGAAATTGAATGCAGAATTCAAAACATGAGTATACCATCATCATCATATTTATCAAGAGGCAATGCAATATTTTTCTGTTTTATTATTTCTCCCTTTCTCAATATTCTGTTAGCTTTTTTGACTGCTGCTGCATGTTGAATGGAAGTCTGCAGAGAACTATCCACAACGACTCAAAATCTCTTTTTAAAATGGCAATACTTAATTTAGACCCCATCATTTTATATGTATAATTTGGAGTATGTTTTCCAATATTCATTACTTTGCATTTATCAACACTTTTTAGTCTCAACTGTAAGGGATATACTCAGGCAGGAGAGGATGTGGCTAGATCACAGTATGTTCCAGTGATACGCAGTTTGTATAATGTCCCTTAGGAGGCATTGCAACCTAATACAACTCAGAACAGCAACGAGACTGAACCCAGCAAAATTAAGAGCAGTCCTGAGGCTGCTCTCTGTTACACCAGGAGCCAAATTGACCTCTGGCCTCTCTGAGGAGCAGGGAAACATGCAGGTGGTGTAAAGCCACCTTTACCTCCTTATTTTCTCAACCATGGGCCGTTTACCAAGCACAGCTCTGCCAGACCTGAGGACTGGAGATTTATTTAATAATTTTACTTGTAAGAAATCAGCCAACCAATATGGCTTGATTGAAAGAATTGATATTATTTATTTAAGAAATATCATTGACTTGGAGCCGCCATCTATGCTCTAGCTACCTATGGAACTATGTGATTTTATTCTCTTTGCAGTTGTCCTCTCTGCCCCCTTCATGCCTGTTGTTGCTGCTGTGTTTGTTGTTTCTTGTTTCAAACTAGATTTTAAACTTTTCCAAGACATGCACTGTACATTTGCATAATGCCTAACAAAGGTGCACTGATTCTGATGAGGTCCTTTAGTGCTATTGCAATGCCAATAAAATACAACAGTACAGTACTTTCCCACTGGCAAAATTAAGACATCTTAGTCTTTTTTGTGTATTTCTTCAAGTAAATACGTCCCAGAAATCATGTCTGAAAGAATGTGTTTGCTCAAGCAGCCAGCATGTCAATGGAAAGGAGCAGTTATGCAGGGCTCAATTAGGGATCATGGGAGTCCAGGGCTGTCCACTCTTACTGGCCTGAGCAGGGCTGGATTTTTGCGGGATGGTGGGGGTCTAGGGCTGCAGTTCCTAAAACTGCTGCATTGATCCAACCCTACAACTGTACTTAGGTTGCTGCTACTTGCTCTGTGTAGAGCAAACCTTTTAATCGGCCTGTGACAGCAACTTGTTACATAAATGTTGTTGCAAGGAAGGGAGGGGCCTGGGAGGCTGTGAGAAAATGAAAGTTCTTGGAGTGTCAGGGTGGGTAGCATAAGATGGGTGGGGGAAATGGAATGGGTTAATGTGCTGTTTTTATAGGGCTGAGAACATTTGGTAGTAAGCAGTAGCAGGAAGAAGGGATTGAGTCCTCTAGGTTCTATCTCTAGTGCTTGTGCCTCCATGTGTGGACATACGGGCAGAGGCGGCTTTTGGGGTAGGCGAAGCAGGCGCACGCGTAGGGCCCCAAGCTGTAAGAGGCCCCATCGCCTGCTTTGCCTACCCCAAAAGCCGTGTCTGCCTCAAGGATGAGCTGGCCCCTGGGGCCGGGGGAGGAAGGGCAGGTACGGTGGTGAGGGAGGCCGGGGCGGAGGAGCCGGGACTGAGGGGCTGGTGGTGGTGAAGGGGAGCTGGGGCCATAGGGGGGTGGGTCTGCAGAAGGCCCCGCCAAGGGCCCCCAGTAGCCAAAGGCCACCTCTGCATACAGGAATTAATCTATGTGCTGCACAGGCCATAGCTACACTTGGTTTGGCCTTCAAATATTATCTAGTACTGAGAAAGATATCAGGGCAGATAAAAACAGCTGGAGTTAAGTATCAGAGAAAAGATTAGGGATCTCATTCCAGCTTTCACTTCTCTACAATGCTCATAATTCTTGCATTCTAAAAGAGTGCTGTTGTTTTCACATTCAGACATATTTTATTTGCTATGAGTTACAGAGAGAAAATGTACTGTTCTGTGAAATGAGGCTTTTCCAGACTATTCCTGCCAGTGCTCACTTATGGCTAGATAGTAGCTTTACCTTGAGCCACGAGCAAGGGGCAGCATGTAACTCCTACAGTCCAGAAAAAGTCACAATTCCTTCCCTGGTTTTGCCTTTCTTCTGTGCGACACTAATCTGATAGTGATCCATACCATTGGTAGATTATTTTCCCCTCCACACTGGCTCAGAAGTGCTGGCTGTTCCCTGCACTTTCTTCCTGTTCCCTACCCACACATTTAAACTTGCTCTTCTCTCCTTTATGCACAGGACTGTGACACAGGAAGGCTGTTCAGAATAGGTCAGAACCTTGCCTTTCTTCGTTTTTTATATAGCACAGTAAGTGTATAGACTGAGTACTCTCCAGTAGCTCAGTCCGCCAAACAGGAGTCTGGACCCTGAATATTGTGCAAGCTAATCCCATAGTTACATACAGTACACATAGAATTCCATATGGTCATCCTCGGTGGCTTGTTGCATGGAATAATATTTATGCATTTCTCTTATTGCAGCATATAGTATTGCTCCTGATAAACACTGATATCTGTTTCTTTCAAATGTAGCAGAGTACAAGAAATGCAGCTTTCTTTACAACTGTCATGGAAAGTACCTGAGGCTGTTACCAAAGATCACATAACTGTCACATATTCTCTTTCTAATCTTTCTGCTCCTTTCTTTAGAGCTGCTGTTAGCAGATTCTTGCTTGCATGTGCTTTCTTGGTTTTGAGCTGACCTCTTTTTTCCCTTTTTGTTCCATTTTCATTGTAGTACATCTCTGCCCACAGGGGCTATTCTACTTCACAAGCACTTGAGGTTGAAAAACAACACTGCCCCACAGCCGGACAGATCACCAGCAAGCCCCTAAATCACAGTTGCTGATGGTGTTTATGGTAGCAAACAGTGAAAAGGCTTTTTTACATTAATGATAATGGGAGATCAAGACTGAAACCTTGAAAGCAAAAATTTGTTTAATGCTTTTTAAAAAGCCTTTATTTAAATAGCGACATCAAAGAATGACATTAGAACGGAAACTTCAAAGTTTTCCAGAATAATCAGATCTCTGGTACATGAATTTTGCTGCCTGCAATTACAGTAACTAATAAAAATATAGGAAGCAGGAATAGTCAAATACCCTGTTAAGCTAAAACTGAAATAATGGATTTTTTTAGAGGCTAAAAACCTAACTAAACATAAAGGCTGCAGAGGAAAAACCAAGGGGTGGGTTGGAAGTTTGACTTCTAAAAGACCGAGAAACTTAGATACCCTTCCTCTTTAAATTAATTCCTGACCTCAACAAAGATGAGAAGGGGAGTCAAGTGCTGTTGTGAAAGCTTACTGCAGGCTTTCCTACAGTACTAGCTTTAATTAAATATGCATTTAAATTACTAGGAGCTCAGTAATAAAAGTATCCTATAGCACTATTGTGTATTGTACTCCAATGCTATAGAAACAGCACTGAGAGCAACCCCTGTCCTATAAAATCACATATTCTGAGTAGAGGCAGCCACAGCAAAGACATCCTTTGTGACTCTACTATTACAGATTTGTTTGAACTACTTTCTAAAGTCTCTGATGATTGACTGTGAAACAAGACCCCAGTTGATTAAGGAATCAGACCGAGCTTGGCACTAGAACGGAGCACTTCAGTTTAAATTCAAGTTAGTTTCCGTTTTTCTAGTCCTTTCCGGTTTTTGTTGCAAAATCCTTCATGCTTTTAGCCCATTGCCTTACTTTTGCTGTGCTAAGTGATTGAGAAGAGTTGGGATTTTGTCAATGACTGTATGTTTTGTTAGAAACTTCTCTCTATAACACAAGGGCTATCCTTGTGATGTTATTCCATGGTTCCACATTCATGCCACAGTTATTCCTGTACTGCAGTTGCAGTTGTGGCTGTTCAAATGTCAACAACATTTTGCCAACAATTACTATAGTTTTCCCCCTGCAAAAATACTATGAATATACCAGTAGAATATAATGATAACATAACATTTAAAACAGATAGCACTGTTCTTAGAATAGGAAAAAAGGTGAAATCTGAGATTTGCCATGATAACTGTTGGCAAAGACTAACATTTTAAAAATAGCCATTGCATACAAGAACAAGGCTCAAGTGAAAGCCTAGCTAATGTGTAATTGAGTAACAGCAACCAATGTTTTATATAAATGTAATTAAAGAGACATGAATAACCTCTAGCATCCTTTCCTGCTGTTCTCACTCAGGCAAAATTCATATTGATAAAAAAGTTCATGTTGCATTGCTCCTCCTATCCAATCTTTTAGGAAACTTCAGATCTTATTATCTTTCCAAAGAGTCTCCTGGGATGTATCAATGTGAATTTTGCTTGAGTGGAGAATGCAGCATCAGTCCCATAGTAGAACTTGAGAGACTGCATCCATTCTGAACATTTGTCTGAGCTGTGCTGTGGAGGAGGAAGAGGTGCATGAAAGAGGTACGGGTTCCTGGAGATGTGTTAAACAACATAATTCTTCTGCTGACATTAGAGGAGCAAAGAGGAGGCGTCCCTTACTACACCTGTTCAGCAGCTATACTAGGAGCTCCCTCAGCACAGGCATTCTGACACAAAAGGGTTGTGCATTCAGTTTCACGCTTCATGAATGTAGCATGGTGAGCTGCGAGCTCACCCAAGTGCAGCAGCTGGCAGCATGAGCCATGGAATACAGTCTGATGCCACTTGGATTTTGTAGACACAAACGTATTCCAGCAATGGAGCTGACAGAAGGAAGAGTTAGAGCTGTACACAGGCCTGGCCAAACAGTAGGAAAGTAAAACTTGTGTTAACTTATTGGGAAACAAGGCAGTGAGGTCTTCACCACTCTGAAACTCATCTCTGCCTCAAACCTTAATCCTAGGAGTCTTGGAGACCTATAGCTCCCCAAAGAGAATGAAACCGTGGAGTAATACAGGTTTTTCACTAGAGATCCATCTGAAAAGGAAAAGTATAGACCACTAAGTTACTGTGTTATAACCTGCAATTTTGGGGACTTGACAAACACACTGATTTGGGACAGGACAGTCTGCGGCACCTGGGATCACCATCTGCAGGAGTGGCTGCTCTGTAAAATCAAACTCACATTGGAGAAGTGGTATAGATATGAGGTGTGCAATGCTATTTCTTCTGATTCTGACTCCCTATTAGCAGTTTGGCACACTGGAACAGCCCATCACAGGGGTGCCAAAATAGTACAGCACAGAAATTGGTGAGACAAAGGAGGTAAGACTTGTTATAGACAGAAGGATGGGAACAATGCTCAGAGGAGAGAGAGCCAACAATCAGAAAAAGCAGGCAGTAGAGTATGACGGGTAAGCCAAGGACCTATTGGACCTGGAGAGGATCCAGCCATTAGAGAAAGAGCAGGACTGGACTAAAGGAGTCGTAAGGGGTGAGCACCCAGGTCACATGAGGTGACTGCAAGGGGAACAGGAGGGACTTACAAGCCAGCAGACCGAGACAGAAAAGTGGGGAAAATGTATAGTCAAAAACTATTACACATATGGACAAAATCATTCCATTCCAAAATCATTCCACTTTTGGACAACACTTTTGAACTTGTGGAAGATACTGTTTCACTAAAATGTGCAGTGGCTCCAAGAAAAGGAGTCTAAAAAGCCTGTCTTTGGAAGTAAAAAGAAACTACAGGGACTCAGCGTGGCTAAGCTTTGACACTTCAGTGAATGTTGCTCTATCCATAAGTGACAATGATGCAGTGAATTTACAAATGAAATCAGTATAGGAGATTGTCATAATTCCTAACTGTATAAAGACTTGAAAGCAGAATTCCATACATGCTCTGGCATTAGAGCTAATCATTTGTTCAAAAGAGAAAGTGCAAGTGGGTAGCAAATGCAACTTTAATTATGTTGACAGATAAGAGAACATTTAGACTTTCAAGCTGTAGTGTCTGAGTCACCCACGATTCTCTCTGGGTTTGCCAAGAGGAACGAAACCTACACTTAGAATCATAGAATAATAGGGCTGGAAGGGACCTCACGAGGTCATCTAGTCCAACCCCCTGCTAAAACGCAGGACCACTCCCACTAAATCACCCCAGCCAGGGTTTTGTCTAACCGAGCCTTAAAAATCTCCAAAGATGGAGATTCTACCAGCTCCCTAGGTAGCCCATTCCAATGCTTCACCACCCTCCTAGTGAGAAAGTTTTTCCTAATATCCAACCTTGACCTCCCCAGCTGTAATTTGAAACCATTGCTCCTTGTTCTGTCCTCTGTTACCCTCGAGAACAGCCTAGCTCCCTCCTCTTTCGAGCAACCCTTCAAGTAGTTGAAAGTTGCTATCAAATCTCCCCTCAGTCTTCTCTTCTGTAGACTAAATAAGCCTAGTTCCTTCAGTCTCTCCTCATAAGTCATGTGCCCCAGCCCCCTAATCATTTTTGTTGCCCTCCGCTGGACTCTTTCTAATTTGTCCACATCCTTTCTGTAGTGGGGAGCCCAAAACTGGACACAGTATTCCAGATGCGGCCTGACCAGTGTGGAATAGAGGGGAATAGAGGGGAATTATCACATCCCTCGATCTGCTGGCAATACTCCTACTGATACTTACTGCAGAGAATCAGTATTGTGCATCAGAGAGAACTGAACAGTGGCACTAATAATACACTTAGATGTCATTACAGTCATGGGCTTTCTTGCTCCACCCCAAAGGACAGAAAGTCCACCATTATAATGACGTTAAATATTATACCATCAATGCACCCAGTCAGGCAGTAGCGTCATTTCAAAATTAAATGGGAAAAGGAACTGAAAATGGAATAATTGCTAATGATAATGAAAGGGCAAAAACCTACAAACTGGGAAAGTTCTTGATCAGCCTGAAAGAGATGAGTCAAGACTTTATTTGGACCTCAGATAAAGCAAAGCAATAAGGAATTAGTATTTTAATTTGTCTACTGGCAAGCTTCCAGTGGTAGAATTACTGGTCCAATTTCAACTGTGACTTCAGTAGAGTTCCTCTAGAGGTTAATTTGGTCCACTGCAGGGTGCAGAAGAAAAGAAAGTGCAAAGTACTTTAAATTTCAATTTTCAACCCATCTGAGTTTGCTCGGCTGCCTCAGGTTGAGAAAAATCAAAGCAAAACCACACCATTACGTTGACAACTTAGAAAGTGTAATATACAATACTCCATTTATGATATTCTGGTGGGGGGGGGGACTAACAAACAAGTGCATGATGCTAGATTCAGGAGAAAAATAAAGAGTGGTTGGGACAGAAACCTGAGATTAAATTGAAATAAAGTTTAGTTATACAAAGACCTAGCTCACAGATTTTCAAGAGGAAGGCTTGATGCCAGGTTATAATGATATGACAGCCATGATTAACTGCACAACAAAGCAGATTGGCAGTGGTTTCAAGGAATGGCAAAATATCGAGGAAAACCTACAGGGAATCTATTGTCTCCAATTGTATCAGCTGAGGGCAGGCCTACACTGCCTGCCGTTTTCAGCAGCGGTTGAAGGGAGATATTCAAGTTACTTGAAATAACTTGTGTATTTCAGTTCAACTCCCCTACACCTGGCACATCCACTGTGCTGAGTCAAAGGGATGGGTCTTTCTTTGACTCAGCACTGTTCCAGTTGCCAGGGTGGTCTTAATAAATCAGTTTCCCAATTGACTAAGCGGGAAGGTCGATCTGATAGTGGCAATTTTGCTGCCATCCCTGAAGACTAGCCCTGAGACAGCTGGGGGAGCTGGGACAACTGGTTACCATAATGCCAGTGCATAGAAAAGGCATAAAATACTGAGAGCTAATTACATATGTTTCATTTCTTTCTGCACTGCAGGATTAGTTCACTTGCCCTTATAGCATCTTTAACAATTACCTCCTTATGTGGTGATTTGTCTAACGTATGCTAATATTCTTATGGCTGACTTAGAACAATGCTTCCTCAACTCTTGTCCCAATGTACCACTCCTCTATTTGCACTATATTGATGACATTTTCATCATCTGGACCCATGGAAAGGAGGCCATTGAAGAATTTCACCGAGATTTCAACAATTTCCGCTCCACAATCAAACTCAATTTAGAGCATTCCACATGGGAGATTCACTTCTGGACACTACAGTTCAAATAAATAATGGGCACATAAACACCACCCTATACCAGAAACCTATTGACCACTATAGTTACTTATATCCCTCAAGCTTTCATCCAAAACATACCACAGGATCCATTGTTTACAACCAAGCCCTGAGATACAACCGCATTTGCTCCAATCTCTCAGACAGAGACTGACATCTCCAGTATCTCTATCAAGCTTTCTTAAAACTACAGTATCTACTTGGGGAAGTGAAGAAACAGATTGACAGAGCCAGATGGATACCCCGAAGTCAACTTCTACAGGACAGATACAAGAAGGAAAAAAACAGAATACCACTGGTCGCAGCCTACAACCCCCAACTCAAACCTCTACAACACATCATCAGGGATCTACAGCGTATCCAACAAGATAATCCCTCACTCTCCCAAGCCTTCCAAGGCAGACCTCTCCTTGCTTACAGAGTGGAGAGCCTGCACAAGGCCAGGGCCGGCAGCAGCAGGTGGCCCCAGCCCAGCTGGGACTCAGGGCCAGAAGATGGCGGCAGGCCAGCTCAGGGCTGGCTGGGGCACAGGGCCTGGAGCCCAGGGCCGCCCTGGCAGGTGGTGGCAGGCAGTCAGCCAGTTCAGGGCCGATAAACCAGGTTGGGCCCAGAGGCCAGATTGGGTCTGGGGCCCTTGTACAGACAGCCCCGCAACCTTAAATGGACACTCACCACCAACTATAGACCTCACAACAGAAACAGTAGGGCAGGCACATATCCCTGCAACAAACCCCACTGCCAACTCTGGCCACATATCAACACTAATGACACCATCATAGGACTTAATAAAAACAGCTACTCCATCAGGTACTCATTCACCTGCTTATCCACCAATTTGATATATGCCATCATGTGCCAACAACGCCCCTCCGCCTTATACAGTGGAAAACGGGACTGTCTCTGCATAAAAGAATAAATGGACGCAAATCTGACATCAGAAATTAGCACTTTCAAAAACCAACAGGAAATCCCTTTAATCTCCCAGGCCATTTAGTAATGCACTTATCTGTATGTATTCTCATACACATTTAAGGCTTCAAAGAGA
Organism: Pelusios castaneus; assembly: GCA_007922175.1. Lineage (NCBI taxonomy): Eukaryota > Metazoa > Chordata > Testudines > Pelomedusidae > Pelusios > Pelusios castaneus. Next base: position 10,260,586 of record ML685789.1, read on the forward strand.
GACTTCAGATTTGGAATTCATAAGCAAATTTGATGCCATCAAGTTGGGTCTCAATGGCTGCATTTACACTTGTAAATTAAGTCGACTTAAGCTTGCTTAAGTCAACTTAATTTACCCTGCATCTACACTACAGTTTCCTTAAGTCGACTTAAGCAACTTGCTTAAGTCGACTTAAGGAAAATTAAGTTGACTTAATGAAAAGTAAGTCAACTTTATTAAACCTAGTTTTATTTCGACTTAAGGCTTAAGTCGACTCCCTAGAGTCGACTAAAGCCAGTGTAGACGTGGGGTAGGCCTAGTTGACTTAGGGCTACCTCAGGACTGCACCAATGCCCTCCCTGCTGGGGGGGCACAAGGGGAGCCTGTCATGCCCCCCCAAAGGGCAGGGCAGAGCCCTGCCCACCCTGCCCCTATGCCCTGCCAGGGTCCCTGTCCCCCTTTGCCCCATTGTACCTATGTACAATGGGGCAAAGGCTGAGCCCCCTGGCACTGGGCAAGGGGTGCCCCCCTGCCCCCGTGGACCTACCCTAGGTCCCCCTAGCCCCTAGAAGTCTACCTAGGCATCCAGTGTGGACGCTCTAGGTCGACTTTGTAAGTCCCCCCCAAAGTCGACTTAAAATTTAAGTGTAGACTCACTAAGTCGCCTTAGCTAAAGTCGACTTAAATTTCGAAGTGTAGACATAACTTATTTGATTTGCTGAAGTAATCTGACTTGATGCTGTGAAATGAAACCACAGGATTTATCTTTCACTCCCACACTGTAAATTATTTTTTGTAAGTTTTCTCCTCTCTGGCATCTGACGAAGTGGGACATCGCTCACAAAAACTCATGTGAAAAATAAATTTGTTAGTCTTTAAAAGTGCCACAAAACTCTTTTTTTGTTTTGCTGAACTAGACTAACATGGCTACTCCTTTGGAACTTGTCTAAATTAGTTATTTCTTCAATCAAAAATGAACTTTGCTTCAGTTCCCAATCTTCTGTTTTTATGTTGTGTCCCCTCCTCCTGCCCCTTGTCTGCATTGTCTCTAAAATGTAAGTGCTCCAGGGCTAAGATTGTTTGTTACCATGTTCGTGCAGCAGTTAGCAAAGTGAGGCCTCAGTGTTGTTTGGGGAAGTGCAATGGTACCACTAATAAGGGTTGTTGCTGATACATCTATGGAAATGAAATAGATTGCTAGGTGTGTGAGACTGTTTTCAGAGAACCTCAGCTAAGTACTGGACAAAGAATAGGGAGGTACCTGTTAACACTCCAGATATACACCAAGAGAAAGATTCAATGCCAAACGACAGAAAGGAATTGAAACTAAAGCAGATGCCTTATCAAGAGCGTATTTGCATTTGGAGAAGGTGTGATTGGAGATGTTGCTGTCCATGTGTATCTCATGATGCCATACTAGCCAATAACAGAACAGATGCTTTCAATTAGACACAGCTAACACTATCATATTGCAGGCACTGCAAGTTGCGGGTGTTAAATCTGTTTGCACAATTACAATAATTGTATTGAGGCAGACCCTATTAAATGGAGGTGAGATGAAAAATGTGAAATATCTGATAACACAAAAACATTGAGGTTTCAACAGAACTCTAACAAGAGTTGCTATGAGGAAATAGCAAGGGGAAAATAGGGCCTGCCATTTGCCACTAGATGAGCTGTGCAAGCACCCAAAAGAACCCATACTGCTGCATGTGCTTCTAAATGAGCCTTGACACAAGGTATTGTTTGTTATATGGAATAGATTTTTGGTTCTGCTAAACTGTTTTGAAAATTGCTTATTGAAAGCAGGAGCCAAAATTCCAGAGGTATTTGAGTGGGCACCTAACTTGTGTGCGCAAATTGGGCATTTGTGTATAAAGTCAGCAGATAGTTTAATGGCTAGATGACCACATAGATGCACAGATACTACTTTTATCAACACAGTTATTGAATTTGTGCAAACAGTTGGCAGTCTGGGGTAGGCATATATGCACATAGATATCTTTGAAAATCTGATCCTGAAAATATAGCACTTAGGACTGGGGATGTCACTAATCTAGGATTTAGAATGTCTGTTTGGATGAATTATTCTGAAAAGCTATCATTATGATAGTGAAAGATAAGTACAATTATGTAAGAGTCTTATCATGACATGTCATGTAAAATCATTGTGAATGGATGCACCAGCTCTCTGCATTCTGCATTTCCTTGCATCTTGTGTGGCTATACACTGTGCAAAGTGAGTATGAAAATGCTACCAAATCAGAACTGAAGGATGCAGTTTTCATTTACACAAAGGCCCTTTTGCATCACTCTGGCAATACAAATGGGTTACAAATAAAAGAGGATTAGATCCGTATTGTTTTACAGCCACTTTACGCTAACTTTGCACAGGACAAATGACACAAGTTATAAGATAGTGGAGAATCACAGCTCTGATATGCAAATGTAGTCAATCAGGCAAAATTTGGTGTTAAGGCCTGCGTTTTGAATCTGTTTTTAGGACATATTTTGTAAAAAGTAGTGTGTAATATGGAAGTTCTTCTTCTGTGTGATTTTAATACAGCATATTACAAATGGGCTATTCAACATCTGAGATGAGGAAGCATGTGGAAATTTGGGTACCTGGAGGTTTACCAGGATAAGCTGGAAAGAACTACCATAGAAGACTCTTTTTACAACAGAAAACCAATCTCAAACAAGTATGGCACAGAACATTCCTGAAGAATGCTTGTGCTAAACAGTCTGTTCCACCTTTTAAATAGATGTAACACCCTGAGTACCTTTCCCAGACCTAAAGAGCTCTGCATAGCTCATGAGCTTGTCTCTTTCACCAACAGAAGTTGGTCCAATAAAAGATATTATCTCACCCAACTTGTCTCTCTGTGTAGAAAAGACTTCGAAAAATGATCTTGTAGAGCTAGGGGGAATTTACAGTGCTCTTTGACTGAGTTGATGCATTCTGATAATTGGATGCTCTTAAAACTATTTGAGCCCAGTTACTAGCTCTCCTTCTGCAAGTCTTTTAGAACAATATTCTAGTTGTTATATAGGAATGCTTGACAGTCAATGATAATTCTTTTTAAACCAAAGGTAAATATTTACTGTAAACAGGCAGACATTGAGCAGTACCACTAATTTTCTTTTGGATTCTGACTCAACCTAGGAGGTCAGAAGAGGAACAGTGGGGCTGCACTGTGCAGCTCTGACTACCATTTGGGATGTGTTTCTGGGCCTGCTTAAAAACTGGTGGATTGCCAAAAATAGCAACCTCATGAGGCTCCAGGACAATAGAAGTAAATTAATAATTATTCTAATGTCTACATGCTGTGCTGCTTCCCACCTACCCTGCAACTCACCTCCAGTGATGCATAATTAGAACAATCCTCAGTGGAGAAACTTAATTGCAATCATTTGTCGCTAGTCAACTGTTTTAAACATTTTTCTGGCATGCCCAGCACAAAAAATGGCTGGATGTCTCAAGATGTCATGATTAGATGGAGCTTCTACTGGAGAAAGATGGGATCTCAATGTCTTTTGTTTAAAAAAAAAGTGTAATATAAGCTTGCTGTCTTTATTTCAGTGGCATTTCATGGAGATTGAAAACCAAGAATTGAGGTGCTAACCCACAAGATAACCTCAAAACAAGTGAGCATTTCTGTGATGATCACAGCTTGAGCGCTGACCAGCCACATTAGGTCTGAGCAGAGATATACTGTTACCACAGTGCTGGATTCTAGCTTTAAGGTTTATTCATTTAGTTCTAGTCCATCCCACACTGTTAAAGCTGCCACCCAGAAATTGGCAGAAGGACACAGGCAGAGGAAAGCCAGAAACAGGGAGAGAGCAAAAGAAAAGCTAGAAAGAAGGAAAATGTTATCCAGACATTAATTTAAAAGAGGAATCCCTTGTGGCTAGGACATGTGTATATAGTTGCTTATTGTGCTCAAACCCAAAAAGGAGAAAGGAGTATGCAAAGAGCCGTCTCTGTTTGCTAACTTGTACCTACCCCCGCTTGTGGGCCAGGGCCAATTATTCTTGAGCTTCCCTGACCACAAGGATTACTCGAGTCTGCACCGCTACAGACAGTAGACTCTGAAATGGATGGGAGTTAGGTAAAGCCATGTCCCCTCCCTTTCAGCTGATCTCATGAAAAAGGGGTAAACATATGGACCTCTTCATCGGTGATACAGTAGCCATATTCCTACAAGGCATAATGCTTCCTGCAGCTTCTGCTGGAGGGGCACACCTCTGTTTTGCCCCTGGCCTAGTATACATTCTGGCTTAGTGCTATAATTCAGCCCTAAGAGCCAGATTCTGCTTTTGGGTATACCAGTGTAAATGAATGTTTCAGGCCCTGTGGATCTAGCAAATGAAAACAAAGTGAGAAAAGAGCTGTCTGTATTTGTCATGCTGGCCATTGGAAACTGGTAGAAACAGAACACGGTCGCAGAGTACTCCCTGCCAGTGGAATGCGTTTAATATGTGATTTGATGACACTTCTTTTTAGATTGTAAATGCTGTTTCTGAAAGGTCTCTGGCCTTTAAACATGCCAATCTCATTAATCCAAGTATTGGTATTTTTACTTGCTACTAACTGTGGAACACAACTGGGCTCTGCGGGCCGGTGGGCAGAATCACCAGTCAGGGACAGTGAATAACATCTGCACCAATGGCAGAATTTCAATCCCTCCCTCGGAGCTATCTTTTCATTTATAAACAAGGAAACCAAACAAAAAACTCACTCAGAACAGCAGGTCCCCAATCGCCAAAGATCTTTCCAGAAAAAAAATACATTCTTCCCCTTTGGTAGCTGCTGCAACAGCTTCCAACTAGCTCCGTGTCCTCACCCCAATGAGCCACGTGACAGACAGTGGCCTGGGTTTATCCCTCATGAGCTGGGGTTTGTGGAGCACCTTGTCCACCTTGTCACAGACTAATACCATGTTGTGATAGTGTGTAGACCGTCCAGCCCTGGTGTGATAGCCATTGTGCAAATCTATAAGGCAGATGTTCCCTGCCCCACAAATCAATGACAAGTTTTGCAACCGTATGAAGTATCTCTGGGAGCCATTATATTAAATATGTGAATGGCTTACATATATGTTCTTTCTACTCCATGGAGGAGGGTTTCCTCAATTCGTCCAACACCTAAAAACAGTAGAAACTATTGTAGAAAGACAACAGAGTCCTGTGGCACTTTTAAAGACTAACAGATTTATTAATCGCATGAGCTTACTCTGTTGTCTTTCTACAATAGTTTCTACAATAGACTAATACGGCTACCCCTTTGGAATTTGACCTAAAAACAGTAGTGAGAGAGCAGAGTAAGGCAAGTTACTGAGACTGAACAACTCTTGAGAGGTTTGGATATATTAGCTTTTCCAGCGACTCAAAGAAAGGGCTTTTGGTATAAAAAGGCTGGGGTTTAAACTGACATGGGCCTTCTTTTGATTCACCAAACAGACAGAGGAACCCCAACCCTGACAGAAGAGTTGGAAAGACTTTGGCCTACTAGGACTCCCTAGGATTAATGGGTGACCTCTGATAAGCTTTCAGCCTGTGCACAGACTTATATAAACCTTCTCTCTGTAATGCTAAGAATAAATACTTGGTTTTGTGAAAGCTGGTTGGTAACTAGTATGTACAGTTGAAGTCCCTAGAGAAAGGTTAATTGCAGTTGTGGACCCCAGTCAGACCTACAAAGGGAATCAGTGAAGTGCAAAGAGACCGGAAAGCTAAACCCCCGGTTTAGAAGGAGAGAGGTATCAGTCACTGCCCAGAAGAGGTGATGGTTAGGTGCCTGAAGGCTTAAATGGGTACTCATGAGGAAACCAGGAAGGGACTGGGAGCAGGAGGGTGGGTCAAAATGTGTAGTTTGTCCTGACCTGTGACACTTACAATCTATAATATTAAAAGACAGTTATTCCAATTCAATTCTATAATCTTTCCATTTTAAGGGTTTACAATCTACTGTTGCTAATTCTATAATTTGTCTTTAGGGCTTTAAGGTTTTCATTGTGCCACATCTATCTGAGAACATTCTCAAATTGCTTACTCTGGGACAGAGAAGCAATGCAGTGCAGCCTTTTTTTTCTTCTTTAAAAAACAAAACCGTTATTTTCAATGAAGTGTGTGACATATCTCATATGGGTTCCTAATTGGTAATTGAATTTTTAGGCCTGATGTATGGGAGCTACTGAATCTAAAAAAAGTGGAGTTGTCCCCTCCTTAACTGTTAGACATAATTAAATAACTTTCTTCAACAATGGGATTTAGATCATAAAGCATTAGTCTATTATTTTCTCAATCCAATGGATTCAAAAGCAGTCCAGGTTCCAGCCATGATAAAAAAGATCCTTATTTGGTCATTTACACTAGAGCAATACATCTAATCACTCGCTTAACCCTCGAAGGGCAGAACACTCAGAACCAAATTGTTCGCATCATTTTAGCTGTTGTGCAAGGACATGTCAAGAGAAAGTAGAGATGAGAGAGCTCAAACTAAACAAAAGAAAAGCATATCCGATGCTGGAAAGAAATTGGGTAACAATGCAGGAGAGAATGGAAACCTGTAATAGTATTATAGCTTCATAAAGCACTCAGATCACGTTAAGTGGAGATGGTAGAAGGAAAAATATATCAGAGCAATAGAAAAAGAAAACCAAACAAATACTCCTAAGGTCTAGAGAAGCCACACGGAACATGATTAAAGATGTGGGTGTAGAAGAATGTATTGGCATTTAGCCCCTCAGTTAAAGGGGTGTTTTTTGTTTGTTTTTGTTTTTTGAGTAGCAAAGAAAGAAAACAGGTGAGCTAAGGCACCTACCTGCATTCTGTAACCATTATGAAAGACAGAATGATCAGAAAAATCTCTTAAAATACAGAAAGGAAAATAAAATGTCAGTGACAGAAAATATAACAAAACTCCTTTGAAAAAACAGCAAACTATAAAGACAGGAGAAGGAATAACAGGAATTTTAACATAAGAACTAAAATTAGCTAGTTAGTTGACAGGGAGTACTGTTTAGTATGAACACTAGAGAGGACTGAAGAGAATGTGATCTACTATTATTATCTGAATCATTGTGGCAAAGTAACAAACCAAATGGATTTATAACTGCCAGAGAAAATGGAGCACCAATAGAAACAGACTGTAGGTAGCAATGCTAGCCTAGTGTTAACTATCATTTAAAATCTTATCTAGAAAAAGTAGTCAAGGCTGGGTCTAATCTTAGGGGGGTAATATCTGCCACAGTAAAACTGAAATAGCCACCCTCGGTGCCAGCTACCACTCCTCTCCTGGCACAATGAGACGTATGTATGGCTGGGTTTGTGGGGGGCTGACTGGGGGTCTGTAAGGGCAAGAGGGAGCATGGTGGAGCAAAGTTGCATGACACCTGCCCCCTCCCCCAGTGACATAACAACAGTAGCAGAAGCTAAAGCACCAGGGATTTCGGAGACAACAGCTGGCTTTCTGTGGCTGTCACTGTCCACTACATCAGCCAACAACTTGGATCTGGTGGAGAGTCATGGCCATAGCATTTATCAAGATATTGGTACTTGTAATTTTGCACTTCAAGGATATTTGATACTAGCTGAATAACTTGTGCTATTTTTAAAGATATTAACAGCCTATTTGACCCAAAGAGGAAACTGTTTTATCAACATAAATGGGTTGATATCACAAAACAACAAGATTTGGTACTATCTACATACCTCTGAAAGGTCATATTTATTTTAATGGATTTATCTTTTTTGGAATGAATATTTGTGTCTTTAGACTTTATCCTTATAGGGTGCATAATTCCTGACAGCTTCAAAAGTCACTCAAGCACAAATAAAATGTTTCTCATGGCATAAATATTTAGAGGCATAGCAGCCCAAATCTTTGAGGGGAATATTAACTTTTGACTTTGTTTCTTACTAGAAAAAAGTAGAAAATACACTAAACTGTCCCATCCCTATAACTTCCTAATATTCATCATGAGACAGGCCCATGTGATGCTTTTTAGTTAACTCTAAACAAAAGAGATGGTTGGGACATATATACTGTATAAAAGATGGGAGACATGCTAAGCAAGCATTGAACTGGGTACCAGAGGAGGAAAGAGAAAGTGAGGAGAGTCAAGAAAGAATTAACGGAAGACAATGACAGAGGATATTGAATGAACTGGCTTTACCTGGGAAGAAGTATTGCACCTAGCAAGTGGTTTTACTCAATGGAGGAATTGAAGTGCCCCAATGTCAGTGAAATAAGATAAACTAGAGAGAAACTGAGTATATCATATCCATTAGAGAGTTGAGTACAAAATACAGCAAAACTCTGCACATCCAAATTTAAAATGTCTTTATGTAAATCTACTTGAGATTGTAAACTGACTACCATGTGAAAAGACAATGGGGTGCAATGTATTAAATTTTCTTAATATGCAAACATACAGGTGAACCTGGAAGGACGGCTAATAAGAATGAAGTAACTAAGGCTAATCAAAATTTTTGTTTTGAAAAAGAATTATTTAAAAAAATCAGATTTTGAAACAGAACATTTTCAGATTTTCATTCCTCCCTTTTCCATTTTTCTGTAACTAAACTAACTAACTAGCTAGCTAACTGGCTAGATAAAAATAGAGCAGCTCAGACAGAACAAAGAATCAAGTCGGATTTTCCCCAAGGATGCATTGAGTAAGTAAGAGATCAACAATCAGTCGCAAAAAAAAGTTTGGAATTTTATCAATAGTTTACCTTGAATAAACTAGGTTATATGTTGTGCACTACCCTCTTTAAGCACCTAATCCAACATCCTTTGAAAGACTTCCCTTGATTTCAGTCGGATCAGATCCTAAATGATTCACTGTCATTTTATTTCTCTATACAAGCAGGTCCAAATCCAGGGAATTTGCTCACTTTTTTACCCATTTCTTACTCGGACAAAAAACTCATTGAATTCAATGAATTTTTTCCATGGTGTTTCATTTCTCATGTGTTGGAGCACTGTAATGTTCAGGAAGATGATTTCCCAGAATAGTATTGTTTTCATTTGCATGGCTCAGGTTTAATAGTTAGTAACATTTTTCCTTTAGAGCAGACGTCTTGTATATCTTTAGGGCAGTGAGTCATTTTAGTGGTGGCATAGCACTAGATTTATTTATTTTAAATGGCAAAAAAATACTTTCCCAAATTTGAAAACATCACTGAAAAGAATTAAAGCACAAATGGCTTCAACCGGATGGCTGCCCTAATTTAAATCACATGTAAAAAAGCTTTGTTAAACTGTTTTGTTCTGTTTCTCATCATCAGCTTTTTTTTTTTCTTTTACTTGCTTTGGTTCTTTTACTTTATTTGCTACTTTTTTGTCTCTGTTTTGGACAGAAAGATGGGCTTGTGGTTAAGACATCAGTCTGGTATTCAAGAAGATCTGCAATCTGTTTCCAGTCCAGCTACAGAGTTCCTGTGTAACCCTGGGCAAGTCACTTAATCTCTCTCTGTACGGTAGAAATAATGCAGACCTATCTGACAAGGATGTTGTAAAGATAGGTCCATTAATGTTTGTGAGACACTTGACACTAAGGCAATGGGGGTCATACAAATACTAACAGATAATTTGTGTTAAGACCTGTTGGTATTCATGTCAAAAACTTGGTTGCTCCCCGCCCCCCGACTTCATCTTATAAATGCAACTCAGAGCATGAGTCGGGGATGTTTTCTTAAGAGCAATACAAGTTGCTTACTCGAGCATGCAGTCTTCATGCTGTTCCAGTGTTGTCTGCAGTGTACTTGTAGCCATGGTGGTCTAAGATAGTAAAGAGGGAAGGTGGGCGAGGTAGTATCTTTTATTAGACCACCTTCTGTTGGCAAAAGAGACAAGCTTTTGCGCTGTCTAGACCTCTTCTTCAGGTCACTTATTTATGCTGTTCAGGCAGCTCAGAGCCTGAATTTTCATTCCCTAAATCACAGTGAATTGTACTGTTATCTAACTTAGGCAGCTTTTCTTCATTTCCACACTCCAGACTGTTCAGATTTGCTCTCTCAGCATTGAAGTTTATGCCTGGTATTAAGGCATAGCTCCACAATGGATATTGCCATTTCCAGGATCACCAACCAGTCTGTCCCTTTCTCTTCAGCTTTATTTATCCCTTTGTCACCTCTAGGCTAAACTATTGCCATCCTCCTAGTTGGATTCCCTTGTAAATGATCATGAAAGGTGGAATAGTTGTAGCATGTGGCTGCTTATTTACTCATAGACTCATAGACTTTAAGGTCAGAAGGGACCAGTACGATCTTCTAGTCTGACCTCCTGCAAAATGCAGACCTCAAGACCTCACCCACCCACTCCAGCAATAGGCCACCAACCTATCAGAGCCCAGGCCAATCAGCCCTGGGGGAAAATTCCTTCTCTACCCCAAATATGGCGATCAGTTAAACCCTGAGCACGTGGGCAAGTCTCAACAGTCAGTCACCCAAGAAACAATTCTCTGTAATAACTCAGAACCCACCCCAGGTACTCTCCCCTCTTAGGCCACTTGTATATCTACCACATGTAGCCAAATATCAGTCAATTTCCAAAATAGGCTAATCATACCATCCCCTCCTTAGCATGGAGGTGAGTAAATCATAAATGCTCACCTCTACTGGCTGCCAGCAAGGCAAAGGATTCATTTCAAGAACTTACAGATGTATATATCGTCCTCCTTAATATAATTTAGGCCTAAAGAATTATAATGATATATCTCCCCACATGATGATACTTAGCTTGATGCTTTGTTAATGAAATGTTCTAAGCAGTAACTAATTATTTTTGTAAGGCTCCTGTGATAGAGTAAGTAAAAATTATCTCCATTGTACACATGGGGAAACTGAAACATTAAGAGACTAAGTATTCTCTATCAATGTCTCAAAATACATAAATAATTTCTATATCATTATAATCACTGATACTTTTTTACTCTTACTTTTATAGTAAATGTAGGGAGATTGAAACATTTTTTACTTTAAATGAGGGATCACCAACCTGAAAAGGTTCAGCAACACTGCTCTAAACCTTTTAACCGCAGCAGATGCCAGCATTCACGGGTACCAAAAGGTAGGCAGTCTCCAAAATTAGAGAGTGGATGGACATTGTCTGTCAAAACTACACTCTATCACGTCACTTTTAGACTTACTTGTATTTGAATCAGTTTTCCCATATTACTGTGACTTTTTTCCATTTTGAATTTCCTCTTTAGACTTAACCAATGGGATAATGTCAAAAATTCCCATTATGGCAAGAGATATTTGGCTCTAAAGTGAAACGGACATTGCTGACATTAACTGTATCTTTATTAGTGGTTATGTATGACTCTAACTCTGTCCCTTCAAAATGACTGGGTCCCATCGGACAAAGCCATCTGGTTCTAAGTATAGTCTTGTAACATATGAGATTTGAGTATGAAGTTTTCTTTTATATAAATATTTTTATATTAAATTCTGGTGCACATAAATCCCTTGCATACAAATGAATTGAAACAGTAACAAGACATACATTCAGTTTAGCCCTACGTACAAATTCAGGGGCAAATCCTGCCATGCTTACTAAGGCAATACCGCCATTGAGGATGCTAGAGTTTTTGCCTAAGTAAGGATTTGGCTCATTACTTTTAACCTATATACAAAATCAACCAGTACTAATACAAAATAATTAACAGGAGTGATGCATGATGTTTTCTTTATATACCTGCACAAGTGTTAATAATTTACTTTATAATGGATGCAAGCACAATTACATAAGACCATTAATTTATTAGAAAAATAGTGATTATTTACCTGGGCTATAGGTGGTTGCCCTCTGTTCTGTGATCTTATACTGATAGTGCACCATGGCAACCAGAAAATGGAAGGAAGAAGGCAGCATAATTCCAAGGCTTTGCTTGCAATGAGCAGGGAATTGTGCTACCCAAACTGGGTTTTAAATACAAAAGAAAATCATTTCAGGCTAATTTAGCTAAAATACTCTTGGTCTTGTCAACATTTATGTTTAAACTAGAAACAGACCTCGAGTGAAAAAACTGGATTCAGAACTCAACTTTGCCAAAGTTTGAGAATATTTAAAGCTGATTTTAAGTCTTTGGCTTACGTCTTCAGAGAATAGAAGGTACTTGCTAGTGGTCCACACAGTTGGCCCATCACTTCTGGCTCCTCCTCCTTATTCCCAGAAGCTTAAAAGGCTGCTAAAAATACGTTTTTAATGTTAGTTTTCCACATAGTTTTCACAGAGGTGTTATACAATCATTAATGGAAGGTGAGGGGACCTGCATGATAGCCCATGTAAGGTGGGAACTCATCCATGAGATGAACTCTATAGTAACATTTGGTCTGCATGAAAAAAGATTTTGAGAATCCTTGTGTGTGACATGCCAAACTACTTGAAGTTCACAGGATTTTGCATTTAGCTCTAAACTCAAACATGTCACTAACGTGCACATTTTTTGAAGGGGAAAGGGCATTTCTGAGTGAAAATAAGTAAAAATGGGCCATTTTTAAAGCAATGGTGGCATTTGTATTGAAAATTTACAAAAGTAACTGATTTGATTGATACTGCTAATAAAGCAAATCATTGGGGAACATTTTCTGTCCCCAAATCTGAGTCCCTAAAGCCTCCCCTCTGGTCACTTTCTGAGTTATTCTGGAACTATGGGGGCATTTCAGAGTTTGGAGAGGGGAATCTCCACAATGCACATTGCTACAGGATTCTGGACTGCTCCAGATTTTGGAACAGCCCATATGCAGCCCTGAGAAAACTGCCATAAATTAGATCACCCTCTGGCTGTTCTAGTTTATGCTGTTGAGTGTACTGGCTCCCAGAGCAATACAGATACCCAACAACATAAAGATGGTTTATAGCACCTTAGTCTCTCTCCCACTGGGCTGCATCTCCTTTGCTGTGCCTGGATGAAAAATTTGTAACTTTCACACAGCTCTCATATGTAACCATGCAGTCTACTAGTCTCATAAAACGCCTGTTTGTTTGGCTTGCCAAAGACCCAAGTTGTATTAACAGGACTGTCAGGATCCCCAGGGCTGCTTGCCAATGTTAAGATTAATGTGCATTTTTCAGTATAATACTTCCTCCTTGTCACAGTGACATAGATGGCATCACACTGTAAGGGAAGCCGGGCTAAAGCCCCCTCAAACCAGGAAATTAATCAGCTCCAGGAAGTGATAGTTGCACCTATGACAGAGAACTCATGAGACTGAACACCCACACACACAGAGTGAGTGTCAGAGACTGACAAAGTGTAGGTGTGAGACAAGGTGGGTGAGGTAATATCTTTTATTGGCCCACCTGTGGTGGGTGAAAAAGACAAGCTTTCTATCTTACACAAAGCTCTTCTTCAGGTCTATTTTCAAACTGTGTAAATTTGTCTTTCTCACCAACTAAAATTGGTCTAGTAAAAAAAACATTACTTCACCCACCTTTCCTTTCTAATGATCTAGGACTGCCCCTGACAACAGCAATATTGCATACAAAGTGTATGTGTGTGCACTTCATTATTCACTGCTGGACTAAAGGGCGTGGGAGGGGAAATGATAATAAAGTAAGGGTATTCATAAAGCAAGAGGGGAACAGCTGGGGAAAATTCAGGAGAGGAGGAATCTCTGAACATGGAGATGGAGGAGTTTAGGACAGGAGTGGAGTGATTGCACACAGAAACATGAGGAAATGTAGAAAGACAACAGAGTCCAGTGGCACTTTTAAAGACTAACAGATTTATTTATCGCATGAGCTTTCGTGGGAGAAAAATAAATAAATCTGTTAGTCTTTAAAAGTGCCACTGGACTCTGTTGTCTTTCTACAATAGACTAACACGGCTACCCCTTTGGAATGAGGAAATGTAGTGTGTGAAAGTGTTTTTCCCACAGGCTAAAGGGGGGGGGGGGGGCATTTTGGGATTGGGGTTTTCCCACATGGGTGGAGCGATGAGTTTGAGATTAAAGTGGATGACGTCTCACAGACAAAAAGGTGAAGAATGTTAGGCAGGGTTCTTAGGAAGTGGGAAGAGTGTGGAAAAGGTGGGGTGATAAGGGCAAGGTACAGCCATGTCCAGGTAGTGAAGGAGAATGGTTTGGAGCACTGATTGAGTTATCATCTCCTAAAGTGTCTTCATTTTATCAGAGGCATATTGTTCCTAGCAAGGGCAAGGGATTATGGGAGGTTGGGGGTGGGGGGGAGTAGATTGCAGCCCTCCCTAGTGCTGATGTGCCTGAGAGCCTCAGTCCCTCTGCTCTTTCTTGCTCTACTGTAGACCTGCACAGGGGAAGGGGTAGAGTTTGCAGAAGGGGTGGTAAAGGAAATAGGGTTTTATATTTTGAAACCTGGTGCTCTTGAGTGGGGAGGGCTTGCTACTGTCTTCACATAATACCTCCATTCAAGTGATGTGAGGAAGGGTGTATAGATACCAAGTCCTTCACAGACTGCAGCCCAGGAATGCTCAGGTAAGGGGGTGAGGTAGGTTCCATTTTCTCCAGCTGCAGCTGCCTCAAACCAGGATTGAAATGGTGAGGTACGTGGGAGGGGTGGATTATCCTAATGTAGCAATGGAGGAGAGCGGGTGGGGTTTGGGGCAAGTCACAAGGGGTCAGGCTGTTTCTGGATAGCAGTGGACGAGTAGTGAGTGGGCTTTTCTAATGGGAAGGGGGGGGGGTCCCTCAAATTAAGGGCTTGGGCGGGGTCCAGGCAGAAGCCCCCTTAGAGAGGGGTGAGCACAGGTACTATGCGGAGCCCAATTGCGCGAATCAGAACTAGTGGCGGGCGGGGCGGAGCTTCCCTCAGAAGGGGCGTGGCTTGGGTAGGCGGAAGGTCTTGGGTTGGGCACGGGGCGGGCTCGGGGCGGGGCTCTCCGCCGGGAGGGGCGGGGCCGGGGATAAGTGCCGAGCACGGCGGCCGTCGCAGCGGCCACTCGCTGGGGGGATTTAAACGGATCGGAGCCGCCGGCGGAGGCAGCGCTACGCCCCGGGTCCTCGCCGCAGGGAGAGCAGGTGAGCGCCTCGCTGGGGGAGCAGAGCCGCGGTGTGAGTGCGGGAGGCTCCGGTCCGGATGCTGCTCGCTGCACGCCGTGGCCGGGGGCATCGTTATCTGCCTCCTTGGGTCGTGCGTTCCGCCCCGATGCGCGCGGTCCTGCTGTCCCCTGCGGAGCCCACGGCTCCGGGGGTCGTCTGCCTCCCCCCCGTCCCCGCCCGCTAGCGCCCCCTGCTGCGGAGAGCGGGCAGCGCCTGGTGGAATCCGCTCCGCTTCCTGCCTCCGGCGGTGCCTGGCCCCTTCCTTCCACTGCCCGCGGCCTCGTCCCCGCTTAGCTCTTCCTTCCCGGTGCTGAGGCTGGGGCAGCCCCACTGATGGTAGCGCCAGGGGGAGCCCTAGTGCAGACACTAAGTCAATGGGGCCATACTGGCCTTAAAACACATGTAACGGCGCAGAGACCAGGAGCCCTCGGGAAAGAGCAAGAGAGGGAGCTGTTAACACTTGGTACAAATCTTACAATGCAGTTTTTTATACTGAGTAGCTTGTACCGAGTCTTCAGAACATTATCCTTGCCATTAAAGAAGAGTTACAAAGTTAAAGTGGAGAGAAGAGGGGAAACTCTGAGGTTTGGACAAGCGGGGGAGAAACATTTTTTTGTGATTATGCTGGGAAATAGATGAGACTCTGAGCTGGAGATGTTACAGGAAGGGAAGCTGGTTCTAGTCCATCAGGGTAACGTTCAGGAAAATGAAATTTCAGTTAACCTATGGGAATATTCTCCATGTCAAATAAAAAAAATGATCAACTGAATACTTGTGAATGTATGATTATTCTTCGGTGTGCTTTTAAAATGTTTGTCTAAAATATTTATCTGCATCTTAAATAATTAAAAAGCTTTTTTTTCTCTGAAAAGAGTTTACAGATTGGATGCATACAGCTGAAATACTGGGCAGCCACCCCTGTGATCATGGGCAGTAACCAACTGGCACATGGGGGAAATCTGGGGCCAATCAGACAAGGACAGGTCCTTAATCCTATGAAAAATACCCTGTGATCTTTATACATCCAGCAGACAGTACCTTTGATGTATGGTGTACTTTGGTTTGTTTTTTCTCCAGAGATTTACGATCACCTCTCCTGTTGGTAGCTGTTCAGATTCTCCTGAGAAATTTTGTTCAGTGAATGGGGGAGTAGGTAGACATGAACTGTTTATTGACAGATATAAATATTTTTGACCTCACCAACTGACACACTAAACTGTATAGGAACAAGTATTAACAAATGGGCTTATAACAGAAGATGGAAGTTTGACCAGCACTTTGAAAATATAAAACACTCTGCAAGTTTTAAATATTATGTAGTTCAGTTGAATAGTTATCTTAAACTCTATGAACAATGCTAACATAAAGAAGCTGTAGCATGATAGAGGTACTTTTTAATGCTTTATTATTTTTTTTAAGTGGATAATGTCTGCTCTGTTTTTGAACCACACTTCCAAGAATCAAATGCCCTAAAATTAAATCATAAGGCCTAATGCTGCCATGTGGGTTTAGTGTCCTATCTCACTCCCTGAACCAGAAGAGGCTACTTATTGGTCCAATACAGTGATGGATTGGTTGGATTTACTCAATAGCAACTCCTTCAGCCAGTTAAAAGAACAGTGCCTGATAACAGAAAGAAGTCTCTTTCAGACCTAACCATTTAATCATAAAGAGGGTGAACCTTTGTTTCTGTCAGACGTGGCATGGGGTGTTTGGTTTTTGTGTTGTTTTGTTTCCCTAATGAATGTTTTGACAGATGCTGTTTCTTTAGTTTTAGTATCCTAAGGAGTGATTCAGTAACTGGCTGCCTTTTACAATGAGAAATAGAACCTGGGTGGGAGAAACTGCAGTGCAAGTTTGAAGGTCAACCAGGAAAGTTACTTTTCTTTAGAAACTTTCTTTTCTCAAAGGTGGCAATATATTTGTGTAATACATTAACTTAAGCATGTGATGAGCTGGTTGGTGGTAGAGGAGAAGACAAGGATTTATTTTGGCTTGAGTTGGATAAATGTTACTTTTTTTAAATGAAACACAAAACGTCCTTCTTTTGTGCATCTCCAAATAGCAAATAATAGTTAGCTAGTAGCTTTGTTTTGCATCTTATCTTGACATATATGGATTATCCTCAACACTCGCATTTTGGTGGGAGTTAATGCTCAATATCTTTCAGGATCATGCCTTTGGCTTTTGCTCACAGTAGTCAGTATTGTCTTGAGTAGTGAGTGTGCAAATGCAGTAGGATCTCTCCTACATAACTCAATAAATTAATGAGCAGAACAGCATCTCTAAATGCATCAGACTGTGAAAATAATTTGAGATGATGCTCTTCATGTCTTAAAATGAACCACTGTCATGTTAGAAACCCTGAAGTGTTATCTCCCTTTAACTGTATGCTTACTGTCATACTCTTTTGTTACCTCTTAAAAAGGCCTTGCATTCCTGGGCTGCTCTTCAAAAAGAAGCAAAAAATGTAATTGATTCCCCTTATAATCTTGGAGAAAGTAGATTGACAGCAAAGAAAGACAATGTTCCTGTGAGTATTCCTCTGACCCCTCCAAAAGCAGGTTTCTTGTGAATTTCAGTGTAGTGAATACTTGCAAGCAGTAAGCAGATGCATATAGCAACACTATGTGGTTTGGGGAATGGGAGGATCTGGTGTATATACTGGTGATCAGAATATACCTGCATACCCTTGAACTACCAAATGCACTTTGAAGACACAGGAAATGAGGAACAGACAAAACAAGAGAGCAAGATGATTGAATAATGAATTCCCATTTTTCAAGTTTCAACATATAGCATTTCTAGAGGTAAAGTAGTGAGAAATAAGGAAAGCAAGTTTTGGTACATAAGTCAACTCGGGTATAACATGCGCATCTGCTCATAATGAAAACAGTAGAGATCTGCACAACACTCAGGTTAAAACTTTAGCCAGCCAGCCGAAACTATTTTCTTTTAAGATGTTACAGAACCTGACACCACCAAAATCTATTTTTGTTTTTTGTTTTTTTGTTGAATCCATTACCAAGATATCCCAAGTGTTATAAAAATGTGACTGTTCTCATTCAGACTGATGGTGATTATAGTAATCGATGTGTGTGGTTGCTTATATGTTACACCACATATCTCAACTAGGTAAGGAGCTAAATTCATGTCAGTACAACAGAAGAGAATTACATAAGCCTTCAGAGTAATTGTCAATCTCACTTAAGGGTATATGCAGAAATACTGCTTTTCCTACTGTTTATCAGTAATAACAGATAAGTAGATAGTGGGCAGATCAACACTTATGGTGACAAATTTGCTGCCATCAATCAGGTTTTTTTTTCTTCCCCAGATCAATTGATTAGCAAGTCGACTTGGTAAGACCACCCCCTGAAAAACAGTGGCGCTGAGTCAATGGGAGGTCACTTCCCATCAACTCAGCACACTGAAGACACTGTGGTGCGTAGGTGTTATGCATTCGAAGAGAGATCACAAGTTATTTTAAGAAACTTGCATATCTCCCTTTGACTGCCACTGAAAACTGAGATACATGTTGACTAGGGCCTAATCTCGACAATCTACAAACATTTTAGCATAGGTCTAAAGTCCTGAGGTTTGGTCATGATTAGCAATTGAACAGCTGTTGTAGATCAGGTATAGTATGTTTTGCAAGGAGTATATGTATTTGTGGAGGGGGGAGGGCTGTAGGGCATACAGTCAAACATAGTGCAGTGCAGACATAAACTAGAGTGTAGAAAAGTAATTCATTTGATAAATTTACTTTATTCTTGGCCAGTTTATAAATATGAACCAGATTAAAGGGTTTTGTTTTTTGTTTGTCTTGGGGGAGGGGGGAGGCTGGAGGGGAGGTGACTTAGGCCTTGTACACACTACAAAGTTATTGCGCGGTAAGGCTCCTTACCACGCGATAACAATCAAAGCGTCCACACACTAAAGCTTCTTGTTGCGCGGCAACAGCCCTCTTGCCGCGCAACATGTAAACCACCTAAACGAGGGTGGTAAGGCTTACCACGGAACAGTTGTTCCGTGGTACAGCCTGTGTGGACGCTTTTTGCGCTGTTGACAGCCTCCGGAAATGTCCCAGAGTGCCAAGCCGGGCCACTCTGGGACATTGGAGCTGTCAAATACGTCAATTTCACTGCTCTAGCTGAGCAGTGAAATTGACATCGGGGATCAGGTGGCAGCAGAAGCTCCAGCGGAGCTTCTGCCGCCACCCGAACCCCTGGACTGAGCTGGGGGGCCGGCTCCGGTCCGAAGCCCGGGAGCTGAGCTGGGGGACTGGCTCGAACCCTCACCGGTTTGGGCCAGCCCCCAGCTCAGCCTTGGGGCTTCGGATGACAGCGGGGGCTGGCACGCAGCCCCCGCTGCCACCGGAAGCCCTGCAGCTGCGCTAGGGGGCTGGCTGTGGGCAGTGCGTGGTGGGACAGGTGCCCACCATGCACTGCTCTTCTTGCGCAAAGGAGCATTCACACGGTGAATGCTCCTTTGCGAAAGAAGCAGCAATGTGTACATGAGAAAGCGCTATATTTATAGCGCTTTCCTTGTCCCGCAATAAAAGTTATTTCAGGACAAGTCTGTAGTGTGTACATGGTCTTAGATGCTCTCTTTGTAAGAGACAAGGTGTGTGGGTCAATCTCTTTCTTGGACAAACTTTTGAATGGTCCTGGAAAAGCTATTACTTCACTCATCTTGTATCTTTGATATGCTAGAACCAACATGACTACAACAACATATACATTCATTTCAGTTGCCTGCGGATGGTGGATGTCCTGGGTTACATTTGAACTAGAAGTGAAAGGCTGTCTCAGTACCATGTTAACAGTTCTGTGAGTCATCAGTTTTTTCTAATACTGATAAAATAGTATAAAGCAATTGGATAGAAAGAGTCCCAGTGGAGGCTTTTTCTTCTTGGGAGTCTCATTTAGGGTTGTCTAGACAGTTCTGATTGCTTACTCACAAACATGCCTAACATAGGTCCTTTCAGTATTCATTGGGGGAAAACCAAAAACAGCCATCAAAAAGAATTTTCTGTTAACTTGGTTTACTAACTGGAGTAAGTAACAGTAGAATTCAGTGTTAGAGGTCATATATCCAGAGAACGAAGAGGATAGAACAGATTATCACTGTAAGTAGTAGTCTTTAAATAGTTGTTTTACATTGATCTTTCAGTCATACAACTTCAATCTGCAATAACTGATTGAATAACTGCAATAATTTGCAATAACTTCATAACAGACAATGTCATGATTCTTTCTTTAAAATGACATGTAGATTAGACGGCCTGTGTTGTTTGAACTAACAAGTTGGAACAACTATTAAGAGCAAAATGTATAATACATTTTTCTTTTGGCTTTGAAGGGGAATGTATCATGGAAGAGTCAACCCCTTTTATATGTTAGTTTTTATTGAAAGTTCTAATATTACAAGATGAAGAGAATCTTATTACAAAAATAATTTTCTTGATATTTCCAGTGTGTAATATGTAGCTGGATATATTCAAGCTCCTTGCGTGTTTAAGCACACCCTCTACTGGTTGAAACTGTTAGAAAAAATTTTAAAAATCTACTACTGTGTTCTTGATTACACACCTGAGATATGTTGAAAGGCTAACTGAAATGTGACTCTGCGGGGTTGGGGAGGTGGATAAAAATCACATGGGTCCATGGGCACAATGTATGTAGACTCAATTTACACACTCTAAGATTATCGTATTGCCAAGATATGTCTCTTGGGTCTCAAATCTGAAAACACAGGCAAGGCGTCTATTGAATTCAGGAAACTAAGATGCACAAATATTTGCAGGATTGGAACTTTTAACTATTTCCATATATTGATTTAATATAAAATAGATTTACCCCATGAATTAATCTTGTGTGTATGTATTTGGTGGCTCATATATATATTTGTGTGTGTGCGCTTAATTTGAGGTTGTGAATATTTGACTATACATATATATGTGTATATCTAGGCAAATTTTCACAACCTCAAATTAAGTACGTTGTGTAACAATGGGTTTACTGTACTGAATGGTAATCCACGGTACTAAAATGCTACGTATGTACAATATGGTTTTTTCTTTAGCTATGTTAAAAAGATCTTGCTGGACAAATATGGGAAATCTTTTAATCTCCGTTTGTATCATCTGATTTCTTCAGTTTTTGTGCAGATTATATACAATAATGTTTATCCCACTAACTACATATTACACACAAAACCCTATGTCATAGAATACCATAATTTCAAAATCAAGCACTCAAAAATTAGGAAATGCCAGAACCAGGACTGCCCATGCATATGCTCCCGCATTCATATGCATTATGATAGTCGTAATTACATGATCATGTTATTTTTTTCCACAGGGTGAGCAGGAACTCGAAATTTGACTCTGAGCAAGTAGGGGAAGGAAGCAGAGCCCCCTCCTACAAAGCATGAGGTGCTACGGCATTTCAAAGAAAAGGTCTCATGATTTTTTTAAAGAAATAACATGGGCAAACGCTATTTTTAAATTGCCTCATTCTTGGAAATGGCTGAAATTAAAATTATTAGCCATAGGCAGACTTTGGCATGGAAAATTTCAGCCCCAACCATTAAAATTTAGTGACGTTTCTAAGTAGTGTGACCAGATAACAAATATGAAAAATTGGGACAGTGAGTGGGGGGTAATAGGTGCCTATAGAGGTGTTTTCCTAAATATAAGGACTGTCTCTATAAAATCAGGACATCTGGACATCCTATTACAGAGGCAGCTTAGGGGCCCCTGGCTAGTGGGCCCCCTCCCGTACCTGGAGTTCCCACCCCCACCTGGGGCTGTGGTCTATCCCTGGGGTGGCACAGTCAACTGGCATTCACAGTACGGCTTCCGGTGTGGCCCGAAAGCCGCGCTGGAGGCTGTAATGCTCGCCACCTGCTCCCGCCCCTGGAGTGGAGCAAACAGTCACGCCAGCCAGAGGTGAATCAGCTGGCTCGGGGTGGGGTGGGAGCAGGGAGCCTGGTCCCTGACCCAGGGTGGCTCCACCCCGAGTGCTGACAGGGCAGAGGGCCCCCACATCAAGTCCAACCCCTGGGCACGGGCCTCATAGGCTTGTGTGGTAATTTTGCCCCTGCCTATTTGTAAGCAACTGAAAACAGGGTCTTGCAATGGGAAATGCTGAGTAACCTAAATGATAAGCAGTACTACCAATCCTGTCTGTAATCATTCTTGAAAGAATTAATTTATTCTACATGAGTTGCAGTGTGGTATAAAGGAAGAAATAATTCTTTATTGTGAAGGAAGTTAGTAATCTTGTAACCAGAGCAGTAATGTCATAATATATACAGGTACTGTGCTAGCTTTCTCTATCAACGCATGTCTCTCCTGCCCTGCTCTTCAGTTATGGATGTTTGACTGACATTTTCACATAATAGCAAAGCAGATTATTAGTAAAGTTAAAAAGCTACTGAAGGCTCTTAGTATATATAGAAAACACTACTAAATAAAAATCTTGGTTTTTGCTATGCTTGTAAGTACGTCCATCTGAAGATCTAGGACACAGCATGGTTGCATCTGATCTAGATTTCGGATCTTCTCGGGTATGAACAAGACAAACTTTCACGCTTGTGCTTCAAAACTTTTCAGAAGCCTTTTATGCAGTTGGCAGTAAACGGCTGCTGATTGCATGCACGACAGCACTTCTCTCACAACTGCATCTCAGACTTGGTTTTGATGATTTCTTATCAACATTTTACAGCAGCGGTTCCCAACCTTTTTGCCTCGAGAGCTACAAATATAATTTTTACAGCCATGAAGGGCCACAAGTCTATTTAATTAAAATTATTTAATTAATTAAATTTTGATTGTAATTAATTACTTAAATTTAAATTAAAACATTTATTTAAAATGAAAACATGTTTATTTAATAAAAATGTAACGCATGTATTTAGTGAAAAGCCAGACCCGGCTCCTGGCTAGCAGCCACAGCCTGGCTTCCAGGACCAGGCAGTAAATGGCCGCTGCAGCCCAGCTCCCACTCCAGGCCGCGTGTGGGATCCGTGGGGGTGGGGCAGGCTGCCGCAGCTCGGGTTGGGGAGGGGTGCGGGGGGCCCGCAGCCCAGCTCGTGGACAGCGGCAGGGGAGCGTGGGCCACTTTTGGCCTGCGGGCCAGGGGTTGGGTAACTCCTGGTTTAGAGTGTGAGTAGTTCCTCGCTGAATGACTTTGCGTGAAGTCCCACAAGACTTGCACCCATCTCCTGCCCTCGTTAATGTTTGGCTGCTTAGGACAGTTGAGACATCATGTCTCAATATATTGGAGGAACACCTAACTTTTCAGACACCACGTGTTCTCAGTGTTTGTGCAGTCCTTAGCATAACTGGTAAACAATATTTATAAGCCCATAATACAATGATTATTGGGTCCCCTACGCACCGTAAATAATTTGCCTTGTCTTTGTAGCAGCCATTGGACACTACCTGGTAAAAACAGCCTGACTTTTCAGCAGTCACAAACAAGGATGTGGCTCAGGTGTATATGTCAGTGGGGAAAAAAACTGGAATGAAAACTGTTGGTCTGTCTGTAATTAGTTCAATTCATATGTCTCAAAGGATTCTAAACCAGGGCAAAATAGCTGCCTCAAACTTTAACTCCTGCTTTGAGGAGCTAGAAGGAACATCAGCCTTGTTCCTGGCCTCTCATCATCAAGGAAGTGTTCAGTTTGGGAATCGGATTGGTCTTGTTGCTTTTCTTGTATATGCACAATGGTGCCTGAGAGATTTAGCTAGGAAACTGTCCTTGTTCCCGTCAGGAGAGGACCTAGCTGTTATAATCATGCTTTTTATTACCTCCACAAGGACACAAATGTGGAAACATCAACTAAAATAATGGTAAACACTTTTTGAGCAAGAGAGGGTTTGTTGTTGTTTTCCAAGAGTTCATCCTATGAATTGTGTGCCCATTTTGTGGGTTCCCTATTTTATTGTGGATGTACTTGGTTCCCCCTTGATTTAAATACTCAGCTGATGGGAATGAGAGGGCAGAACATTTTTAGCAGAGGGTCCTTTCCTTAAGAATTCCATTGTAATGATTGTAAGCCTTGGTCTGCTGTCATCCCTCAGGGATAATAGGTGAGGAGCAATCTCCAGGAGTACCTGAACTGGAATGGAAGAGAGTAAGGATTGTAAGAAAAAATACAATGCCACTCTAATCTTGTGTCTTGTACCTAGATGCTATGGTTGTGGGTGCAGTAGAAATGTCTGAATAAGAATAATTGCTTTGATGACCAGTTACATAACACATACTGTCTGGCCAGGACAGAGATCTGACGTAATTTATTTTGCCTTTGCAAGCAATAGAGAATTTTGCTCAATAAAAATTGTCTATTACATTTTCCCTTGGTGAAATTATAGTAGTGGTTTCCCAAGAGCAGGGTACACTTAATCGTCTTCCTGCTAACAATAATAAAGCTAACTACCAAAACCAAGTTAGAGAGAGCCGGAGACTGACAGCTCCTGAATGTGAAAAGCAGGATATTCAAATCAGGATTCAATTCCTATGACAAATGGATGAGTTTTGAATTCTACATGTGCCATAAAACCAGTTAGAGGAGCTGCCTTAACTCCAGCAGGTGAAAATTATGATGGTGTATTTCAAAAAATCTTCAAGAAGAGAAGGGAAAATTGTCCCTTGAATTCTGTATTAAGGTTAAGAAAGCTTTTTAAATTCCAATTGCAAACTAGAGTTGCAAGTCAATTAACTTAATCTTGCAGAAGTTTACTTGCTTGGGACAAGTTATTTTACTTTTTATTTTCATGAGCAAGGTATGACTCAGTTTTTGTCACTGGACAAAAGTATTTGAGTGAGTGTATGTTGTACCTGAGTGAATATATTTTTTTGTTGACTTTTTGCAAGACTATATAGAATTTCAGTAATAGGTTGATGAAAGCCCAATTATTGGATGTCTAATTTTTTTATCACTTAAAAAGCAAATTAATCAGGACTGAGCATTGTGGTACAATGGAGTGAAAGTAAACCCTCCAAGAGGATGGGGGGATGCATTCAGTATAACCAACTCATTATTCCATAGTTAGACTTGTAGGACCATTTTCATACATAAGCCTGATCATCTACTAAATACTGTTTTTTTTAAAAAAAAAAAAAAAATCCCTCCTAGCCCTCTTTTTTTTTTTTTTTTTTTTTTTTTTTTTTTGTATGAAGATCACTGTGCATAGTCTGTGTCCAGAGGGGACCTTATTGAGGAAGGTTTGCATGTAATGAGAAAAGATGACCAATGGTGGTTCTGCTTTTTAAAAAATTGTGCTTTTTTGTGTGTGGCTATACATTATTCAGCTCAGAAATAACTTGTTTCTACATGAGTCAAGATGAGTGAAGTCATATCTTTTATTGTACCAACATCTATTGCTGAGAGAGCGAGAAGAGAGTCCAATAAAAAGGTATTATCTCATCCACCTTATCTCTTTAATACCCTGGGACTGACACGGCTACATCACTTGTTTCTGATTGAACATTTGCTAAAAATTAGTGCATAGGATAATAAAAATGTTGACATGCAACAGTATTTTATTGGTAGAAGCCATTGATGCTCGCATTATAATTTGTGAGTGGTCTAAATGTTATATGTTCCGTTTAGACTAAGCATTTTATTTTTTTTAAAAAAAAAAAAAAGGGAAATCCAAGCCTTTTTAACTGCAAGTGTCTCCAAAATATTTGTAAGTCAGGCAGCAGTCTTAGGATACCTGTACTTCTACCTAGGTCTTTCCTCTAGCAGCCAGCATATTTTCAGCCTGTTCATTCCCCTGCTGGAGGAATTCTTTGTATTTCTGGATTTGGGGTTTTGGAGGCTTGGTTTGGTTTTGTTTTAACACAGCATAAAGTGGCATTAGGACTGAAATGCCAACCTGGCCTCACTTGCTGTCAGTATCAACATATTCTCTTTGGAATTCCATCACAGGCTAGATAGTAGTGAATTTCTTCTTCAGTAACAGAATCTCCCATCACACCATTTCAATGTGGGTTTGGTGTATGATAAAGAGGTTAGATGAGATTATAAAAACAAAAACAAAACAAAACTTTATTGCTTCTCATGAAGGACGCAGGGGGGAATAAAACTCCCTGCCTTACCTCTCTCCCTGACGTGGTTGTAGCACTTGCACAAACTCTGATTTTTTTTTTTCCCCCTCCCCTCCCCAGAAATGTCCTAGATGTTAAGGGGAACAGATGGAAAATAAGTCTGATTTTTGTGCTCACTGTGTCAGACTTCCTGCCTGAATGAGGCTGTGATGCTTCAGTAGCTTGTTCTGTCATGTATGTAGTTGAGCTCCGGTGACTTTCAAGGGAACAATGTGGTTGCTGGACTTTTTTGGTCCTTGGCTTGTGCCTGGTCTCTACCCTGAAGTTGCATAAAAGTCAAGATATAGTTAGATTTCAGATGAACAACTTTTCATCAAACCAGAAGTATTTCCTGGGTGTGTTCATGTGGGTCGCTTCTGGGCTAGGTTAATCTGACATACCAATTTAACTTTGTTTTCATTAGGTGATGCAGAGAGTTGAAATGGGGGTCTTTGTTTCAGGATGGGTTTTGAACCAAGTAATACCTTTTTTGTGTCTCATTAAAGAGGATGTGAGATGAGGCTTATGCTTCTGTGGTGTTGGGTTTTTTGGGGGTTGGGGGGTTGTTTGCTTGTTTTTTAATAATGCATAAGGCCTTGCAAGATGGTGGGGTTTTTGCTTAAGATCTTGGAAATTCAGATCTTGCCTTCATGGAAAACTGGTAGGGCTAAGTCATCAGTTTTAACATACAAGATAACCAGATTAATTAAAAGGGGACTGTTTACAATTGCTTTGTGTGGTGCTTTTAAAAAATGTACCACAAATATATTGGAAACATTTGTAAAAAGAGGTGTCTTCCTTATTTATTCAAGTAAGGGCTAATAAGCAACCTTGCTCTTCCCAGGATTTTCAGCAAAACTAGGAAGGGCTGGATTTGACTTCCTGGTCCTTCTTATGTTTTTAAAGGAGATTTGAGGGACTATTTCAGGCTGCCGCCTGCCTTTGTACATAATAAACAAAAAGAGCACAAGCATTATTTTGTTCTTGGCAGGTCATCTTCAAACACTGAGCTGTAGAAATGAGTTAGTTAATCCCTGTGCACATCATGCCAGCACTGTTTGTGACAGTTGTAAGTCCCATGGGGTAGTGCTGTGCAGTTGATTACTTAGTGAAGCTGGCAGTATAGTTCAGTAGCTCCCATCCTCCCACTGGAGCCGGATGTTGGAGGTTTCTCTCAGGGTAAAAGTCCCTACTAGCAGTGAAGTTAGCCTGCATTTACTTCGGTGTTAAAGGACAGAACTTCACCCTTAAATTGTCTGCCAATTCAGCATTACAGAAACTTTTCCGTACACTAATCTGCTAGCCTTTCATCTCTGGAGAGAAAAGATTTGAATCCTGGGTTACATCCCAAACACAGATGAATTATGTTCTCAACCCTTAGATAAGGGCTCTAAAAATCCACCAATGAATAGAAAGCTTTGCAAGTTGAGTGGTATGATCATAAACTGTATAAACGCAAGTCACCTTTCACTTTGGCAGATCTGCTATAACAAGTGAAACTGAAAGAAAATAGTCATGCCACCCTTCTCGGAATACTTGTATGTACA
>ML685789.1:10288262-10394510 GCA_007922175.1 Pelusios castaneus
TGAAAGAAAATAGTCATGCCACCCTTCTCGGAATACTTGTATGTACATTGGCTTCTCTTGATCAAGACTTGAAAGGGTATGCCATACTGTAACTGCAAATCCAATGGGGCAAATCTGAAAAGGTAGTGATTATTTGTTAAGCAACAACTTGTTAGGAAACAGTTATGTGCTTTTGCGGTGTCTGATGGCTTGTCTACACTGGGGGTGGGATTGTAGTTTGATTTTATGCTGTCAAATTACAGAAGGTGAAGGCAAGTGATCATTCCAGATTGGTTACTCAGGGTCTCATGTCCCCACTGCTTACATTACTTCCTGAAATGCTTTGTACTGTAGGTAGTAGGTGCAGGGGCTTGTGGGGAGGCAGTCGTCCTCTGCTCACTTCCCCCCCCCCCCCCAAAAAAAAAAAAAGGGAGGAAAAGCTTTCCTTGCTGTTCCCTTGCCGCAGACACAACAGAGGGAACCTTGGCTGGGAGTGGTCCTGCTTTTAGCAGGGGTTGGACTAGATGACCTCATGAGGTCCCTTCCAGCCCTATGATTCTATGAATTAATTGAAAACTTCCTGGGACTGCAAGCAGAAGATAAGCTATGTTGTCGTGGTAAAGGAGACCGGAAAAACCGATAGAGCTACTCTCTGGCTACA
Organism: Pelusios castaneus; assembly: GCA_007922175.1. Classification (NCBI taxonomy): domain Eukaryota; kingdom Metazoa; phylum Chordata; order Testudines; family Pelomedusidae; genus Pelusios; species Pelusios castaneus. Next base: position 10,288,903 of record ML685789.1, read on the forward strand.
TGGACCTAAATTAGAATTGCAGATTTGACCTCCATGCTATGCCACTTGCAGAAGAGGTGTTAGCAGATCGAATCATAGCTCCTCTTTTTTAATGCAATGCTCTGATAGTGGAGACACAGGCTGCAGAAGGTCGAGGTAAGTAAGCAGCATTATGTCGAAATTCACTGGCCGTGTAGACCAGCCCCGAGACTCGGCATTGTTGTTCCTTGACTCAGCGCACTAACAATTTAAAAGACAAAAGGGAGGAACTCACACTGAGGGGACACTGAAAAAACTCAAAAAATGTTGTCTTATACCTTTTAGGGTTTGGTTGGTTTAGCCCACTTTTTGGTGGGCATTGTGGAAGAAATGAGCTTTGAACGTGTATAGCTGATGAATCTTGGTACTAGATTCCATACCCCTACAGATGGCACAAATAGTAGGGAGAGGACTGAGAAGGAGACTAATGGTGCATGAGAGTGGCTAGTTCGCTGGGCCAGGAGATAAAATACTTTGTACAAGTAAAGAGTTGTGAACAGCCTTGAACTAGGTAAAGAAGAGCTTGCCAACAGCATATAACTGCTACTAGCAATGTTGGCAGCATATTCCTGCTTAATTTATCTTGTGAAATGAATTCGTCCTGCTCTGCCTTACTTCACCATGCAGCTAGATTCTGGTCTTACTGCTTTGGATGAACAGTTTTTCTGTGCAGCACAGGCAAACTCTCTCCACAAATATTTACAAGTTGCGTTGAGCATTTTTTTCTGCAGGACCGGCTAAAGAGTTACCAGCAAAAGTAAAACTTCTGCCTTTAACTTCAGGCATTTGAGCTTTGTAAAAATGTTGACTGGAAATAAAATATCACGGACGCTGGTAAAAGTTCATGATATAACTGACATGAGAATTTAAATTGTAAGGTAGCAGAATGAATGACACGCTGTTAAGAAATGAGCAGCTTCAGTCTCCCTCAAGAATTCCTTTTGGGCCTGACTGTGTAGTCCTTATTTGAGCAAAACTCATAGCCTTAAACTCTGTAGCTCTTCTTGGAAGGGTCCAATCATGCTGCCAGTTGTATCTGTGGATTTGAATGGGGAGAGGGAACTTTTTTCCCCCCTTGTGTTATAAATTACTACATCATTGCAAATATACAATAGAATAGAAAAGTCATCCTCCAATTATCTGACCCCTTTAATAGTTGCACTTTGTAGTTCTTTTGGAAGGATATATTTAGCTTTAAATGGCACTGAAGATGGAGATTTTAACTGTGGGTTTATTTCTTTTTAACACAACTGATTTATTGTTTGCTGTCCACTGTTTACATATGTCCAGGTGACCTGTAGCTGCAATAAAGGCCTTGAACAATAAGAAGGAAGAAAGTAGGAACCTTAATTTGCTTGTGCATTACTGCTGCCTATTTGGTTTGAAGATGCTTGGCTGTCAGACTTGTTCCTTGATGTTGTGGGGAGGTTTACTGCCAAAGAACAACCTGGGAAGGTTTGGCATACATACCACATAGCTCAGGGGTGTCACTCATTTGCTATGGTGGGCCAGATTTGACTTAAATGTACTTAAAGTGGGCCATACGCACAATAAATCAAAATATTACAGCACTCTTGCGGTATCGCGGAGTGCTGTGTATGCAAAACTGCACTCTGCAACACCACTCTGTCTCTCTGGGAGTGTGTGGTCTCACGGAGTGCACTCGCATACCCAACGCTCCATGATGTCATGAGACGTGACACTCACAGCATTGCAGATTGCTGGGTATGTGAGACCTCTCTCTCTCTCTCTCTCTCTCTCTCTCTCTCTGTGTTAGGGAGAGAGTGTGGTCCAACTGAGTGCAGTTGTGAGCTAGATGGAAGAGGTTCGTGGGCCACATTCGGGCTGCATATTTGACACCCCTGACATAGCTATTCTTACAGTTACTCTTTAAATGTATAGTACTGTAACGTCCAACTAGATTAAATTTGGATGGTACTTTGAATCTGTGTAGACTAAGTAAATCAATATGCTATGGATAATTCTAAAGAATGGTATTTATTTAATGTTCTCTGTAGAATTCCCATGTGCAGATACATCCCATATATAGCATTTTAATTGTCTCTTGGTTAAGAAATTTAGCATAGAGGTAAAGTATTGAATCTGCATGGACAATTTCACCCTAAATGAGGTTCCTTGTTTAGATCAGTGGCTCTCAACCACTGTGTTGGGACACATTACTGTAAGTGTTGTGGAGAGCCGGGGAAATGGCTGGATTTGGCCTGGAGGGGTTGGGCTGGTGTGTCCTGTAGGATCTCAATATGCCACCAAATGTGTAACGACCCGCAAAAGGTTGAGAACCACTGGCCTAGATGAGAGTTTTTATTAAGATGGGCAGGGTGATTTGGAGGAAGACTGCATTGTGGCTGATTGTACTTTTTCTAATGTATGTACTCTGTAGATCAAGAACATTGGCCTCTGAGACAGTTGGGCCAGGACCTTTCAAAAGCCTTAATGTCTGTAGACGTGGAAGTTACTAATGACCCTCAATACATATCTAATGTACAAATCAATTAGATAATTTTAGTTTGTCCTTTTTACTTCATTGTGTCATGGGTTTTTCACCACATAACTGGGTGTGCAGTGTCCACCTTTCTATCGGAGATGGATTATTGACTGTTATTTTACATCTTGTGGAAAAATCATGTCTTGATCCTATTTATATTCTGTTTCCCCCCCTTAAGATATATTATTCCCCTTTTTGTTACTGAACATTACGGAGTTGAAAATGCTGACATCAATATCAAAGTCATTCATAATATGTGGATGTCATTTCTGCCATGAATTAAGACAAGCTTGTCGATAAACTCACTCAAGTCTACTGTTATGATGCTTTTTAAGGTTCTGCAACAGGCAAGGTATAGCAAGGGTTAAAAGTGAATACTATTTAGTTAAGGTAGGAGTATGTTTTTAAGTCGAGCAACTTATTTATCATGTGTTCTTTTCTTTGCAAAACTTTCACTAAGTCAGTACTTGCTTGCTAATCCACTGTTTTAATAAGGGTGGTTAGACAGGGATGATATTACTTCTGGGGAAGTTTTCATGAGAGAGACTATAAATTGTTCACTGAATAGCAAAAGCAAAAAATGATCTTGGCTTGGCTCTGGGAATAGGAATAATCAGTGTTAAGGTCTCCCCTCTGTATTTGCTGCAAGCTGCTACATTGCTACGTTCTTGCTTAAAAAGCACACTATGGAGGAAAAGTACTGGTGTCAGCAGATCGAGGGATGTGATTATTCCTCTCTATTCGGCACTGATGAGGCCACATCTGGAATACTGTGTCCAGTTTTGGGCTCCTCACTAGAGAAAGGATGTGGACAAATTAGAAAGAGTCCAGTGGAGGGCAATGAAAATGATTAGGGGGCTGGGACACATGACTTATGAGGAGAGACTGAAAGAACTAGGCTTATTTAGTCTACAGAAGAGACAACTGAGGCGGGATTTGATAGCAACCTTCAACTACTTGAAGGGGTGCTCCAAAGAGAAGGGAGCTAGGCTGTTCTCGATGGTAATGGAGGACAAAACAAGGAGCAATGGTTTCAAGTTGCAGCTGGGGAGGTCAAGGTTGGATATTAGGAAAAACTTTCTCACTAGGAGTGTGGTGAAGCATTGGAATGGACTACCTAGGGAGGTGGTAGAATCTCTGTCTTTGGAAATATTTAAGGTTTGGTTAGACAAAACCCTGTCTGGGGTGATTTAGTGGGAGTGGTCCTGCTTTTAGCAGGGGTTGGACTAGATGACCTCATGAGGTCCCTTCCAGCCCAAAGATTCTATGATTGTGAACTGTGCTTGCATCATATCTATCGAGACTGGTCATTTTATTCACACGGTATTACCTCTGTTTCCTGAGTAGATGAGTGCAGAAAACGGGGGTTTTGTTATACCCATCCTAATCTCTTGCTGCTTTCAGGGGATTGGAGCAGTTTTTTGAGGTGGGAGGAGCTAGGCTACCAGGGTTGGACACATTTTAGAATATTTTTAATTCTTTCTTAACTGGGCCTCTTGATTCAGGTCTTGCCTGACATGCAGTTGTTTTGGAAAAGATATTTATTGTATAGTTAGTTCTAGGATCTGATTTAAGAGTAATTTCTTATGGCAGGTATGCACGTGGTCCCAAGCCATGTGAATTGCAGCAATACCTGTATCTTGTTTATTTAATTGACTGTTGATTGGCGTGTTTAATCTGATCCTGCGAAAGGTTCTCTTAATATTGTTTAAATGTGTTATGCGAAGGGTTTTGGCACTACTCTTCAGTGTTAAGGCACTTTGGTCTCGTTCCGTTTGCAACACAGTTTCATTTATCTGCCTATTGTATTGACTGAGTTCTTGTTTTTGTCCCATGGTTGTTCAGAACTGTCAAAAAGACTCAGCTAAGCCAGAAGGCAGCTTTCACATGGGCATTACCCGCATAGTTTCATTGTCATAACCTGGCTTGTCTATAGATGGCAGGAGATAATGACTTCCAAAAAATGCCATCTTCACCATTCCTCTTCCTCCCTCTTGCTGTGGACAAACTTTGAAAAGGAGGAAGTTTATTACTTCCTCATTTGCCAAAAACAAAATTTGGAGCTTGTTTGTTTACAGATGTGAGTGCAAATAAATGCTACTAAAAAGAATTTTCAAAAACAGAACTAATAGTCAACATGATGGATTGAAATTCAGCTTCTAATTCACTCGTTCGTTTGAATAATTTTTCCCATCGTGGGTTCAGCTATAGCCTATATCATGTTCCTCTAGGTAGGAGGACAAGGGGAAACAATCTTACTTACACAGGTCAAGGAAACTGTACTAAAATCTTACTATCAACTGTATAACTACCATGGTTGTATTGTGGTGTAAATAGATAGGATCTCAGCTACCTCTATAGTATCCCTTAAAACCTCTAATTAGCTGCTACTGTTCAAATCCAGTTCAGTCTGCAGTATGCTCAGAGAGCTCCAGACAACCTTTTTGCAAACTAACAGTTGCTTATACATCAGTCCTTCTTAAGAAAGGCTATTATTTATTTATTTATTTTACAAAAAGTTAAATGAAATGTTTAAAGGGCACCACTTTGGATTGATTGGCAAGAAGGTTAAAATGAACATAGGTGGCTAACAGTTCTCCAAATCCGAAAAGAAAAAAGATCTCTTCTCCAAACTAATGGCTGCAGTATGCATGCATACCTTATATACTGAACATGAAGTAGTCTTCTAGGAGGTAACCTAATAAACCAAGTTCTCTCTGGATACATCTGTATTACAAATGCAATTATGCTGGGGGACTAGGTTAGATGGTGGCTATTCCTGCATGCATTTAAATAGCGCCTTGGTTCCAACAGTACAGGTCCAAACCATGATTATGTTCCCTGAGCCATGCTGTTGCCTTGATAAATACAACATTTCCAGTTCTTCCATTTCCAGGGTTTTAGCAGAATTCAAGACGCTACTAAATCATTGTTTATGGTTGCTTTGTATCTTGTGCAATCATTTGCAGTCGTGCAAGATGGGTGCATACTGTTGCCGTACTGACCAGGTAGAATTTTAAATCCACTCAGTAGCCCCTTTTTCCTAATGTAAGTGATCCTACAAATTTCAGGACGATGCTGATTTGGGGCAATGTCTAAATTGCACTGAAAATCAATGCTTATTTGAATGAGAGTTGTACAGTGAGTGCTCTCAGGGAAAACAAATGCAACAGGGTTGAGGATCATCAAAGGGAGAAGGAGGAGAGCCACGCTTAGGGCTTGTACATGTTGCATACAAACTCTGTGAATTTTAATTGACTGTATATAAAGTAATGATTTTTGCAACTTTGTCTTCAGTAAACCAGGTAACTAATGACTTTTAAGAGACCTGAAGAAGAATTCTGTGTAGCTAGGCTTCTCTCTCTCATCGACACAAGTTGGTGTAATAAAAGATATTTCATGACCCACCTCATCTTTCTAATATTCTGGGACAGAAAGCTACAACTACTCGGCATTTAGCTAATGTTAACATGCAACACGAAATGTAGCAGAGAATTTTTGTGCTTGTGAAAGCTGGTCTTTAACATTATTCTTTTTGTCTCCTTTAGGTTATTTCTCGTTAGAAATCATGAACTGGCACTTCCATCTCCTTTTCATCGCTGTGACTTTAGCATCTGTGTGGTCCCAGTTCAATCCTTTATCTCTTGAGGAACTAGGCTCTGACATTGGAATACAAGTTTTCAATCAGATAGCCAAAGCTAGACCTCAGGAGAACATCGTGGTTTCTCCACATGGGATTGCATCAGTCCTGGGAATACTTCAGCTCGGTGCTGATGGGAAGACAAAGAAGCAGTTGACTACTGTGATGAGATACAGTGTAAATGGTCAGTGCTTAGCTCTTATGCAGGATTTTTATCAAGTCATTAATAAACTTTTAAGGCTAGAAGGACAATGTATTTTAATGGGAGATTTTTCAATTGCTATATTTATGAAAACTGGCTTTTGATGCAAAGAAGAGTCATCGCTAAGTGAAGGCTGCACATCGTAAAATGTCCCCTACAGTATATGTTACTAGATGACCGTGGCCAATTGAATAGAAAATGCAAATTCTATGCCTCCTCACAAACTGGTGCTATGCTTTGGGGTGACCTATTTTGGAAAAGAGACAAACTATTAATATGAAGAGAGTGGGTAGATATGGGGATAATCTGGGTGGATATGGTGATAATTTGGGTCTCAATTGAGCTCAGAGAATCCGTTTCTCCTATTCCAAGCACTCCAGCAACAATACAGTTTACCTTGTCCAGCTGCATGACATTACCTGCATCTTAAACATCTCCTGAAGGACACATTTGGTCCTGATGATCTTGGTAGCCCCAGAGACTCCAGAATTGTTGATATGTAGATAGCTCCTGCACATATGTAGCCAGTTACAACTTCCTGACCCAAAAGATTCTCCCTATTCTAGATTACCTGTTCGATGACTGAAACAAAGATTGGTGTGTGTCCCTAACCTCTAGCCAACAGGGCAGTGCCTTGCACACCATATAAAAACTCTGCTGTTGATCTACAATTAAGGCTGATCCAGCAATATTTTATGTTCACACTGGTTCCTGCCTAGGTTACCTTGCCAAAACATATTGCTGATGGAGATTTGACGCATGTATTTTAGGACTGCCCCAGGATATAGTCCTTGTTGGTAGTTTCAGCAGAGGTTTCAAGAAATCAATGAGATCAAACTGTCCTCTTATCTGTAAAGAGAGTCTCTGCAGCACAGAGTTAAGGTCTGGTGCCAGCATATATGGGTAGATTGCTACGTCTGTATCCCTGATGTACCAAAACAGCCTTTAATTCAAGATTTCAAAACTTATTGGGCAATAAAATGTTTTTATATTTAGTTTCTTAAAAATTTCTGAGCTCATTTAGTTGGAAGGTGCTTTTTTGGATCTTTTGATGCTTTTTTGGCTTTGTTTCTGTATCTTCTATCAAGATCCCAGACTCTAGCTTTTCCGGGGCCTTTTTTCCATTCAAATACCCCTTTCTTTCAGTCTCTGTTCCTCACATTGGCATGAATCCGTTATTCCTCTGCCAGTACCTTTTTTTCTAGCGGGTAGGGTAAGGGTACTTGCTGCTTTACTTAGCGTGCCAGTGAGACTTAACAATAACATAGGATACTGGCTCTTGCAAAATCTTAAAGAAGCTGTGTTTATGAAATGTGAAACCTTCCGTAAGATGAGTAACATTTTCAGAAATATAAAGAATGAGTGATGTTGAGGTTTCCTGTAACACACCATCCCATCCTTTATTACTTTGCTGTTCAGTTTTCTGCTAAATGATTTATTATTATCTAGTAAATACCTAAACTTTGAAGATTCAAATCATTTTATGGGGTAATCTTCAATTTAAGAGCATTTGTTTTCTAAACACAGCTATCTGCAACAATTTTGAAACAGTGGCACTAATGGAATTTGTGATTTAAACTAATTAGTTTTAAAAGCCTAGACAAACGAGGCAGGTTCTCAAATTTTTCTGTAGTGTGACCCATATCTCGATATAAAGATACTCACAGAACACAACCTATTTTGTTTTTGTTTTCACTTCTTCTCTTCTTTGCAATTGCCTAACAGCTTTGAGTTGCTTATTTGGAAAGGTAACTCTAGGAAAGTGTTTGAATAAAGCATTTGAGCTACCTTTTAAGGCATTTTAACAGCTGGAAGCCAGCAGGAGAGCCAGTACCATATGACCAGCCAGCTTTTCCTAGACATAAGAACATAAGAGAGGCCGTACTGGGTCAGACCAGAGGTCCATCTAGCCCAGTATCTGTCTACCGACAGTGGCCAGTGCCAGGTGCCCGAGGGAGTGAACCCAACAGGCAATGATCAAGTGATCACTCTCCTGCCATCCGTCTCCATCCTCTGATAAGCAGAGGCTAGGGACACTATTCCTAACCCCTTTCTGGCTAATAGCCATTTATGGACTTAGCCCCCATGAACTTATCCAGTTCCCTTTTAAATATTGTTATAGTCCCAGCCTTCACAACCTCCTCAGGTAAGGAGTTCCACAAGGAAGTGCTCAGTGGTCCACAGACTACAGTCTGAGAACCTATGTTATGATATACTCACCAAAAGAATATGCCCATATATGAAGACAATAAACACAGACTTCAAGTAATCTATACTACTGAAGTATTCACAGTACATATAACCAGCAGGACCATACTATGTGGAGCCAAATTGGTCACTTTTTAATATACTTTCCTTCTTTCCCTTCTCAGCTCCTTTTTTTGTGTTTTGTTTAGAAGCATCAATGGCTAGGAGAACGGAGGTTCTTCTTTGCTGCTCTAAGTGTGGTTTAGTGTGCAGCTGAACAGCCTATTAATGATCATAACACTTTCCCTGGAAGATCATGCTTTCATATACAAGAGAATTTTATGGGTATTGTGGTCTATTAATAGTTGATACCCTTGGTTAAATACTGTTCTTCCAATGAGATGCTGGAATCTAATACTGAATTTCCTTAACTAGTATAACCTAGTAGTCTTCAGATTTAATTTTAAGTTGTTCCAGAAACTTTTCAAAGGTATTTCTGTTGATTAGCACAGTTTCCAGAAAACTGTTTTATATTCCATATATTCCTTACTGAACGGAATGGAAGGATCAAAACCGACAACCTTAGTTTTGCAGCTTCTGGTTTTAGTTCCTCCTTCCTCCATGATTTTTGCCTCTTGGGAACTTACCTAATTTCTTTGCCTCTGGTCCTTCTACTCTGAGTGGCCAGAATGAACATCCTTATTCACTTATTTGCTGCTGGCAAAATGAGGTCTCAGACCCATGAAATAATTGTTATACCATTTATTATCATTAAGTTGCAGTACTATCAATATGTCAACATAGGGTCAGGCTGTTGCAGCTTAATTTATGTTGTGGCTCCCTAGTGTAACTGATGACAATTTATCTAGATTGTTTGACCTATTGTGGCATAAACACTTTAACTATTTTTTGTGTCCAAGTTTTTGATTTAATATACCACACCAGATTTGGATGTACAGTAAAAGACTTGGACAAAAGATCACATTCTTTATTGTCGAGTAGTGTCCTTCAGATGAGAGAAAAATCCTGTTGCCCAGATGGGTGTTCAAGAATGTTTGTCCATGACATTGGCATTCTTTCTCTACCCTATCACTTTAATGAGTGTGCATTCTCAGTAATTAGTGATACGAGTTAACTCTTTTAACATACATCTTGATTTTTTTTTTCCTTTTCTAAATTAAACGTATTGTCATTTCAAACTAGGAGTTGGTAAAGTATTAAAGAAGATAAACAAGGCCATAGTCTCAAAGAAGAATAAAGACATTGTGACAGTTGCTAATGCAGTGTTTGCAAAGAGTGGCTTTAAAATGGAAGTGCCTTTTGTTACAAGAAACAAAGAGGTGTTTCAGTGCAATGTCAAGAGTGTGGATTTTGAGGACCAAAATGCAGCATGTGATTCCATTAACCAGTGGGTGAAAAATGAAACAAGGGGTAAGTATAGTTGTTTCTTTTGTGTAACTGTTAAACATTTAATTTATAGAAACACTAAAGTTGGGAGAGAGATAAAAAGTGTAAAGTAATGGGAAGATACTGCATCTCATCTGAAAAGGTACAAAGAGCTACATTAAAGTGGGTCCTTAACTGGCTTTTTGGCCCCAGGTGGAATTCAAACCAGTGACCCTAGTGCATCTTATCTAACTACTTGGAGATGCATGTTTTTGTTGTTGTTAGTCACTACCAAAAAGCTAAAATTCCATTCGTGTTATTTTCATAAACAAAGAGAAACTGCAAAACCTAATGCTAACTCTGACTTTAGGCAACTCTCCCACTATTCAAAATTATCCACATACTGCTGAGGCCAGAGTTCAGATTTTGCATTACAGCACAGCTTAAAAGACTTTGGGTTTTGAATTGTATCTTAGTATCTGCTGGAGATGAACGTGACATTCCATGGGTGCTTGACGTGCATCTTTGATTGTGGTGAAGGCAATGCATGGGTAGCAACAAATGCTTGAGATTTTCCCCCTTAACTTCTCATTTCCATGCTTTTAAGGCCATGTGTCAGTGGGCTGCAGCTGTTTCAGCCTTAATTGTTTCCGAAATTAAACACTTCACAAGTATTGCTACATAAGGGCCTGCCTAAGCACAGCTTTCAGAAGGGTGCTACTCTGTGGCCATTGTAGATGAGGTGCCTAATACAGCTGCTGCTTTTCTCAGTAGAATGACTCCCACAGATGTCAACAGCCCCTGAAATGATCACAGCTATAAGTCTTGAGGCTGGAGTTAGCAGCCATCTTTGCTCCAGTTCTGAATGAATGCGACCTAGTGAATTACAAAGTATATTTGCTCTTCTCTTCCCTCATGACCAGCTGGCTTACTTTGTGACAGAAAATGCTCAAATTTCCCCCCTTCCTTTTTTATTTTCAGGTATGATTGATAATCTCTTAACTCCAGACATTATTGATGGTGCTTTGACCAGGTTGGTGCTGGTAAATGCTGTGTATTTCAAGGGTTTATGGAAATCCCGTTTTCAACCTGAAAATACAAAGAAACGAACATTTAATGGAGCTGATGGGAAGACTTACCAAGTACCTATGCTGGCCCAGTTGTCTCTGTTCCGCTGTGGTAAGCTCAGGAGCTAGTTTCTTAATGTGTCAATCAAAATACAACTTTTTGCACTGCATTCCTTTCAAAATGCAGGCAAAGGTGGGGTGTGTGTGTGTGGGGAGGAGGGAGTAAAGGTGGGGGAGAGGGAGCAGGACATAGTATTCATGTTTGGGTAGATATTGGTGTTGGAAGTTACCGTTGCAGGTGAGCAAACTTTTCAAACTGTGACCCAATGTGGATGAAACATTGAGAACTGTGAATGATCAACACTTCTGAAAATCAGCTGACTTTTATTTAGGTACATTGTTCTAGATGCCCCTGTTTTTAAAAAAAAGTTGGTCAGGAAGTTAAGAAAAAATAGGACACACTCCATCTTTAATCAAAGCATATCTTAAGTAGAAAAACTCAGAATTACTACTGTTTTTATGCTGCATTTTGTCCTTATGTGTGGTAAGGAATATGTTTTTAAAAGTCAGCAAATAAAAATGAAAATACAGAGTTCTTGATTTAATGGCTGGCCTTACTAGGTCTACACAAAGCACGCTTAAATTCATGATAGATTCTGAAGTACACAGTTTTGCAGGGAATAACTATTGAAGAAAGGGACTGAGTAACACAGGGTTAGTATACTAGTTGTTTACCTCCGGAGATCTGGATTTAAATTCTAAATTGGTTTGCAAGTGAAAAGGAGTTCGCTGGATTTAGCCTAATTTCTATTTGTGCCTGTCACAAAACCAACACACAATCCCACATGACTGGCCGCCTTTACTCAAGAGTTCCAACATTGAAACAGAGGTGTTCCTGGTCAGGCTCACGGCATATTGGTAGAATTTTTGTAAGACAGCTCTTGTGTTGTCTGCCTGTGTTCTAAGATTAGATGAGTACTATTTGTAACTTGCTTTCGGAGTCACTAAACATTTTAAAAGGAATACATTTAGAAATATATCAGAAAAAAAAAAAGTTCCTGGTAAAGGAATGTACCACCATCTAACCAAGAGAGCAAACACAAATTTATTGACTCTCCTTTTTCTGTTGTAAATGCCCAGTGTTAAAAATGTGCTAATGTAGTCAACAAGGGAGTTTACAAATAAACACTCACTGGTTTAAAAATATTAAACTATTTTGTATCTTGGCCGTTTGTCCTGAGATACTTCAAAGTATTAGATTGTTTGCTTTAACGTGTAGACAGATAAAACTTAAGCTGTGTGAATAAAAATCCTGTACTGAAATATTTAGGATCTATACTTCACCAAATGACCACCATACTCTACTATCCTAATAATTATAATTATTATAATTGTTAAATGCCCTAAAATTAATACGGCCTTGTTCTGATTTTGCTGGTATAAATAGAGAGTAACTCTTATTGCACTGTCATAATTGTGATTTAAAATCAAGGCCATTATTTTCAAGGCCTTTAGATGCCAAGTGTTACAATTCTTGTCCCAGAACTGAAACTACATTTCAGGTTAGTTCCGAAGGGGTAGTCGTGTTAGTGTAGGTCAGCCAAACAAACAAGGAGTCCTGCGGCACTTTTAAAGACTAACAAATTTATTTATCGCATGGGCTTTTGTGGGAGAAAATCCCACTTCATCAGATGCTTTGAAGATGGGGAATTTAGAGAATGAGAGGAAATTAAATGCAGGGAAATGTATGTTACAGGATCAGGTCAGGCTGTAACAGCCAATCAAAGTAGATGTTAAGATTCAAACACTGGGGAACAGCATATATAAAGGAAGGTGAGGTCAAATCACCTCTTGTAATGAGAATAAAACCTTTAGTCCCTGTTTAACCCTGAGGCAATGGAGTTGAATTGACATATAAGTTCCAATTCTGCAGTTTCTCTTTGAGGCTGTGATTTGTTACTCACTTGTTTTGAGCACCACTATTAACAAGTCATCAATGGAGTGAGCAGGAAGATTGAAGTGTTCTCCTGATTTTGTTCTCAGAGTTTACCAGATTTTTTTTTTTTTTTTTTTTTTTTAAGTAGTGTGAAAGCAACTTGGGAGTAAAAAGACGTTGTAAACATCTCCACTCCCTTTTGTAGTTGTGAAGATCAACAGCACCTTCTGGCAACGACAGCAGCTGTTTGCATGGAAACATAGTATTGGGAAAGTTTGTTTGTTTGTTTTTCAAAAGGAATTTAGGTATTGTAAAGGAGGGAACTTGGCAAAATGAAATCAGCAAGTCTGTGGATCTCTAGTTTGAGAATAGGAAGTCTAATGTAAAAGAGATAATGAGACAAACATTTTCTTTTAGTATGGCATATTTCTCCTAGAGAAGTGGAAATGTTCAGCTAGAAATAGAGGTGAGCTGGTAAATAAGATAAGCTATCTCGCTTCCACCATCTCTGTAATGAGCTGATATTAAGCAAGCAATCTTAAAACTGCAGGACTCTAACAAGGTTAACGTTATGGTTCAGAAAATCTCTCATTAATTTGAGCTGGCAGATGTGCATTTTTGTGCAGATTGGGAAATATAGTGAGATGTTGCTGCTGTCTAGTGACTCTTCCCCAAATATCAGTCTCTAGCACATTATGGTCTGTGCAGATAAACCACCTTTTCTCATCTGAGAGACTCCTTAAGTCTGCTCTCCTGAAACTTGTGCTTTTGGCTCTTGTCTAAAAAAGCCTTGGGGGCAAACAAGGAGGGAGGCTGCTCAGCTCACAGGGACAGTGCATTCGAAACAATGTTTCAACAGAATCAGAATGCCTAGAGCAATAACAATGTGGAAAAGGTTTCCTTCATTGTCTTATAAGCATAAATACTTTTCAGCCAGATACATAGGCAGCATGCTGTCCATCCAGCTGATGAAAGTAAGAATTCTAGTTAAATAAGGGATTCCCTGTCGCAAAAACGAATCTTTCATTGGGAAACAAACATATTTATCATTGTCTGTCAGCCTCCAACGTGTTTCTAGAAAAATAAAGAAATATTTAGCTTTCAAAATAAAATGCACATAATTAGAGATAGGAAAAAGTTTGGATCTTCAGGTCGCAATGCAGTCCTCTGAAACTGGATATTTGTGGATAGACTGCTAGCTGAAATCCTCCATGATCCCACTGACAACTCCAAAGGCTATGATGTTTTTTAGAGCAGCAGTTAGTGTGATGAAGAGGTCCTTTGACAGTTTTAGGCTGAGCTGAGCTGACTGAAGGCATAGTACTCTCTGTAACCAGCAATAGGAGCTACTTCAGCAAATCTCTTCACTCTTGAATGCATTTCTGGGTGCTTTTTTATTACTTTTTTGGTGAGAAGAGACGTCATTATCCAACTAGTCTGTGATTAACTTAATTTAACTTCCTCCTTTACCAATAAAAATAAGGAAGATTTTAGTGCATTTCCCAGAGAAATTGTGTTCTGGAATATATAAAACTGCTTTCAACTCGCTTAGCTTTTTTGACCACTTTTGTCTTAACTCTGTCTCCATGTATGAACTTTGTTGATTAAGATCCATTGAAGTAGCTAGATTTTTTTTTTTCCTCTTTCTTTCTTTTCAAACTGGTAAACAAGCCTGTTGTGCTTTTCATTTGCCGTGTTAATCTTTTTTTATAGCACTTTCAGTTTCATGTCCTCATAGGCCAATTGCCATAACAAAGCAAACAAGAAGAGAGGATGGTTTTATTTGTTTCCAAGTGGTATTGAAACCTCTCCCAACAGTTAGCTGCTGATGTAATTATGGTCTTTAACTAAAGTAGTTATGGTCTTTGGTTGATTCCCACCAGAATTTAGAAAATTGGAGGTGGGTGTTTATGGTGGAAAGTTTTATTCCAGTTATTGACTGAAAATCTGTTTTATAGGATGCACCACAATCACTTGCAGAAGCAGTTTGCACCACTGGATTTTTTTTCTGGCCAAAATAAACTGCTATTAAAGTAGCATCCTGGGATGAAAAAAATCCAGTATTGCTTTAGAATGTTCCCAGACTGAAATCTGCCTTTTAAAACTCTTAACAGGATTTTGCTTCTTTTAAAAATAACAAAAATAGAGAGAATTCACTCTTTAGGTTATACTATACAAGCTTAACTTTGCCCTGAAACCCTGTTCAACCTACATGGGCTAGAGAGACGCTTGAAATACTATAGGAATTATAGTCTCTCCATTTCAATTCTGGGCTTCAGGTTACAACCCTTGTGATCTACGTACTAACCAGAGAAACACTTGTCTTGACTATAGCCTTAATCTATCTCCAGCATGTATTGATTTAAATCACTTACTTTAATCATAATTTAAAGAGAGGCTGAATATCATTGGTAACTATTAAAACATGTTGATTTGCAGCTAAATACATCATTGACTCTCAATTTGTTACTGCTACTTGTTAACTAGGATACATTAGAGCTACACATATTTATTTAAGCAATCATAGCTTGAGAACTTACTCAGTCTTAATTTTTTACACTTTTTATGTTGGAAAATGGTGAATGACATTTTCTATTTACCAGATTAATTTTTTGGGATGTATATCAAACTGCATGTGGATGGAAATGAGAATTAAACTAAACAGCATTTTAAAATTGCTTTTTAGTTAAATAAAACCATCTCTTGAGTATGCTGGATACACATGAAAAATAAGTATCAAAACATGTTTTACATTTAAAACTGATGTATCAAACCAAGTATTATATATAGCTGGTGAATAGAACTGATTAGTTTTGGTCACCATGGCCTTCAAGATTTTAGAGCTAGTAGATCTTGCCATCAGACAACTAGTTTTTATAATAGAATGGAAAAAAATAGATTTTCCTGCTTTTTCAACTTCCAGTTAGTTTTAACTTTGAATGAACTAACCTGAACAAATAGAATAAACTGAAACAAAGGAAATATTCTCTGTACCTGTGGGTTTTTTTTTTAATTTCCATCATGTATCTAACCCTTTATTGTTTTAATTAGATGCTACAAGACTGAAGCAAAAGAGCTCCAACAATCCACAAAGTAACTTGTAGAAGCTAATCTGAAGTGCTACAGAATCTTTTTTTTTTTTTTGGCTTTCTGCATTGCTTGTCAAACTGTAATATTCATGGCTTCTCTTTCTTTCCTTAGGCACAACAAGTACCCCAAATGATTTGTGGTATAACATAATTGAACTGCCTTACCATGGTGAAAGTATCAGTATGTTGATTGCTCTGCCTACAGAAAGCACTACCCCTCTCTCTGCGATCATCCCTCACATCAGCACAAAAACAATACAGAGCTGGATGACAGCCATGATACAAAAGAGAGTACAGGTTATTTTACCCAAGTGAGTACTAATATCTTCCAGTCTCTTCTCTTCCCTCCCCCCATAACGAATTCTTTTATAGTCCTTATCACTTAAAGCAACTTCTAGTCATAATTTTGATGTCTTTTCTATTTTGTATTTTTCAATCAGGTTCACAGCAGCAGCAGAAACAGATTTAAAGGAGCCTCTGAAAGTGCTTGGCATTACAGATATGTTTGAGCAGTCAAAAGCAAACTTTGCAAAAATAACAAGTAGGTTACCTTGTTTAAATTCTTGTTTTTCTGGGTTTTTTCATGTTTTCTGGAACTAGTGTTTTACAATTGAAGTTATTAAAACCACTTGCTGCTTTACAGTGAGAAAAGTTTCAGAACTCTTCACCAAAAGGCAAACTTCTACCCAGAGACAGCTTTTGGGGTAGGTGAAGCAGGTGCACGCCGAGGGCCCTGAGCAGTAAGGGGCCCAGTTGCCTGCTTTGCCTACCCCAAAAGCCTTATCTGACCTGGTAGGCAGCAGGAAGAGAAGCTGGCCCTGGGGCCCTTGGCAGGGAGCCAAGGCTGGATGGGGGGGCTGTGGCCAGCAGCGTAAGGCTAGGGCAGCAGGGACCTGGGGCTGTGGTGGGAACCCAGCGGCAGGGAGCTGGGGCTGGTCGGTGGCAGGGAGCAGGTCAGGGCGATGGATGGGGGCCGGTGAGGGAAAGCTGGGGCTGTGGAGGGAGTGGGGCCAGGGCTGCGTGGGGGGTGGCGGCAGGGAGCTGGAGATGTGGGGCCCCCACGCTGTAATGGGCCTTTGCTTAAGGATCCTGATTACCTAAGGTTCCCTCTGTTTCTCCATCTAATCACAAAAAGTTAACCATGTGATGTGACTTGCAAGAAGCAAATAATATTATGAGGAATTTTCACAGTAACCGTCGTACAACAGATGTTTTCCTCTTGGCTTACAGAAACAAATCATGTTGGATGAGACCATAATGGAATGTGTAATGGAGGCACTTTAAAAAAAAAGTGTATGTTTTTGAAAGTTTACATAAATAGATTTGAGAGACAGGAAGGGTGTCTACCAAACTGATAGTAATTGAACTGTGTACCTGATCCATAAACTTTTTCCTCTTTCTGACAAAGGAGCATTGAGTTCTAGAAGAAAAATGATATGGAATTAGATGTCTTGTATCTGAATTTTATGTCCCCATGAGACTTCTGATTCATTATTACTTAAAAACCCCAGCCGAAAGTAAAAATTTTGTTTAACACATCTCATTTATATTTTGTTTACATTTCTCCATTTGAAATAAGTGGTTTTTTTTTTTTTAAATTGAAAATAACAGTTTAAGATATTCAGGATGTATTTAAATTGTATTCCTGGTTACCGGCTGCTATATTTTCTGTATTAGGAAAAGTATTACTCTCTCAGATAATAAATCTTCAGTTTTATTTTTAAACCAGCAAATAAGCCTAAAATCTAAGATTACATCATTAATTTTTTTAAAGGATTTGTTGCTGCATTTTTGGGGTAAATCTTGTCCCCTGGTGACAAGACATCTTCTATCCCGTTTAATTTATTATTTGTCATCATAAACATAATGCACTTAAGCAGTTAGTGAATTGTGCGACAGATTCTTTCATCACTAAATAAGACCAGAGTGATAGATAATAGCCAAAATTAGAAACTATCAACATATGTTTGTTTTAAAGTATAAATATGCACGTGCAAACATTGCAATGGCATGTATACACATGCCAATAGCAGACTGGTTTACTGTGTTAAATTTCATGTTTACACCCTTTCTGTGCTCTGGCCAATGTACGTGGTAACAAATAGCAACATTGTGCCCATGTTAATACTCCTCACTTTGACAAGTAATCTGCTAAGAATTATATAAGAAACAGTAATGCAGAAGTCCTATTAATCCTTTCCTTTACACATCATATTGTTTGCCTTCTCTGCTTGGTGTCCTAATCTAGTGTATTGGTTTAGCTCTGATGCTGGATGAAAAAACAATGTCCAGTGTTCTTTTGTAGTGGTCAGATTCATTGACTGCATTTTAAGAATAGTAGAACAAAGTCTCTTTGCCTTCAGCGTGATTTCAGTCTTTGCAGCCTTCTCGTGCTCTGGTATACAGTTGGTCTGCCAGTTACAAGAAACTTACTACTCTGGAAAACTTTGCATATAGCATAACAAATGTGTAACTGCCCCTTACCACTAGTGCTGTTGTTCTCATGCAGGAACAGAAAGCCTCCATGTATCTCATATTTTGCAAAAAGCAAAAGTTGAAGTGAGTGAAGATGGAACGAAAGCTTCTGCAGCAACAAGTAAGCAGTTCTCTTTATGGGTTTCATTTAACCCTTAATTAGGACTAACTACAGTAAAACAAACCAATTTTTAGATTTTTTGAAATTTTAAAACCTTTTGTGAGCACTTCAATTAAAATCACTTCAGCAAGCGATCAGAGAGGACAATGCAAAATCAAGTGACTTTTACCACTGATTTTTAGCCCTTAGAGTTGTAGTTAAAAATTTAAAAAGTGAATTTTGGGCCAGTATAGATTTAGTATAACACACTCTTCCATAAATTGTAAACGTATCTCTTTACTCCACAGGCTATCTAGAGAAAAGCATCAAGTTTAAAATCTAGCGGCCAGATCCTTGGTTCCTAATATGCCTTTCTCCGCTATTCCACAGACACAGATGATGCCACACTGCTCTCAGAGGGCAGCTGAATTTTGCTGTAGGGGAACAGTCTTCAATTTTAATATTAATTATTAGTTATTCCCACTTTTCAATGGAGTGTGGTTCTGAAGAGAAATGTGAGAAGGCTCATTTATAATAACATTGGATAAAAAGGCTTTTTGTGGCTGACCCATGCTGCCACTGATGATATAAACCAATTGATAAATTGACACACAATAGTAAAATAGAATGCCTAAAGGTGCAAGCAAATATCTAATGCAAGTCACAAGCCTTATTTGATACTTCATTTTTTAAATGTTTTATAATGTCGTAGTGGTTGACTCTGTTCAATTTTTCATCCTACTTTCTCATCTTTCACTTTCTTTGAAGCTGCGATTTTAATAGCCAGGTCGTCCCCTCCTTGGTTTATAGTAGACAGACCATTTGTATTTTTCATCCGGCACAATCCTACAGGTAAGCAATGTTGTTTTATTTTGCATGCAAGTTGTGTGTACAGTATAATGATTAGATGCAAACTCATTTCTAGGTGGGAGAGCTTGAAGCTGTCCAGTAGGTGTTGCTGAAACAAATGCAAAATATGCTTTTGCATTATGTTCTTCACTTTAATATAAATGAGAAGAACTGGAAAACCTATGGTACGATATCAGCTACCAACTTGAGATGGCTCGAATCCATATACACAAAACCAAGATGGGTCTCTTTAACCCTGAAGTATCATACTATGGCAATGATGTCCATATGAGCATCTCACAGTCTTTAGTGTGTTCACCCTCACAACCCACATGTGAGGCAGGGAAGTGCTATTATCTCCATTGAGACATAGGGTATGTCTTCACCCCACACACACCAAAAAGTGTGCCTTTTGCTTTGATTAGGTAACTCAAATTAAAATAGCAGTGAAGATATGGCACCTCTGTATAGTACTACCAGGTAAACAGCAAGATAACCCTAAGTCAAACTCTAGTCTAGGGCTGTAGAGAAGAGTGGCTAGTGGACTAGTTCCATAGGTCATCACTACCACAGCTGAATCTGAAAGTCCTACCCAGAAAGATGGTTTAGTGGTTTGGGCACTAGACAGAGGCTCGGACTTAATTTTCTACTCTGCCACACACTTCCTGTGAGACTGTGGGGAAGCCGTTCAGTCTCCTTCAAGATATATCTACACTGCCAAAAATCATATTGCTAACTCGGGCTAAATAGCAGTGAAGTCAGCAACCCCACTGTTAACTTGGCTAGCAGTTTGCGTTTAAAGGCTATAAGGAGAGCCCAGAGTGAACTTGAGCTGCGAAGGCCGAGTTAAACCAGTGCAGTTCTTAGTACAACATGTGAGACATTGGGAGCACCTTGCACTGCTCTGTAGTGATTTGGGAGCTTGCTCTGCACTACAGACACTCTTCAAAAATGCCTATTTTTGCTAACACCAGTTCAGCTCCACCTGTGTTAACAGCTTTCGGAAAACTAGTGTGGACAAAGGGTAAATGGCTAAGTGGAGATGCACAGGGGAGTTACAGGGAGTTCCTTGAGTGGATGAAAGTTCAGGTGCAGGGCTTCAATGGGTGGGTTTAAAATAGGGATGAATAGAGAGGTAGAAGTCAAAATTAACCAGTTTAATGAGACTAAATCAGAGGGCCCAGATCATTTCCATCCAAGAATTTTGAAGGAACTGGCACATGAAATTGCAGGCCCACTATCAAGGATGTTTAATGAATCTGTAAACTCAGGGATTGTATCAAGAATTGCTAATATAGTTCCTATTTTTAAGAAAGGAGGAAAAAATAATCCAGAAAACTACATGTCTGTTAGTTTGACCTCAATTATATGCAAGATCTTAGAACAAATTTTAAAAGAGAAAGTAGTTAAGGTCCTGGAGTTTAATGGTATTTGGGATAAAATACAACATGGTTTTACAAAATGTGGATTGTGACAGATCAACCTGATCTGTTTTTTTTTAAAAACAAAGGAAAACAGCTCTAACCTACTTAGATTTCAATGAGGCATTTGATACAGTTTCACATGGGAAATCAGTAGTTAAATTGGAGAAGATGGGGATTAATATGAATTGAAAAGTGGAGAAGGTACTAATTAAAGTGAGATTACACAGGTCATACTGATAGATGAACTGTCAGGCTGTAAGAAAGTTACTAGTGGACTTCAAGGATTAGTCCTGGGGGTCAGTCTTACTTAACATTTTCATTAATGGACCCTGGGGTGGGGAGGGCTCTTAGTTACTACACAAAAACAACAAAAGTCCTGTGGCACCTTAAAGACTAACACATGTCTTCAGGCATAAGCTTTTGTGGGCTGCACTTTGTCAGGTGATGTAGTGGGTTGCAGAAATTTGTTAGTCTTTAAGGTGCCACAGGACTTCTGTTGTTTTTGCTATATACAGACTAATATGGCTACCCCTCTGGAAGTTACTATGCAGAATTCTTTCCTAGGTGTCTGTCTGGTGGGTTTTGCCCACATGCTGATGGTCTAACTGATCGCCATATTTTGGGTTGGGAAGGAAATTTGGCCTTAGTCAGATTGGCAGAGACCCTGGGGTTTTCTTGCCTTCCTCTGCAGTACAGGACACAAGTCACTTGCAGGTTTAAACTAGTGTAAATGGTGGGTTCTCTGTATTTGGGAAGTCTTTAAACCATGATTTGAGGACTTTGGTAGAGCTTATGAGTCTCTTACAGGAGTGGGTGGGTGTGGTTTTATGAGCTGCAATGAGCAAGAGGTCAGAGTAGATGATCATGATGGATTCTGACCTTAAAGTCTATGAACGGGTCCTTGGGAGAATCGATAACAAACTATTTGTTTCTAAGGAAGCTAATCTAAAATTCCCATAACCGGTACATGGCAAGCTCGTGGAGTGTGAAATAGCCTTCTTTGTTAGATCTTATTTAACCACGTTTTGTAAATATGACATTTTTCAGTGAATGCTTTACAATGCTCACAACTGGATATATGTAATAATATTGGTCTTCATTTTATCCGTCAGGTGCGGTCTTGTTTATGGGACAAATAAACAAACCTTGAATATGGAAAAGGTTTTCCTTAAGAAGCAAAGTAGAGACTCATTTGATACATTCTTGCTAGTTCTGTTAAATATTTTTGTACACTACTCTTTGACTTCACGTAAGAACTAGTGTTTAGCCAGTTGTGACTAGATTTTGAAAAAGGAGTCAATGTAGTTCTGTTTTTGTGTGGAAAATACAAGTGGAAAACTACAGTACCTTTTCAAAATGTCTAAAAGATTCTTTGAACTACTGAATGGTTGCCTATGCTAACAAACTTATTGAGCTTTTTCTGTCTGTTCTAAGAATTTTATGCATAGCTTTTGGGGGAGAGTTTTAACAAGGTCATGACTAAAACTGTTTCTATTAGCATTGATTCTTCTGTGGAAAATGTCTTCGGGTTTGTAGATGTCCTTTCAACACACTCTTGCCCTTGAATGGCTTGATTGGATATCTGTTGTAGAACTAGATGAAACGCTCTAGCAGTTTATTTTATATAATGCATGTACCACTGCGCTAAAGTTTTAAAGAACTAATGTCTTGATAGATTACACATTTGCATTGACGTCCTGTTTTACTGTAATGTAAACTTGTCACTTCTAGTATACACTTTGTATTGGATTTAAATTTTATATTTGTTTTTGTACAAAAGAAAAAATAAAGTGCATTATGAACAGTCAGAGATGCCAGGGTATCACAAGAGTGTGCTGGTGAGAATTTGTTTTCAGGACTCCTGGGAGCCACTTGGTAAAATTCTACCACCAATCTAAAAGGCAGGCTGGTTGGATTTCCCTGGCCTCATGGCGCTAAGCCTTTCTGCAACCTACTCAATCAGCCCTGCCGTGGATGACGTATCCCTACAACTTCAGAAACAAGAAACATGTCTTTGGGTGCAATTGGGGCATTGCAATGGCAAGAGTACCTGAGGAGGACATCTCAGCTGCTCTGTACAAGGCTCTTTCTCAAACTGCAAGGGTGTTATCAACACCTGAGGATATTGTTTAGGAGTAGAACGTACCAGCAAACTGTTTCAAGGAAGAGCATTTGATGGGTTTGCTTATCACTGAATGTTGCCTCCCAACTTGTTTGAGAACATTTTTGTAGAATTAGTCGGAGGGGTGTGGCTGGAGGTATGGAAAGAGCAGATTCTTGAATCCTGTATGTCACTTCTCTGTGAGCACATGTATCCCTGTAACTTGGTCTGCACTGGTGCAAAGCAACAGAAACTTTATGGATAGAATGCTTCTATTCTGTTTACTAGTAAAGTCCCACACCCATTCTGCATTGGTGTAACTGTCTACATAAGATTCAGGGATAATCTGGCCCATGTTGTTTATCTCAAGCTTAAGAGTATTTAAGACGTGCATGAACTAATATGTTAACTTAATTAGTAGAAGAAAATGACAGTACCACACAACAAGAACATCTGAATCTATCAAAGATTTAAAATTGCTGAAGTATAAAATAATCAGGACTGGGTCTCATTAAAATAGGGTATAAGAACATAAGAAAGGCCGTACTGGGTCAGACCAGAGGTCCATCTAGCCCAGTATCTGTCTACCGACAGTGGCCAGTGCCCAGGTGCCCCAGAGGGAGTGAACCTAACAGGCAATGATCAAGTGATCACTCTCCTGCCATCCGTCTCCATCTCTGATAAACAGAGGCTAGGGACACTATTCTTAACCCCTTTCTGGCTAATAGCCATTTATGGACTTAGCCACCATGAACTTATCCAGTTCCCTTTTAAATATTGTTATAGTCCCAGCCTTCACAACCTCCTCAGGTAAGGAGTTCCACAAGTTGACTGTGCGTTGTGTGAAGAAGAACTTCGTTTTATTTGTTTTGAACCTGCTACCTATCAGTTTCATTTGGTGACTCCTGGTTCTTGTATTATGGGAGTATTTAAACAACTTTTCCTTGTCCACTTTTTCCACATCAGTCATAATTTTATATACTTCTATCATGTCCCCCCTCAGTCTCCTCTTTTCCAAGCTGAAGAGGCCCAGCCTTTTCAATTGTTCCTCATACGAGGCACTCTCCAAACCCCTAATCATTTTAGTTGCCCTTTTCTGAACCTTTTCTAGTGCTAGAATATCTTTTTTGAGATGAGGAGACCACATCTGTACACAGTATTCGAGATGTGGGCGTACCATGGATTTATATAATGTATATATAATTTATATATAAAATGGATACTTGCTTATCTGCCATATTAGGATTTAAGGAAGTATCTGATCATTTGTCTAGAAAATGGGGATTTTCAGGGGATTTGGCACCAGATGCTCTAATGCTGGGTGGCAGACAATCAGTAATAAAGGCTGTAACCTCTGAGAATCCCCTTCTGCCAACAGGGGCCAGGTTCTCTCCTGCACCACGATATGCTCAGCAAAAGAGGTAGGAAGAGGCCATCGGAGAGCCAGTTGTAGCTCCCTGACTTTGAAGCTGTTACAAGTCCCACTCTTCGGTAGCCCAGAGTATTTCTGGGATGGGGAAGAGGGAGTAAAGAGCGCTCTGAAATTTTAGACCCCCCTATACTGAAAAGAGGCAAAGCTGGTTTCAAAAGCTCAACAGCCTCAAGTGTCACTGAACTTTGACTCCCATGTGATTCTGGTTTTGTGTGCATCAAAGACAGTAAAGCAGGGCAGCTGAGTCAAGCTAAGCTCCTGTTAGAGTGCCCGTCTCTTGCCTACTTCTAAATTTACCACAGATACTGGGAGGAAGAAGATCCTGACTTGCTTGCTCTGGTGCTGGTAGATTACTCTTGGAAGAAGCCAGATCTCCCTGCCCAGCACTGCAAAGAAGTTGAAAGGGAATGGAGGTGAGGCTCAAGGGCCAGAAAGATTTACCAATACAGCAACAAGTTAGGGACCTTTGGAAATTGGAATTTTGCTCCCTTTAATATTTCTCTACTTCCATCTTATATTCTCTTAAAATTCTGTTTTGCTACCTGGCACTATAGTAGTAGTTCAAGGCTAATAAAGATGAAAAAGAGTAAAGTCAGATCCATGTCGCTGAACCGAGCTCCAGCCTCTGCTAAAGAGACTAACCATTTCCCTATCTTATCACACTTTAAAGAAATGGAAAGCGCTTTCATTATCAATTCACACTCAAGAAATGTTTAATAATACAGGTTCCAAGCTTCGGCCTTTAATTTGAAGTATGGTTAATGTATGGTGGTAGTTACAGCTTGCCTGGTGGTGGTGATTTATTTGCATTTCATAGTGGCTGGAGATACCAACTGTGATTGGAACTCCCTTACTTCAACTGCTGTATAAACATACAGTGCAAGAAAGACTCTTTGAAGAGCTTAGGGTCTAAATAGACTGACCTACATCGGCAGGTAGAAGAGACACATAGGGGTAAAATCACCTAGGTCACACACTAGGTCTGTGACACAAGTGATAATGGAATCCAGTCCCAGGCCAGTGTGCCATCTACAGGTGCCTTTGTAGAGATGAGCAGACCAGACCACATGCATTTCACCACCATTTCTGGACTATAGCCCTGAGCTGGAATGTTTGCTGTTTATCCTTCTCTGTGCACTAAGTTGAGAGGGGTTCAGGAGTTGAATAAGGTGGTTCTAATTTCTAGAATAATAAAAGTACCTCACCATTATTTTCTTCCCAAAGTTGTGTGCCCTTGTTACACTCAAATCCCTCTGGAAATCTCTTTCATGCCATTTTAGCTCCCCAGTGAGGGAGCAGCTGGGAATCCTTCCCTATATGTCTTCTATTTCCTGTGGCTTCAGACCCTTCCAAACTTTAATTTCCATTCCTCGGTGACTCTGGTAGAGTTTACCAAATCCTAGTATACTCCCTACCAAAAGATTTTTACATAATAGCATGAGACCATCAGATTATTTCATTTATTTTTTATGAAGCACTTGGTGCAGTTTGGGGGCACATAAAAAGCAAATAATGAGTCAGATTATTTTCTGTGCCAAGAGCCACTTGGTGCTCAAGAGATGAGGTGCCCATTAAGGAGCTGGGTGCTATATCTTAAGTCACAAGACACATTTGTTTTAGCCCTTCTACAACTTGCACCTCCTGGCTATTGGACCCTAATGTACCAGCTGGTAGCTGAGGCTTGCTGAAATGCAGCTCTGCTCTGTATCTGACATGTGCCCTAAACCGGGTTAGAGGGAGTAGTTGCCATAGGAGCAATGACCACTGGCATTAGGCAAGCTGAACTCTCCTTGTTCCAGGGGAATTCTTCATTCCAGACTATTTGTGGCAGCTGAGGAAAACAAAGCGTGCCAGAATGAGGGGAAAGAATCTGGGCCCATGACCTCTGAGACCTTTTTCCACTCAGCTTCCTATCCTGAGCATTCAGTTCAACTCCATTCTTCCTCACTGAGCTATCTTTATTTAGCATACAGCAGTGCTGTGCTGAATTGATCAGACTCGGACAGGAGGTGGATGCAGGACACATCACAATTCCAAAGTTACACTGACTGTCTCCTTTTATATACATAATACATCACATTGCATGTACTATACATTGCATCGTTTTTTCAGATTGGCTTGGTTACTTTGCAGGAATCAATCCTTGTGCAGCTTTCACCACATTCCTAATTTCCCTTGTTATCTAATTCATAGTCAATATATCCCTGGGTCTCCTTAGCTGTCTCAGATATTCTGTTGTCTTAGCCTACTGACTTATTTATCCTATTTAACACTAACATTGTTTTCAACCCATTCATTTATTTCCTTCCTTAATCCTATCTTCCAAAACCTGGGGCCTCCCTCTGTGTGTTAATTACTCATTCAGGACAGGCCTCAGCTTCAATGCCTCTGTTCTGACCCTACTTGGCTGTAACTGAGTAATGATCCAAGTTCTGTCAGTCAGCCATTTGTAGAAGGCTTCACAGTGACAGAATTTGCTGCAGCCACAGTTCTTCACTCTGCGCATATACTCTGCTGCACTCTCACTCTCTGAGCTACAACTGTATCTTTGTCTGTTTTTGATCCTTTCATTTCATTTATTATCTTGATAATTATTAGCATATATATTTTGTCTTTTTTGGTCGCCATCACCATAGAATGGGATCATTCTGCTAGGCCTCAGCACTCCGGTTTTGCCACATCAAAGAACTAAATTATAAGCTTAACTTTAAGCAGGTGCTTAAGGGCTTTGAGGGATCAGGATCATGGTGCTTGGTTCTTTATAGAATGAATCCCTCTCTGAGCAGCATCTTTAATAATAGAGCATCTAGTGATGTCTAGGATAGACAAGGAGCTACAGCTGTTGAAGAATTTGCTCTGTGTTTTCAGTGATATTTCTTTTTTTTTCTTTCTTTTTAAAAACAAACTTTTATTTTTAAATTGTCCTACATGAACCAGGTTCAATGAGCCAATCATGTTGGTGAATTTCCTGACCTTTCATGACTTTGTCACATGTCGTAGTATTTAAACATCCGCTTCTATATTTATTATCCTGTTCTTTTATCAACAACTGTAGGAGATAATACATTTTGCCAGCTGTAAAATGTGCTCAGACACACTCTTAATAAGATTTGGTACTTTCAATGAACAAGGTATGACTTTAGCATCCTCTTGTGGCCAAAATATGAACTTGCCATTGTATTTAACTAGTGTAAAGGAAGCTTTTACTTACAATGAAATGGTTACGTTCTGTCTTGGTGTGCTAATGACAAATTAAAATTGTTCTGCACAATGAATGCAGAAAGAAAAAGGTTACCTAAGAAAATTCAACCACAATGATCGCTAGAGTTCTCTGAGAGTAGTACCTGATCAGTGATACCATAAGGAATGAGGAAGCACAAGGACTAAAACAATGGGGACCATTTTCCAAACATTTGTTTGATTTTTTTTTTTTTTGCCAAAATCCCATTTTGGTTAGCAACTGCTCTAATGGATCAGATCAGGACAGTGGTGGTGCAGCTAGTCTAGTATCCTGTCTCTGACAGAGGGGATATTACCAGCTGTCTCAGAGGAGCAAGCTCTGCAGTAGGTAGTTATGGGGTAATCTGCCCCAAAGAAATGTTTACTCCTACCTCCCAGTAGCTAGTAGCTGATTCTTACCCTGAAGGGTGATATCCCTTCCAAAGATTTTATCTGTTGTTGTTGGGGAGCCTCAGGATCAGCGCTATGTCCCCATCTTTGGAATAGTCTCTAAGAAGAACCTCTTCCAGGTGCCAGATCCTCAGCAGGGGCTCTCTCTTCCTGCACGGGATAGCCTACGCAGCCCCTCCGCCTCCTTATACTGAACTTTGGTGGCTCCAGCTCTCTTGTTTCACACCCTGAGTGCTGTTCAGTGAGTCAAACTGAGATAGACTCCTTGTAGATACCTATACACTTTTCAGGATTTAATACACCTCACCAAGCATTTGCATGGACAAACAGTAGGGCTTATTAGTTAGATGGAACACAGCATAGGTCGTCCTTAGGTTCTCATAGAGAAAGGAAGATTAAAGCATAGCCCAAATCTTTCTAGTTAGTTCAGGGCCCAGCAGAGCTCTCTCTGGCTCTGGCTTACCCCTTACCTCAGAATTCATGTGAGAGCCAACTCTTATCCCCCCACCTCTCACTACCCATTTGTTCTCAAGCTGGGTCATGTTACTCAGCTTCCTTTCTGAGAGATGGGGAAATCCATCTCCTTCTGGGCTGTTGGACACTAGGTATAAATGTTCGGGTGACTGGATTTGCACTGTTTTCTCTCATTCTCCATTTATATGGGATTACCTTAGCTAGTCCTTTATTTATTAACGCATTCAAACTCAGACAGCTAGATAACATTCATACATATGACTTAGTCTGCCCTGAGAGCCAATCGTCCTCCCTCCACCCCACCCCCCCCCTCAACAAAAACCCAACAACTGGGGACCTTGCTAAATATGAGGGAAACTGAGAAACCTGTTCCAAAGGCAGAAAAGATGAGGGGAGACAGTAGGTGGTAGTCGCATAGGCTGCCAAACAGAGAGCTAGTCTGACACCGCCCTGTGCCCACCTGGGTTAAGCCAGCCCCTGGATTAATGTAATTATCACGTCAAGATAGGCCAATGCATTAGTGTCATTCTTTTCCTGGAGTGTGTCATTGTTTTAGTGAAGTATCTACAATAGGAGAAAAACCAAGTTCTCTCTGTCTTTTCATATTAAATACACAATAGATGGAAACACCCATATTAACTTTCGAGATTTCCACAACAGTGACACAGACAGCTGGAGTAGAGAGAGAATCACATCAGTGTAGTGTAGAAAGAAAGAAAAGATACTTGTGTCACCAGGCATGAGGGGAGAGACAACTGAACAAAGGAAGATAAAAAATCCAGTTATTACCATAAAACAAAGATGATCATAGTGCAATCACTAGTCTCATAATAAAGTTCTTATGTTGCAATATGCAGAGGCAGCTTTTGGGGTAGGCAAAGTAGGTGCCCACCTAGGGCCCCGAGCAGTAAGGGGCCCCTTTGCCCATCCGAAAAGCTGCGATTGCCTCCTGCTCTGCAGGACACATGGTGGGGAGCCAGGGCTGGGGCTGGCAGCATGCACCTAGGACCAGCTGGTGGGGGGGCTGCAGCAAGGAATTGGGGTGGAGGGGGATTTCAGGCCCCCCCACAGGGTGCTGGGGCTACGGGGGGGAGCTGCAGGGGGATGCAAAGCGCCAAGGCCATGGGAGAGGGTACCCAGAGGAGGGAAAAATCAGCACTCCCTGGTTGGCTAAGGAAAATGCATATAAGGCCAGTGTGACGGAGCAGTCCCTGCTGTCCTTTCTAGCAGCAGTCAGTTGCACGTGTACATTTATTGTTCGAGTAGATTACAAGGGATCATAGAAAGAAGAGGATACTCTTACCTGTTCCTGAGTTCCTGCATTGTCCTGTGTTTGCTGTCTCCTCTCCTGTAGATGTTCCATTTGTCCAGTCCTGTCTGTCAGTTGTCTTGTATTCTGTGAATGAAGATAAATCGTAATGTTAACCTGGGGACTTATTTGGAGGGAGGGATTTCTGGTTGATATTACATATTGATCCTGAAGCTTCTCTTATTTTGTTGATGTCTCTTATTTAATAAATCTGCTAATGTTTGATTATTATCAGAGAGTAAGTCCTCAATCCAGCTACCAGTGATCAGATACGGTTAGGAGGCCAAGGATCCATCTTGTAGAGGGGAGGGGTCCATAGTGTTAGTATTAAGGTTTTCCCCCTCACATCATGATCTAACAGGGATTAATGAGCAACATTTTACCCAAAAAACTATTATGACTTTTCAAGGAACTCCATATCAGAAATTGGCTAGATATGTTCTTTTACAAATGCATTTATGTGCAGCCATCACTTTGAAGTACACCAGGCTAAGCTATTAGTTCTGATATTTGGTTATTTAATCAGCTTCAAAGCAGATATTTACCTGCTTTAGTTGCTGAAGTATTGAAAACAGTTTCCTGTAAAGTCCAGCAAAGAACAGGTTCTGCACATATCATGTGTATACATGGGTCTTATTATTGTAAATTAGGATTCTAGTTAGGAGAATAGCTCAACTCATCTCACCGGAGATAATTTCAACCACCTTTGTAAAGCCCTCCAGTAATATGGTGATAGCACCATAGAAAAGCCAGAGGGAAATGAATAATCATAGCCCTCAGGGGAAGATAGGTGGTGGTTTGATCAAATGGAACATGGACCGAAGTAAAACATGACTATTAAGTTCTGAAAGCCATACTCAATTTTGGCAATTATTAACCAATCTGCCACTGACAATCTGAAACTAAGTATTGACTATATACAAATTAAGGCATGTGCACATTTAAATAATTCAGATGAATTAGAGATGAACCTGAACCAAAGTTCCAGATCCAAACAGCCTGGAGTTTTGCTGAGTTTTTGGAAGGGTTCAGAGTTCACACCTGGAGCTAAAGCTAAATTTTTTTAGCTGGCCCCTTTATCTATAATTTACCAACCTGAACCCATCAAATATGAACACACGTAAACTTAGGTGCCTTACAGTTTTGCAATGCAGACCCATCTTGAACATGGACTGATCCAAGTCCACTAGAGTAATGGAAAGATTCTATTAATGCTAATGAGCTTTAGATCAGGCCTCGGACTATTAAAGGTATTTAGTTGCCTAAAGATACAAAGAGAAGCCTAGTGAGATTTTTAGACAATCACTTATCTGCATGTTTGGGCACTTAAAATACTTAAAAAAGCTAGCCCTAAGTGCACAAGTCCTGTTTCTGTTATTGGGAGTTATGTTAGGGCTCAAGCTGGCCTTACATTTATAGCTAATTTTCACTCACTAATCAATTATTATAAATAACTTAGGTAGAACGTAGCACATCTTTTTACCAGCAACACTACATAAGTTAGGATGAAGAGTGAAGAATTACTTAGCAAGGGGAAAGTACAAGGAGCATTCAAGTAGGGAAGAATGTGATGCTCTAAAATGGAATTAATTTAAGACAAAGAGACTAACATATGTCCTCTCACCAAAAAAAAACAAAACAACAGTCTATTGGAATCTGTTAATGACAAAAGATAGTGGAGAACCTCAATTTTACCTCTTTAGCACAACCTCTCCAACAGCACCATGTCCCCTTCCATCATGCAAGGGGCTTGGTTTGGAATTGACTCACAGGGACAAGCACCACCTCTTGAATCGCCAACAAGCACCTCAAAAACTACATTGGGAGGAATAAATCAATTCTGTTGTTGATTAAATATGTGCAAAGTGTCATAATGTCTTATGCATGTGAGTTACAACCACCCAGTCCCAATGTTTAAGAATTCATAGGATAAAGTTTTAATTTAAAAGACTGAAAGAAGCTAATTTTTGCATTTCCAGTAATTACACATCTCCCTTCAAACCATATTTCTCTGTCAACTACACCATAATATTTTGCCACAGATAAGATCTATTGATAGGTGATGCTAGTAATTTAGCAAGTGATACTTCTTAATCTAGGCCTGGCTTTACAGTTTTGTTGTCCCAATCCTGAGTCACCCTCCCTTTGGCTCTGTTGATTCCTTTCTTCTCATCCTCTGCTTATACTTTCCCCTAGTTACTCATGGTGGAAGTCTTACAGCCCTCTAGTTTCTGGAAGCCAGATACAGAAATGGGCTTCAAATACTGGTTTTGTTTGTTTCAAATCAGGTCAATGGAATATAACATGGATTGTAGAACGTGCGTGCACAATGCTGTGCTCTCTTGAATGGAAGGAGAACTGCTCAACTGTGGCTCCGGTTATAGGATGTGTTTTGCTAACAAGACTGACAATGGTCCTTCAGAGGCTTTTTGATGTGGAACACAAAGGTCCATGTTCTATTCCCAATGCCACTATGATGTTCCAAATAGCCATGGGAACAACCATGAAGTGCAAGTGGACACGGAATTGTTAGAATAGATCTTCTACTTTAATCACATAGGGTCAGATGAGGCTCACTAATTCAAGGACTGCCTTCCCTGCAATCAGTCTAAACTGGATGCAGTTCTCAATTCTTCCTCTATTCTGTTCAAAGTAACTTTTGAAATTGTGGCAGCTGTGACCATGGTGCTATGGGAAGTTCTGCCATTCTGCAAGCTGTCCCAAGGGCCTCTGAAATCCCTAAAAAGTCTGAGGTTAGGCTGGCCTCTTTGGGTATGTCTACACATGGATTAAAAACCCCAGGTCTCACCCAAGTTAGCTGACTAAGGCTCTCAAGCTATGTCTATACTGGCAATTTAAGTCGATTTAAATTAAGCCACGTCCACACTAGGCTTTCATTAAGTCGACTTAAGAAATTCCTTAAGTCGACTTAATGAAAGCTTAAGTCGACTTTGTTACTACCACTCATTAAGTCGACTTAACCCTTCAGTCGACTCCTTAAGTCGACTTAAGGACGGTGTGGACATGGAGTAACCCTTAAGTCGCCTTTATTAGGTTGACTTAACAAAGTGGACTAAGTCGACTTAAAGCTAAGTCAACTTAGTCCACTTTGTTAAGTCGACTTTAATAAGGTCAACTTAAAGTCGACCTTATTAAAGTCGATTTAACAAAGTTGACAACTTTTCTAGTGTAGACATAGCCTCAGAGTTTGGGCTCTGGGGCTGAAAAATCACTGTGTAGATGTTCAGGCTGGACCCTGAGCTCTGCAACCGTACAAGTGTGAATGGTCCCGAGCTTGGGTTCCAGTGAATGTCTACACAGTAATTTTTAGCCCCTCAGCCTAAGCCTTGCAAGTCCAAATCAGCTGATCCAGGCCATCTGCAGCCATGCTATAGGGTTTTTATCCCTAGGTAGATGTGCCCTATCTCCTATTACTAGTCAAGAGTGGGAAGATGACTGATCTTCTTTCTTTCCCTCATCTTACATAATTGGGAAGTTGGGCTGGATTCAAAACTTCCTTTCCTCCTCTTTGTGGTGTCTGGAAGGAAGCTGGTTTTCAGAGCAAGGCAGTGAAGACCATGCTGCTCTTTACTGTTCTGAAGAGTGGATGAGGCTAGCATTTAGGTGATCAAATCAATGAATTTAGGCCAGGTCTGCACCCAAATTTTTTGCTGGTGTAGCAATGTTGGTTAGCAGCATGATTTAAAAAAAAAAACATTTTTACATCTGCAAAAGCCTTAGTATAGATGCAGTCATAGTGATAAGGAGTGCTTTTTTTTCTAAAAAAAAAAGATGCTGGTACTTAGCTGGCAGGAGTAGTGTGGCGGGGGAGGGGAGAAAGGGGAGGGGAGAGGAAGGAGGGGGCGGGTGTCAGTAGGGGAAAGGAGACCTGCTCCTTTCCCCTGCTGAGCCCAGCCCCCAGCTTGGCAGCAGAGTCAGCCAGCTGCAGGAGCAATGCGCTCCTGGGGCTGGGATCAGCATGGGAAAGGAGACCCAACTACAAATAAACATCTAAAGGAGAAAATAGCTGGCAGGCTGGCATGAATATTTAGAGACAGTATGGTTAAGCTGAGGGGATCAGGATTGCCTTTGAGGCTGTGTCATATTATATGCCTGAGTGATGTCAGGTTTGCACAGAGAGGATAAGGGACCTGTTGCTACCAGCAAAGGAAGCTGTTTTATCCTTAGGAGGCTGAGGCCTGTATTTAGAGCAAAAGGAGAAGGGTCTAGACCCAGTGCATGGATGGGCTCCCAACAGGGCCAAATAAACTAAGCGGCTTTAGGGGCTGCACCCCTGGGTTCGAAGGGGTCCTAAACCCCGTAAAAATAAATCGGGCGCCAGCTGACCTGAGTGCCACCAGCCTGTGCCACATCACACGTGAGGTGGGTTGGTCTGCAGGACCCCAATGCCACTCTGCCCCCACAGCGGGCCATTTGTGAGTCCCGGGTGCCCCTGCTCTGGCTGGCCCTCCCCCCCGCCTCGTGCAAAGCACTGGTCTGCCCTGCCCCCTAGGCTAGCCAGTTTGCAGGCCTCCGTGTCAGTGATCCCAAGCACTGCCCTGTCCCATTCCCAGGCTGGGCACTGCTGTTGTGGGAGGGGGGGGGGGCACAAAAGTAGGCAGCTCTGGCTTTAATCCAGCCCTGGCTCCCAGGGTGCCCAGTTCTGGCAGTATATGGTGGAGGGGCATAGCTCTCTGTCTCACCTGACAGCCCCGTGCAACACACACCCTGCTGAGAGACCTGGCCCCAGAGAGCTCCCAGTCCTATAGGGAAAGCACAAGGTTGGGTTGGGCTGGGCTGGGCTGGGCTGGCTGCTCACAGACCTTCCCTGTTGCAGCCATTGAGAGCCTGTGGGAGGCTGGCACTCAGGGCCCTGTACCAACCTTTCTGTCATCTCAGCCTTCCCTGGATCAGCCAGGAGGTGAGTGCACCCTTACACAAGCATAACCTCCAAAAGTAAAATTCCAAAGGGGGAGCCGTGTTAGTCTATTGTAGAAAGACAACAGAGTCCTGTGGCACTTTTAAAGACTAACAGATTTATTAATCGCTCACTTTTCTATGCAATATGACCCACCCCTGCCCAGAAGAGGTGCCACGCCGTGAGTAGGAAGAGCTCCATCAACAACAAATCCTGCATCTTTACAGAGGTTAGACTAGAGGATACGTGTGGCCTCTTCTGACTGAGTTCTAACCCCGTGCATCTACTATGTTACCGAATGTGTTGTGAGCTGCTCTCAGTCTTTTAGGGGCCCTTCTATTCTGGAGAATACGCATCCCATGCTTGGCGTTAGGACCTTGCAGAGGCTCCTCTGCTTCGGAGTATACGGGAGCCTGCCTGGCCCTGGGGCCTTCTGAGCGCGTCACTACTCGCGATATTACGGGACCTCCGGCGCCCGATCCTTGTGGCGGCGCCGCTACAGCGGATATTACGGGCGCCCGTCGTGTTTTCCCCCCGGCCGGCCGCGGCGCCCTCGCCTCTGGCTGTCGCTCAGCGGATGGACCAGGGCCGCCCCGACATGGCGGCCGAGATCCACGCCAGGCCGCAGAGCAGCCGGCCCGTCCTGCTCAGCAAGGTGGAGGGGCACCAGGACGCGGTGAGCGCCGCCCTCATCATCCCCAAGGAGGACGGGCTCATCACGGCCGGCGAGGACAGGTGGGCGCCGCCGGCGGACGGACACTCCCCGCCGGCCCGCTCGCCTCTGCCCACCCCCGGCGGGCCTGGCCTTTGTGCGGGGCCGGGGTTCCCGGCGGGAGAAGCCTGCGCGGCCCGGGGGCGGGGCGGGCGGGGCCGGGTTTCCTGCGCTGGAAGAAACCAGCGTCCCCGCGGGGCAAGTTCCTCTGAGCCCCCCAGGGCGGAGCTGGCTTCTGGGGAGCCCCTCGGGTGCCTGGGCCCTGCTCCTGAGCCATGGCGGCGGTGGCCGCTGGCCCCCGTGTGGCGGCCCCTGCCCGGCTGAACTCTGGCCTGAGCCCCGGGCAGGTGGAGCACCGCCCAAAGGAAAGCCCGAGTCACTCCGGGTTCTCCAGCGCCGCCTGTAGTGGCTGGAAACGGGAGCAGAATCTGGCTCTCCTTGGTTCAGATTCAGTCCTGGGGTAGGCGAGAGGCCACAGCGGCCTGCGATTCCAGCGGGGCGTGAGAGATGCAGAATTGAGGGGCCCAGCTGACGTGTAAAAACGCCCCCTCTCTTTCAGGCGTGGGTTTCGCCCAGGGGCTTGAAACGGTGTCGCTTGCCTCGGGCCATAAAGAAATAGGCTGGGAAAGGGAGCCGCTTGCCGACATGGGAGTTGTAACTTGTGCAACTGAGCAAGACTTGGCTGCCTGGCTGGCATATTGTCATTTGGCGTGGGTTACAAATGTGCCGCTTTCAAATAGTAGAGTGAATAAATACTTCACATGATGTCTTTTGGGGATCTCGAAGCACTTTGTGAACATGAATCAAGCTTCCCGTTTCTCTTCTGAGGTAGGGAGGCAGATATAATTATCTCTTTTGTGGATGGATAAATAGGAGCATGGAAGGGAGATGGTTTCCCT
Source organism: Pelusios castaneus (assembly GCA_007922175.1). Taxonomy (NCBI): domain Eukaryota; kingdom Metazoa; phylum Chordata; order Testudines; family Pelomedusidae; genus Pelusios; species Pelusios castaneus. Next base: position 10,325,257 of record ML685789.1, read on the forward strand.
AAATAAATGCAGAGCATACGGCAGAGCTAGGTTTAGATCAGGCCTTCTATTAACTATTAGATCCCATTGCTTCTGTGAGGACTGGGAGACAGAGTGCCAAAACTCTGAAAAATCCAGTGTCCTTTCTTGCCTTCTGTTTTTAAACTTGCATGTTTCAGAACAGAAGGCAGTGGAGAAGAACAGGGCCAATGGGACTTCTTGGTCTGAAAGAGAGGTACAGCCATCAAAGTCTGTAAAAGGCTATAGTGATTGTGTTTAGAGGAATTTTCCAGCAGATGGGAATGAAGCAGAAGAAATGGAAGCTGCTCAAAACTTCTGTGTATTTTCTGCTTTAGAGAAAAGTTGTAATCTGGATTAGATAAGGGCACGGGTAATTAAGAGACTGGAAATATATCCTCCTACCAAACCAGCAGCTGTCAACAAGAAAAAAAAACAGTTACAGATAAGGATCATTATTTATTATAAATGTTGACTCTGTTTGAAACCACAAACAACTCTGCGTGATATATATTTACAAGAGTACTTGTGTGGAGAACCTGTCCTGAGGGATAGTGAGCAAAACCTAGGAAATGAGTGTAAACTGGGCTGATTGTAACAGGTGTTGGGAACTGATTTAGTAATTTAATAGGAGTAAAGGAGTGATCAGTATTCTTCAGGGGAGAAGATAGAAAATGGTAATCCATAGTCACTCTTTCTGTTAAGAGGTGGGATATCATGAGCTTTTCTTTCTCCTGCTTAGTCTATCAAGAACAGACTCCTTTATAATCTGGGAAGAACTCAAATTCTAGTGTGTTTTTGTTGTGAGGAAGAAGTTGAAGACTGCATAAGGGAGCTATGTATACTGTATATTGTTTTGCTTTAACATGAAGATTAGGGACAGAGAATTCCCTTTAGAAGTTGATTGGGAAATCCACTTCCGTTTGTCAAAGTAGATTAGAACCTCTAGATCTAGGTAAATGTTTTAGTCTTGCGCACATATAATCTTTAGGTCAGCCCTCATGTTCACAGAGAAAAGGTAAAAAATGTGAACTTTAAAGGCTCAAATCAAAATGCAAATGCAAAGTACCTAAACCTATTATTTTAAAACATCATGATTTGGGCAATCTGACTCTGCTTTTTGAAAACTTAAGTTCAGCATTGCTGGATGTAGGAGACAGAAGCATGAGTAACATTGACTAAGTTACTTGGATGCTTTTGAAAATACCACTAATAGGCACCTAAATGTGGATTTGGGAGCCTGATGTTGGACTCTGAAGTCTTTGGCTGATGAGATTACACATTGGCCCACAATGATCCCATATATGCCATTAAAGAAATAATTGGCTTTTTAAAAAAATGAGCTATTTCTTGGACTCTCAGTCAGTTCTACTCCAGTTGCCAGGGTGGTCTTTAGAGGTTGACTTCCTGACTGGCTGAGTGGGTCTTCATCACAGACCCGATCAGTCAATTGGGAAGATAGATCTGATGATGGCAAATTTGCTGCTGTCAGTGAAGACTAGCCATCAACTTTAACTTCAGTGGAAACAGAGCACAACAAAGCCCATGTGTCATCCATAATACAGATCTAAAGAACCTACTTGGTATTATTTAAGCTGTGTGGTATATTAGAGAGGTAGTGAGCAAGGTAGTATCTTTTATTTAGACTTGCAAAGTCAAACATTGACAAATTAGATAATGCTTTGTCCTTTTCACTTGTTATCCTGGTGTGGAGGGGTAGGGCCCCTGGGGTGTTTCTGGAGCAGGCCCGGCCCTTGCTCTGTGTCAGGATTGAATGCAGCCTCAACCACCTATCCCATGTTTAGGGTGGGGAAGGAAGAGCCTGCAAAGTGTTTCCCATTTCCATGCAGCCAGTGGCCCGTGCTCCCCACTGCTATACTGGAGCCTTCACCTTAGGCAGATAAAATATGGAGAATTTAAAAATATTTTATAAGTAATTTTTATTTCTTTGGTGCAAGATTTTTAAATTTTTGGAACAAAATCCCCTCAGGAGTAATTGAAATGCTGGTGTTCAGTTATTTCAGTGCTCCTATGCGAAAGACATAAGGGGAACAGTGGCTTTTTTTCCCCAACACGGTTATCTCTGCCAAACCCAAACAGCATTTTATGGCTCTCACTCTAGCCCCAGAGCTGTCAAAGATCCATTATAAACAATGGTGATGTTGGAACTTCACACTAAACGGTTGCAGCTATTTTTTATAGTGGTGTTAGGATGAGTATAGGGATTGCTATTTGCTCTGCCTAAAATAACATCTATAAATTACCTATACCAGAGCTTGCTTAGATGGATGATGTATCCCCAACTCGTACCAAAACATTCCGCCTTCTGGAAATCCAACTTCTTTTAAAAAGAGTTACACCAAAGGCAGCAAGGAGCTGTAGCTCAAGCCTGTGTCTCTATAAAAAAAATAAATCCAATCATCCGTTTCATTAGTCTGGGGAGTCCTGGTCTTGGTCCTCAGATTTTAGCGTCTGTTGCATTGGATTATCTTAAAAAATGCCAACTCTCTTGAGAGTAGGGGGAAAATAAGATCATACTGGATCTTTTAGCCACAGCCTAATATGGTATCAAAAACTACATATTTGACCCCACACTCTTTGCTTTTCTGCTTTTACTTCAGAACAATGCTTGAACGGTGGGGCATAGGACTTGTACAGCATAGGCATTGACATCTCACGTCTGCTGGCAGGAGAGAACAGGCATAATAATTGGAATATTTTATACCTCCATCCCTGCCGGTTCAAGTAGCTTGTCTCCTGAGTAGGTTTTGGGGTAGTGGATAATAAAACTTTGGCAAGTAACATTAACATCAAGATGGCTAGGAATTAGTAGCTTTCTGTTGTGCTAGGCATGTTTAACTATCACAGTACTAGGCAAGGTTTTATTAGCATGCAAACATCCCTTCAGGAATGGTGTGAATTATTCTTAAAGGCACTGCAGTGCGTTCAGTCAAGTGTGAAGTTTGTTGGACTAACAAGTCTGATTTTCCTTCCTTCCTTCATGTATAACATGCAATTATATACCTTGTTGGTGTTGAAAATTCTCAGCTAAGTGGGAGCTAGGAATCCTAGAAGACTGAGTTTTGGATCACTGTTCCATTTTTGCTCCTAACAGGGTTTCACTAATAGTTTGGCTTTGTCTTGGAAAGAAACCCTCAAATGATAAAACTAGCACTTATGGTATACAGCATCTCTAACAGAAAACACCCCTTCCCAAAACCCAAACCACACCTGTTATGTAATAAGTGGAACTTACTCAAAGTCACAGTGAGTCTGACAGGACTAGAACTAAGGAGCCCTCGCGCTCTCATTCGCTGAATGCTTATATGCTGACTCTCCAACCTTTCATAATGCAGAGAAAAGGCATAATTAGTCACCTCTAGCGGAGCTGAAATATTTAAATCCTGGAGGTTGTAAAAGAGAGTGAACTAGTATAGCTTAGATGTATTCATAAAGATAGAGTAGGTTTCAGTGTTATCTTGTGCAGTGTTATTGTACAGGGCATGCAATGGAGGCAGTGGCCTTGTCAGAACTAGCTTTTCAAGTAATGCTTTAATTGTAACGGCCTGAAGACAGCTGCTTAGAATGAAACTTTTTTTTGCTTATGGCTGAAATTATTAAATACACTCTGATTTATATGTGAGTTGCAACTTCCCAATAATGTTGGGCTCATGCACTGAAAATATGGTATGTTTCTAGACTTCTGTTTCAGATACAGTACTTATTTGTGGGACTTTTAAAGACTAACAGATTTATTAATCGCATGAGCTTTCGTGGGAGAAAATCCCACTTCCTCAGACGCTTTGAAGATAGACTACACGGCTACCTCTTTGGAATTTGAGTACTTATTTGGTAATTCTCTTCAGAAAACTGGTCACAGGTTTCAGTAGCAGCCGTAAGAAGAATGCGAGTCAGACACATGAGCATATTGACTCACTATGTATCTTTTTTTTGTCCTTGTCTTCACAGATCCACTTCCTTAAACTTACGGGTTCAGCTTGCCCTTCCTGAGTAGGGAAATCCAATAAAATACAATTTTCAGTGACTTTTTTTTAAGCCCTTGTTGAGAACTTGTAGAATATTACTTCTCAATGTTGTAAATGGCTGTTGCGCTGGGCAAAAGACACTCAATACAGATCTCATAATGTGAGTTAATCACAATCCTTATTTGCTGTAGCACAACCTTTGAGTTACTGCTATGCATGGGGAACTTGAGTGCAGGAAGAGGACAGTTATCTGGTATTCTGTGTCTGTGGGAATAAGGAGATATGATATGATATTATCAGTTTCAAATCAGCTTATTAGCAGATGTCAAGAGTTGGATGCTCGTCTTGCCATTACTGTTGTTTATAGTATAACTCTGAACTTGTGTTGATGCAAATAACAGAATCCAGCCTTGAAACTAACTCTGAAGTTGGATCACCTGATCAATTTATGAAAAGCATCAATGGCTTCTATCACAAGACTGAGAGCTTTCTTTGCTCAAGATTTATTTGTAATATGAAAGTTCCCGAAGGAATTAGGGAAGGCTGACAAGCTCTTGATAGTTCTTGTTTCTGCAGGTGTTTGTCTGAGCTTTTATATGCACTAAATATATTTGTATTAAACTAATAATCAAAGTAGTCTTGGATTTCTTTTGTTGTTTATATGTGAATACAAAGGGCCAAATCCAAGACTGTTAGAAGTTATTGGTACACTTTTCAATGGCTTGATTGGGGCCAGGATTTGGTCCTGAGGCAGCAGTTTAGACAGCAGAAGCCATATTTATGCAGCTCTAAATTAAGTTTGCATATGGTAATGTATCCATAACTTCTGACAAGAAAGTGCATGGTGGTTGAAGGCTTCTGTCTTCCAGGATTAACTTTAAAAGAAGAAATACTGATTATAAGGTTTTGAAATAGGGACCACATCTATGTACCAGAGACAGAAAGGCTGGTCCACTTGTTGATTGTTAGCCTGAAATTTGGGAGATCTGAGTTCAATTCTCTGCTCTGCCTTAGTCTTCCTGTGTGAGGTTGGGCAAGTCACTTAATCTCTCTGTGCCTCAGTTCCCCTCTGTAAAATAGAGATACCGGTAATTCTCTCTCTCTCTCTCTCTCTCTCTCTCTCTCTCTCTCTCTCTCTCTCATGGAGTGTTGTGGTTAAATAAATTCCTTAAATTATGAGGTGCTCTGTTACATGGCTTCCATCACTATTAATCTCAATTCACATTAGCAGAGTATGGCCCCAATATTTATTAGATCTTTAGAGGACTACATGAACTCAAATATAAAAATATTTTAATATCTAATGTGAACTTTAATACAGTGCAGGAGTTTTAATGCTTTCTGACAAATAGTTTAAATGCAACTTTCTACTTCAAGGTTAGGGTGGAAGCTCTGTATGCAAGCTGAAGGACACTGGTTAAATTAAACATTCTGTTTTGGAGACATGTTGATGATAGTGTTCTGTCCAGTTTGCCAGAGATTTAAGTTGTTCAGTCTGCCAGAAAATTGTGCCTGCCTTGAAATCTGTTAGCCTATCAGAATTGTTTAGTATGGGAGCAAAAGTCATTAAGTGCTACCACTTCTAAAGCGGAGGGGATGATGTTTGATTGTACCAGTGTATGCGTGCTCAGACTTGCTAATGGCATGGACTTTTGTTAATTTTTTTTCCAGACTTGTGGGCCTTGCAATTTTTCCCCCAAACCATAGGTCTAATTTATTAGGGAAGAGTCTAGGAAGGAAAATTGGAGTTTAGCTGAGCTGTATGAATTGATGGAGTTCTACAGAACTCCAGAACTTTTCCTTGTCCTAAATGTCTAAAGAAGGTTATGTCAAGTGGCAAAATATCCAACCAATGAAATACCAAGTAAGAAATTCCCATTGATCATATCTTGAGGGCGCAATAAATATGGTTTATAACCGCTTCTGAAAATACTTTTTTAAATTCTTCATGCATGCTGTGTGTCACACAATAAGTATAAACTGAAATTCACATTTGGATGTAGTTAAGAATTGAAATGTTAAATCTAGAATTTGGTTTGTCAGCCTCAAGTAATTAATACTTTTATCTTAACCACTTTTCACTTTGTATTGCTTCCCAGAAAAATATCCTTTAATAGTTGTTTGACATAAACAGTGCAAATATCTTGCACTTCTATAGTATCCTCATTAATGGGTCTCTAAAGTTAGTCTTGCAACATCCCTCTAAAATAGGTGTGTATTACCTCAGTTTTTCATAAGGGATTTGGAGGTACAGAGAAATTAAATGATGCCATCTGCAATCACAGGAGAAGTCTATGGAAGAATAAATAAGAGCCAAATTCCTCTGGGTTTTGGTCCTGTGTAATAAACACTGGATTATTCCTTAAATAAAATGGGGTTGAGAGCTGAACAATAAGAGTCCGGGGTTCACGAGTGATCTTGGGGTTTGGCTCTAATAAGGTGGAATTCCTGAAATGAATAATGGACATAGGAGGGGTGTTTGGAAAGATGGTTATCTGTTACAGGAGCACTTCATTTTCGTTTCTTCTTCTATTACAACTGGCACCACCTACCAAGACGTTCACGCTCTTCTTCTGAATGAGGAAGAGTACTGCAGCTGCAGACATATAAGAGGCAAAGAAAAGAGAAGTGGGGAAATCAGTGTTGGCTGCATAATTAGTCATTACTGAAAATTCTCTCTCTTCTGTTTGATTTTTCTGTGCTTTATCACATTACATATTTATGGTACTACCCGAAGGAGTGGAGCAATAATAGTCTCATCAATCCTTGAATGATTGCAAAATGCAAAGTGGACTTTGGTGGTTTAATTCTTAATCTGGATTGTCTTTTTAAACAAAATGAAAAGAAACTTTTAAAGAGATTTGTTTGGCTGACCTTTGCAGTTTGTCTCCAGTTATATGGTCTTCAATTAGAGGATCTCTATCTTTGTAACATATACACTGCATAGTCTCAAGAAATTATCAGACTAGGAACTGGCAGTGCCATGCCTTCACAGTACTATTTTCAAGGTAATTGAAATGTACAAGAAATCTGAGAGGAAACAAAGGCTATGTACTTGCAAAATCTGTAATGAATTGACTCAATTGCTGGGTCTACTGCAATTCATTCTTCTGTCAGTTGAGAACAAGATAATTGAAGGGCTTTGGTCAAAAGTGAGACTTAAATTAGGGCATCTGAAAATTGCCCTTGGAAATTCTCCAAACTGTTTTGGTGAGTGTGATAAGTTGCATAAAAAGCAGCAGGTAAAATGATCTGTACTTTTAAAAAGCTCTGGGGAAAACCCCGTTAATGGCAACTGACTATTAATAGCATTGCCCAAATGGAAGGAGCCTGTAGACTTCTTGGGAGCAATGCAATGAACTGCTCACATCTGATATATTAAATGAGGGGAAAACAGCCCTTGATTCTGTGATGTGTAGCTTCTGGATCTTGCAGCAGGCTGTGGATAGTGGTAGGGAGCCATGTTACTTTCTCCAAGTAACACATTTATGAAGGAGAACATATTTGACTGATGGGCTTGGGAAGAGTGGAGTATGTGGGACATGGGATGACGTTGAATAAGAATTAAAAAAAATTGTGGTCATATATCAAACTTCAAAATTATGTACATGCAAAAAAGGCTGAGTAAGGCGGATGCATGGGCAACTCCAACTTTCCCATGTCAAACTTTGGTATCCATACCTGTATGAACTGTAAACTGAATAGGTTTTTTAACATAGAATTTTTGGTTGGCATTCTTATATAACACACTGTAGGCCAGCCTTGGAAAATATATCAGCCCAAATGTCCTCTCTCTTTGCCCTCTCTTCATTTATTATAGTTAAAATTAATTTATTCACCTAACAGTCTTCTGTAGGTGAGGTAGAAAATATAAGCTTGCTATAACTTGCGACTGGATGTAACTTAACTCTTCTAAAAAGCATTAAAATTACCATCCTCTTTCCTCCCCCAACAACCAGCCAACTCCATACAAACGCCACAACATTTGTGAAACCAGTGCCTGGGTATCTTTGATTTGAATATCACATTTCATTGGGAATTTCTTGTAAATGTGACTTTTGTTTCTTCAGGGTGTAATCTGTAAGTACCTTCAATATAACAGTATAAATGGATGCACAAATTACTCAGCCACAAAAGAGGAGACTTACTAGCAAAAGCCTTGGAAAAGTGCAAAAAGCTAAAACTAGACTGGAAAAAGAAACCTTAGTGATGCTTTCTACTTGAATCATTTATTTTATTTAACTTTCTGCTGAAGTCTTTTAAATGTCATGTCTTGAATGTTTTTTAATTCCTTTAAATAGATATAATATAAAAACAGAGATTTTCTGCTTCCAGCTGTTCTTCCTCTTCTTCCCACCCATCAATCCCTAAAAAAACCTCCAGGGACAGAAACAACTGTTCTGAATTTTCTGAAGATTTTTTTCCTTCCTCTAATGATCTGATTATGCACCATTAGATTCAATGGGAGCAGGCCTTGTGTGCACAAGCCTGCATGTTTTCTCCATTTCCGTCCTGATTTTGATGCTATTGTAAACAGATCATACTTTTGCATTTGCATTTTATGTGCAAGGGAGCTCCCCTCAGCAGTACATGATCTCATGTTACTGTATGGAAAAAAAAATGCAACAAAAAACAGGGAAACTGATCATACACAAAGTAATCTTATCTTATCCACGGAGGAGGAAGGGGAGAATCGGGATTTCTTTTGGTAATATTTGCTACCTTATAGATCACTTGTAGCAGTAGTTTAAAAAAAAAAAAGTTTTATGTTTAAGTTGAACACTGTGTGGTAGAGTGAACTACAAAAGGAAGGGATTGAGCCACCATCACTATTAGTAGTATATTTCATGATAGATCAAACAAGCGTGCAACCCTGAAAAATGCAGAGAATCAGAGTGGGTGATTCATCTGATCTTTGTGATCTAGCTCTGTTAGACTATAATTATGTAGTATAAACAAAGTTGATGTTTATATATAAAACATGGTCTGGTTTGACAGCAGGATCACCAGATGCTTCCTGTATCAGGCTTAAATCTTTCTTTGATTCTGAGCGACAAAGATGATGTGATATCCTGCCAGTCTTGAAGTTGTCTTCGCCAAAGCCTCACATACCTACTCAGATAACATTACAGTTGCTCTGGAGGAAGCTGTTCAGAGTCCTTTCTGAAGGCATTATCCTGTACCATGTTAAAATGGAGTAGTAGATAAGCTGAGGGCATTACTGGGGTTTTTTAAAAAAACAAACCGCACCAGTATAGGTGTAACAATTGATACATATGCTTACAACTTTCCTTTTTCTTCCTCCTTTCTCCTACATGCTGCAGAACAATTCGAGTATGGCTGAAAAGGGACAGTGGCCAGTATTGGCCCAGCATTTACCACACAATGTCATGTAAGTAATACTGTACATGAATGTAAATGTTAAGATATATTAGTGTTGATTATTAAGTTCAGCCAAACATAGAATTCTTTCTGTGGATCAGTCTAATTGCTAATGTTAAAGAAAAGTAGTAGTAATTGATTTATGATTAGGCTGTTTGCAAAACCCCTATTGAATTGGAATAATTTAACAGTAATTGTGGTTAAGATCAGGACAGAAATATATTATGGCTTTTTAACTTTTCAGCATAACTGTACTAACTTTGGCAATAGTACTTTAGTCTCCTCCTCTTGTCTTAAAGGAGAATCTAGTTACATATCGCGCAGTAACATTGTGCTAGCTTGTATTCCGGGGAGCATATTTAGTAGTGATGTCTCATAGTTTGGCAACATTACACTTAGAGACTCTCTCTAGGTCTAAATTTCATCTAAAGTTCTTGTATAGTGTGCATGTGTATTCTGACATGGCATGTTTAGCCTTCAAACTCTGAATGAGACATAAACAAGATGCTTAGTTAGTTTTTAATCTATGTAATATTATTGGAATCAGAAGTTGCTATTGCACATGGTCTTCTATTGTATTTAAATATTTCGGAGTAGATCACATGGAGGAAATGCTTCCTATTATCTATGATGCATCACTTCTTAGAACTTGAACATATCACCCTTAAAATTTCTTGTGCTTTAATTTTTCTACCTAAAGAATCAATACTTAAATGTAGAGCTGCTGCCTTGAGTCTAATGCATAAATAGTGTTACCATCACGGTGTAGGATATACATAAACATGGGCCCAAATCCTACAATATAATAAAAACTATCACTGAAGACAAAGCAAGTTTTGACTGAGGACTGCACAATTTGGTCCTTAATGTTCTGCTCAGTTTTCTCTGGTACAGCTGTGTGCCAGCTAACGGCTTAATTATTATAGGCTCAGAGGTGAACTAACCACTGAAAATGATGCTGATGCACAAGTTTTCTGAATCGATTCATTTTTTTAAAACAAATTTTGGTGCAGTAAGGGCTGAGGGGACTGGAAAATGTTAATGTTGGGCAAAAATTAGATTGTAAATTGGGACCCAGGAAATTGTAAGATAGTTAGCCTGATGCCAATCCTAGACAAAATCCCAGCCTCAGTAAGGCTGAGATGAGACACAAGAAATGAAGCTAATTGATTAAGCTAATTAGTATGTTTTTTATGAAATATAGGTTTGGTCAAATTTACCGTCTCTTGAGATCATGAGTCTGATAAAGGTGGTAATATAGCATACTTAAACTTTGGTAAGGCATTTGAAGTAGTCCCACATAACATTTTTTGGGAGTGTGGCAGGAGAAAGCTCTAGAAGACCAATGCAGCCTGTGTTAAATAAATTAAAAACTGATAGCTCACAAAAAGTAACTGTAAATAGGGAATAGTGGTCCAGAGGAGGTGTTTCTAGGGGGGTCAGTCTGGGTTCTGTTCTTGGCCCAATGATATTTAATCTTTGTCGATAATTTGGGAGAAAATATAAAATCATTGCTGGTAAAATTTGCAGGTGACACAAATTGGTGGATTGGTAAATGATGGGGCCAGGTTAGTTATATGACCTGAATCCCTTGGTGGTCTCATTTGAGCATGCATTTTAATGTTGTCAAATACACGCTCGTATGTCTACTAGCAAAGAATGTAGGTCGCACTAATAAAATGGGGGACTATCCTGGCAAGCAGTTAATCTGAAAAACATTTAGCGGTCATGGCACATGACCAATTGAATACGAGTTACGCAGTGAATGTGATCCTAGGATGTATAAGAGGGATAATATCAAGTAGGAGTAGGGAGGTGGCATTAATGAGATCATGACTGGAATGCTGTGTCCACTTCTGGTGTCAACAGTTGAAAAGAGCTGTTGGAAAAACTGGGCAGATTCAACAAAAGAGCAAGAACAATTCAGAGTCTGGAAAACCAATCTTCTAATGGGACACTAAAGAAGCTCTGTCTCTGTAGTTTATCTAAGGGAAGTTTGAGTTGATGTGATCAGTCTACAAGTGCTTATCTGGGGAAAAGATTTTTGATAGCTATCAGTCTAGCAGAAAATGACCAGATTAAGTGGTTGGAAGCTGAAGCTAAACATATTCAGAGTGGACATAAGGTCCTGACTTCACAATGAGGTTAACTTGCCTAGCAATGATGTGGATTCCCTGTCTTTTGAAATCAAGACTAGATTTTCTAAGCTCTTTGCCCTGCGTTATTCAGGAGGACCAATTGGATTAATAGAATGGTCCTGTCTAGCATTATATATCAAATGAAACTGGAAAAAGAACCATGTTAACTTTAAGTTGTATTAGATGAGCATAGAAATATCCACCAAGATATTAGAAGGGAAAAAAGAGTAAATCAATCTCTCCCCCATGAAAAAATTTGGTCAGTGTAGCAACTAATTTCTACATCAAAAAGATAAATCAAGTGATGAAATAGATTTCACTCTTATTTTTGCGTTTTTTAAATTGTCTGCCTTCCAGCTTTGTTCACCACATTTGGTGAGACATTGTTCCCCTTTTGAGGTTTCTTCTGATTTTTATAATGAGCTATTTATTGGAATAGCCTGAATCTAATCAGATGAGGCACAATCCTTTTTGTGTGCTGGTGAACAGAATTGCAAAATATGACTGTTTACCACAACAGATGTGCGCAGTTTGAAACTCATGCTCAGACATGAGGTTAGCATGGGATCAAATGTTGTTTATGCCCAGAAGTCTCCTGCTTCTAGTAGTGGTTGATTCCAGCTCAAGAAAGATAATGGATGATCCTGCATGGTTGCAGTGTCATGCAGTTCAGACTTTGAATTTAGGCTTGCTGTGTTATTTCATCTTTCAGATGTGAGGTGCTGTGTATGAACTCTTCAAGTCAGATTTTTCAGCTGTGGTCAAATTCCCTTTGTTTGTTTGTGCTTGTGGCTGGAATTAATTTTCCATGGGCTTAATTTTAATGGGGTGTGTTCCCACTACTGTACCTTCCTGTAGCCTAGCAACCGGGAATTAAATCCTTCAAACTAGCATAGACTCAATAAAAACCTAAGACAGTCCCTTCAGTTGGAGCCAGTGTCACAGTACTTATCAAAACCAGGCATCTTTCGTCCTTTGAGCCAAAGAAATTCAGTGTTAATTGTGACGTGTTCTTTAATAACTGTCTTGTGGTGGTTTTCTTGGTAGCTCCTTGTTCAGCTATGGCTTATCATCATGACAGCAGAAGAATATTTGTAGGCCAGGATAACGGTGCCATTATGGTAAGTTGTTGCTGCTGCTGCTGCAGTTTCTTTGAAGAATCCAACTAAATTGTGAAGCTGCTTTGGTAGATGGGAGGATCATTGCAAACTTGACTGAATTGTCCATGAGTAGTAGATACAATCAGCCTGTATCCAGCCCTTTATTTTATACTTGAATCAAATTGTTGGCATGTTTCAGGGGAAGTAACTTCAGTTTCCTTGCTGTGGGGCTTCATGTCCTTGCGTGTATGATTGTAATTATTAGTTCTTGCACATCAAGCTCTATGGCATTAGTGTCCAGCCCTTTCTCAGTCCCTTGCGACTGTTACCCAGTCATCCATCCCTCACCTCATTCCTTGGTATGGAGGCTCCACCTCCTGTTTTCGTAACACATTTTTACTCTTGTTTTTCCTCCTTTGCTGCCATGTATACTTTCTCCTTCAAAAAAAAAATGTTGTAGAGAGCAGTCTTCTATTACAAACCAGGGCAGGAGGAAAGGTTGGCGGGAACACACAAGTAACTTCAGAGAAGGAGTGAAAACTTGTGAATTCTGAAGCTTTGCTTCCGCGAGACCCTTCCCAATACAAAACAGACAAGGAGTCTTGTGGCACTCTTAAAGACTAACAAATGTATTTATTGCATGCGCTTTTATAAGAGAGAGATCCCACTTCATCAGACAATAAATAATAGCTCATAAATAAATAAATGTACTTCATGCAATAAATACATTTGTTAGTCTTTAAAAGTACCACCAGACTCCTTGTTTGTTTTGCTGAACTAGACTAACACAGTCGCCCCTTAAGAATAAAAGGTGATGCAAGATAGGGTAACTGTTCATACCACATGGAATTTTTCCCTTCAAATCCATTACAGATCCTCCACTGAAAAGAGGATTGATCAATCTCCATGAAGCAGATGCTAATAAATCTGCACCTTAATCTCTGATCAGCATGCTTATGCGTATGCTCTGATCAGGTATTGCGTATAGTATTTGCCAGCCTGTGGCTTCTAAAGGTTGGGCTACACTAACAAATTAGATTGACCAAGCTGTGTCATTCAGGGGTATGAAAAATCCACATCCCTGAGCCACTTGGTTTAGCCAGCATAAGTGCATACAGGGCTAGGTTGATGGAAGAATTCTTCCACTGATGTAACTATTGTCTCTTAGGGAGGTAGATTAACTACAGGGACAGGAGGACCCCTTTCATTTCATCGATGCAATGAGCATCTGCACTGCAGTGCTTCAGCTGGAGTGTTTCAGGTGTAGGCAAACCTGAGAACAAATTTGCTTTTTGGTAACATGACGTTGTCTTTAGCTGCCAACTTAAGTCTATTGCTTATATGAGGTGATTGCTATGTTCTTGGTGCCAAAGATCTTCCTCAACTGTTTCAGCCTGAGAGGCTGTGTTCTTCTCCTGCTTGTAACTGTGTGTTTCTTTGATATTAGGAATTTCACATCTCAGAAGACTTTAATAAGATGAACTTTGTCAGGATGTATCCAGGTAATAGAGCACGCATTTATTTCACAGGTGGACTTTGAAAATGTTCAATCCATTGGGATGCATTTTCATAATGGAGACTAGCCCAAATAGGGACGTTGACTCTAACTTTAATAGTATGAAAGATATTGGGAAACTACCGGTAATTACCTTTAAGTCAAAATAGTATCATATTTTTGTAGCTCAAGTATAGGATTTAAAAATTTTAAAATCTAATTTTGTGCCATACTTTTACTGTGAAGCTGCTGGCTCCATTGTGATGTAGGGAGCCATGGAGAACATCCCTTCTGAAAAGCTTTACATGTTGAACTGCAAAGAATGGAACCCCCTGACACTTAGCTTGACCCATGTCTTTTAGCAGTTTGTGGGAGGGAGGTAGCTGCTGCAACATTTGCAGCATGAAGATCATCAGAGTTGCGAGTTAAGTCATCAAAGGATTGAGAGTAGAAGCTGTATTATAACTACATGTAACTGTAGGCTAATGTGTTGACTGTCTCTAACTCTGATTAGATCGTTGTTCAGTGCCGAATTGAAATAATATATCTGTGGATGCTTCCATCTGCAAATGACTGTGGTTTCTAAAGGAGGGGGGACTGAAGCAGTATGTGTATCTAACAGAAGAAAAGGGGGAAATTCTGATCTTAAAATACAATTTGGTAGTATTGCCATAATAGGGTGTAGTACTTGTGTAGGTGCAATGATTAGACCAAAATGCCTGCTAGTAAACATTAGGACTCTTGGGAGTTAGTTAAAAGAGTAAGAAGAGTAATGCAATAAGAATGAGAACATACAAGATGCCCATTCATCAGCTATCTGTGCCATAGGGGACTAACCTATTTAAAATGTTAATGAAAGATAGTTCTTTCAAGCATTATTTAGTATTCTTTCTATAGCATGTACAGCCAAAATCACTCTCCTGTTCCACAGTTATTAATTAATATCTTGATGTACAGAAGACTTTGTACAGAAGGCCAAAAATACAGGAAAACAAAATACAGCTTGTCTTATGATTTCCTGTTGTACTCTTAATGGAAAAGGGTGTTTTTGTTTGAAAGAAAGACCTTGTTTTTAAAGCTACAAAAGCCCTTTTATCCTAAAAGAAGACGACTTTACATTTCAATCTAAAAGAAGTATCTCTAATACATCCTCCCCCTAAACTCTTTCTTCCACTTTTGTCTAATCTACATCTTCTTAATTAAATGATCTCAGCACTGTACAGAGTGCTCTTGCTGGAGTTCAGCTACCAACATGCTCTGAAAGGAAAGGGACCTTCACATTTCTGTGCGAGGGGAAATTACTAAATGAAAGGAAGA
Source organism: Pelusios castaneus (assembly GCA_007922175.1). Classification (NCBI taxonomy): domain Eukaryota; kingdom Metazoa; phylum Chordata; order Testudines; family Pelomedusidae; genus Pelusios; species Pelusios castaneus. The sequence continues at coordinate 10,340,672 of ML685789.1, forward strand.
TTCAAATGAGCTGACATCTCTTTCTGACGTGCCTGATTCATTAAAGGACAATTACTGAAAATGAAAATGCAAAATAAATTGAGGACTCTGCTAACCTTCTCAAACATTAGGGTTAATTATCCCCACTCCTACCTCCCCGAAGCACCTTCAACCCATGTTTCTAACTGTATAACTGAAGATTTGATTGAAGGATTTCTACTGAAGTACTCAAATCCTTTGCTTTATTTCCACAGCTCATCAGAATCGGGTGTCAGCTATCATTTTCTGCTTGGGAGCAGAATGGGTTATCAGTACTGGCCATGACAAGTGTGTCAGCTGGATGTGCACCAGGAGTGGGAATATGCTGGGAAGACATTACTTCACCTCTTGGGCTTCGTGTTTACAGTATCCAGCAAATTCAGTGCATCACTAACAAATCAGAAGGCAAAATTTCATCAATCACTATAGAATCCACTGCAGTATATTTAGTGTTGGATATTTGATGCTTTCTATACTACCTACACTTGGCAAAGTCCAGTTGCATCTTGTGATGTTCTGTCTTTTTAAAGTATATTTATTCACTTGTTTATGAACTCTTTAAAAAAAAAAAAAGAATGTCTACAATGGCTCTTCCACTTAATAGCATGAATTAGTGAGGTTCTACTGTTCAAACCCTTTAAAAATGCCATGGCTTCTAATTTACAAAATTATAAGCATATGTCATATAAACGTGTGGACTAAAGTTTCTCTCTACAAGCTTGTATGCAATTGCTGTGCTGTTTATCCAGGTAATTCTTTCTTCAGAGAACACATTTTTAAAGACAATTTACAAATGCTTGTATGATTGTTGGCCTCCTATACACATTTAAAAATTAGGATTAGAATAAATTATTAGTAATCAAATTACAGAAACAGGTAATTTGTATGGCAAATAGATTACAGAAGATGGAACTAGCATGGTCTCTTGTGTGAGTTGAATACGTAGCTTAAGTATTTTATCCAGACATCTACTATGGAAAGTACAAGCAGTGTTAGTGTAATATTGTTTTAATCATATTTTTATCTCTGTTAAAAGACCCATATACTATCTCTCCCAATTGAGACTTAATCTATATCCCAAAATTAATCTCACAAATTCTCTTGGGTCTAGTTCTACCACTCCTGTCCTTAGGGTTATTTCATGGGATTTTCAGTAGCAGCAAGGAATGTCATTTTATATAGTCCCTTAACAATGGCTCTTTAGCACCTCAGTTCCACAAGCCACATGCTCAGTTACTGGGAAAGAATGCTTCATGCTAAATTGCCAATAATGCTTTGCAGCACGTATGTCCTTTGAGTCTTCCAATCTGGTAGGCCAAGTCAGGGCACACACTTAACTTGCAAATGGTGCTATGGATGGTGGTATAGTCTAGAGCAGTGATGGCGAACCTTTTAGAGACCGAGTGCCCAAACTGCAACCCAAAACCCACTTATTTATCGCAAAGTGCCAATACTGAGGTTTTAGTTAGAAAAAACAACTGCCATAGGTTGTTGAACCCTGGGCGTGCGTGCCACCAGAGAGGGCGCCGAGTGCCACCTCTGGCACGCGTGCCATAGGTTCGCCACCACTGGTCTAGAGCAAAACACAATACTAAAAATTGAAAGCACTTTTGTCTTCCTGCATTTTTTTTTTTTTCATGGCAATGTTCTATGTTCAGTACTGGTCTCTTAAGTGAGGTTGACCTAACAGTATAGGTGTGTGCATAATATACACTCTTGATAAGGTCTGGTGACAAAATGATTTATTGTTCTCTTCGCCAAACCTTAAGTTCCCATCCATAAGCATCCAATGGAAATCAATTGCCAACGAGTACTCGGTGAATAAAGTACTCGAACAGATTTGCCGTAGGAAAGGGGGAAATATCAAAGTACTTTTGTTTTTTAACAAAGTTTATTTAGCTTTCCATGTGTGGCCTTTATTTTCTTCAAAGGAAATTGCTTCCTGTCAACACATTGTGTGCTTGAATTGTTAACAGTGGGAAGCAAATGGCCAGCTTTCTCAGTATGTACTTTTGAATGTTCAGCACAATTGTTAAAAGCTTCTATCATGCATAAGTTAATGATCCTTTTACAAAAGCTTACACAAATATAAAGTACTGGAGACTGGATGTTCCTTAGTGTTGTGCCTGAATACATAATATAATAATATAATGGAAGCATAATGTTGATAAATTCTGTGGTCTTGCAATAGGGAGCCTGTCTTCTCAGGTACAGGATTGTTTATCTGCAGACCCTCATTCTTAAATTCCTCATGCTCATTAACAAGATATTAGAAACACAGCTTTCTCACTATTGTGGTGAAAAGTGTGGGGGTTTCTTTTACACCCCATTTCTTTCTACACGGGTGACTTCTCTTAGTTATCTCTTGCCTTTTAGTGGTGGTTCAGTGGCGAGTGAACAATAAGCCCATCCTAGGAACTGAGAAACCTCCCTTTCAAGAATAAGTGGTTTCAGCTGTGTTCTAGATGGCACAGTACCACCTGCTCCTCATGCACAGCTTCAAATGTCAATAGTAAAACTTTTGAAAAGAAATATGTATGTTTGCCATGGATCCTGATCATATATTCGGATCCCTAATATATTACCAGAATATAACCCTTAGTTGGGGAGTAAGGGGTTGAACTAAATGATCTCCTGAGGGCCCTTCCAACTCTAATATTTTATGGTCATTTGGCTTATATGACACCCTTTCTCTACTACTTTTTTTGGTGTATATTTATGTTGCAAGGTCTCTGGGGGGCAGGATTCTCATTGTACAGTGCAATACAATGCCCCCCCCCCCAATCCTGATTGGGGTGATGTAAAGCACTATTGAAATATGAATAATGCAAATAGGAAATCAGTATATGCCTGCCCTGAAAGGTAGGGATGAATTAAATGTCCGGGTATTCTCTTCAGACACAGCAGTGTCTTCCCTCAAGCCCTTCCACAGCCACATGACTCTCCTGTTCCCCCCGCCCCTTGCAGAAGTAAACGAGTAATTTCTCATCTGGTTTGTCATTTAAATTTGAATATAAGGCCCCTTATGTTGGCAAAACTCTATTCCATGAATTCTCCTGCACTTTTGGGTCAGTTAAAAATGGATTAAGTTAGTGGTCTATGTAAACTTTGGCTCCTCCTGAGTTTCAGGAACATCATTCATTGAAGGTTCAGTTATTCTGGCACCCTTTTAACTTCAGCTTCACTTTTGCCAGAACAATTTAACGTACCCTTTGGAAAACTTTATTTCCTTGTTTAAAGGTTGGTACTATATCAGCACTCACCTACTTGCATGTATGGGACACTAAAGATCTTTTCAGTCTAAGTACCTCTCTGATTTCTATTGATTGCTTTAATCTGTTTGTTTTTGTTGTGCTGGCAGAATATGTTTGGAAAGGGATGCAAATGAAACTGACAACAGTGGGTTGGTGTTCCTTGACTTGTATTCAGATATGATTTTGAAACCCAGCATGCCTTTGTTGGGGACTACTCTGGACAGATCACACTGCTGAAGCTTGAGCAGAACACATGCACAGTTATCACAACACTCAAAGGGCATGAAGGTAAACTAACTTCCCCTTTCACTTCCCTGGCTAATTCAGTCTCTGGTAATACAACTTTCTATCAGCAAATGTGGGGTAACATAATTATGAATATGCTCTGACCTAAGCTGCTGAGTTCATTGTGTGTCTTTGCTTGCTGTACAAAACTCTTCCTCTGTAAAGAGAAGTTGCCAACAAAACTCAGTCTTAAATAAGACTGAGCTATGGCTTGCTATTGATGACATCATTGATGTCATCGTAGACGGCAATTCTAGAGCATAAGCTTCAGAAGTAACTGTCTTAAATGGTACATTTAGCCATTGGACGGCCACCTTCCAAAAAGCCTATATTTACTAGAGAGCAAAGAAATGCACCCATTTTAGTGGCTAGAATGTTACTACATTTAAGCAGTGCGTCTTTTACTTATTTGTAATGTTCAGCTTTTCCATCACTGCATGTTTTAATCAAATGCAAGAAAACTTTTCAAAGGTGTTTAAAGGCATTTTTAATCTGTGGGATAAATTCAAGTTAAGATATGAAGTGACATCCAATGCATTAAGCCCTGTATATCAAGTTAAAACTAATCCTTGTAACCTAATATATGGCACACTAGGGGCAGTGTTAGGTTTTGACTTAGCTTTACCTGACTGAGTTGGCATCACCTTCATTTAAAGTTAAAAAATAACTAAAGAAACAGTTTGAATGACTGTGCATGAGTAGTTACTAATATCCAGGAAAAAGTTTCCAAATGGGTCAAAAGGCTCACTGTAAAAAAAGAAAAGAAAAATGTGCCCCTGCAGCAGTCCCTGATGACTCTTACCTTGATTAATTAAGAACCAGAAAAGAGAGGATTGATTCAAGGCTGTAATTAAAATAAGATGAGTATCAACTGAAGTAGTGGCTGAAAAGATGTCATTTGAAAAGGTGCTGTATGGAACTACACACCCTAAATGAAGGAATAGAATATTGCACCCTTTAATTTGATATGTCAACTTTATGTTACCTTGGTACATTAAAGCAGTCCTTATTGTTTCTTCAGAAAGTCCAGTTTTGTTGGGTGGCTTAAAATAAATCACCACCTGAATAGTCTAATTCTAATCCTTATTTCATCTTTTTTGCTGTGACATTGGTGACCTGATGTACTGCCATGCATTTTGTGTTCAGTAATTACAAAGTCAGTGTATTGCACTGAAAGGCTCTTTAAAGAGTCTGAAACAAAGGCCATGTACACACTATAGACTTGTCCTGCAATAAAAGATATTGTGGGACAAGCAAGCATTATAATTATAGCTCTTTACCCCGTCCACACAGCACTCCTTCTAGTGAAAAGGAACATTCACACGCTCCTTTGAATTTTCGCTAGAAGGAGCAGTGCATGGTGGGCACCTATTCTGTTCTATTCTGGTGCTGTTTCTGGCTTGAGCCCCAGTCCGGCCCCTGGAGCACAGCTGGACTGGAGCTCCCTTCCGGCAGCTGAGGGCTGCGGGCTCAAGAGACTATTTGTCAATTTCACTGCTCTGTTAGAGCAGTGAAATTGACAAATTTGACAGCTCCAGTGTCCCAGAGTGCCCTCGATTGGCACTCTGGGACATTTCCGGAGGCTGTCAAAAACGCAAGGAGCGTACACACAGGCTCTACCATGGAACAACTGTTCTGTGGTAAGCCTTACCACCCTCGTTTGGGTGGTTTACATGTTGCGTGGCAAGAGGGCTGTTGCCATGCAACAAGAAGGATTTGTGTGTGTACGCTCAGATTGTTATTGCGCGGTAAGGAGCCTTACTTTGTAGTGTGTACAAGGCCAAATACAGCATGTCTTTGAAAAAATTAGTGGAGTTCATGCATTTTGCCCTGCAGTATGTTTGTCCTAGGACTGATTTTTCAGTGGCAGTGAGAAACTATTTGGAATAAACTATCAGAGCTGCTATATTCAGTGCTGTTTATGTAAAGGGTCAATGTGTACTGACTATCACTTGTCTTTCTTGCAACTCCCAGTTGTATGCATAATTGTATTTGTAAATCTACTGATATTAACAAATTGCTACCTGATCTATTAAGTTTTCATAGTGTCTATTTCCATCATACAGAGAGCCCAGTAAGTAATGGTATTAAGCATACAAGCATCAGGCTGCTCATATATAAATACTTAGAAGCTGTTAATGTAATTCATAGCTGATCAGCACTATTAGAAAACCCAAGTCATTGCTTAGCTTCTTGTCTTGTTCTTTGTTAAACATTATTTTCATTTTCAAACAAAAATGGCTCTTGTCTTTGAAAACCTGAATTTTCCTGTGACTGTTTAACCAGCATAGAGCATCTTGGAAATAAGGGTTAGTTCCACCAAGCCAAATTATCCAATTGCTCCCTGTCCTTTGGCTTTTAAGATTTGATTGTTCAACTGATAATTCTGTTTCAAGTCACTGTCGGCTGCTCATTTCTTTAATAACTATGCTGTTAGGAGAGTTAACAGTTGCGACTGTCACCTTTGATCTAAATGAACCATGAATTAAGAGCTCTGTGTAAACTCCAAAGATGCTCTTTGGGTCTAATAAGGCATTCCTCATCCACTTTTTTTTTTCTTTTTAAGGAAGTGTTGCTTGTCTGTGGTGGGATCCTGTTCAACGGCTACTCTTCTCAGGAGCATCTGATCACAGCATTATCATGTGGGATATTGGTGGAAGGAAAGGACGAACACTGCTACTTCAGGGCCATCAGTATGTAGCAGTGATTTACAGTTTTTTATTTTCATTTTTTGAATACTTACGTGTCAAACTCCCAAGTATTCTGAATAATGATAAGACGGTGTATTGTGGAGTGCTCTGTTAAGACAGTGACGCACGAGGGCTTGGAGGAACAAATCTCAGAGCAGCATTACTGTAATAAGAGGCATGACCAGAATATGGGTAGTGATGAGATCAGAGGCTAAAAATAGTTCACAGAATAAAGAGGTGGGTGAAAATACTATGGCTTCGCTTGCCTTCAGTGTTGTTGAAACTGTGTTCCACCTAATATTAGGAGTTTTTGCTGTTTTACCTAGAAAATGAAAAACTAGCAGAATCTTTTTCAGGGGGACAAGGCAGTATGCCACGTTTATTGTGAAGAAAACACAATTATGTTAATAGCTAATATTTAGTACTGCTCCCCCCCCCTCCCCATACACACACAAATGTTCTGCTGTTGGTCATGTATAGTTACCAGTCCTGATTGTTGCTTGTGATCGTAGTTGAGTTTGTGGCTGGTGTTTGCAGCTCATGGCGGCTACCTGGCCAAGGAAGCTGGGCATGAGGAAGAGCGGGATCTCAGGGCACGCTGCTGTGCACCAGAGTGCTTGGATGCTGTGCAGAACATTACCCAAAGTTATGCAGTCTCACCTATCTTTTATCAATGGATCTTGCTGCATCACATTGCCTCAGGGTACTGTATGACCATGAGTCATCAGTTAATGGCAGATGTGACTTTGATCTTGTTCTTCATGGGGCTTTTTGTCCCTTACTTTCTAGGGTGGATTCTTCTTGCTTTTGCAGGGTTTGATTGCATTGTTCTTCAGCCATCAAGGTGGTGCCGGTAGTTTGTCATCAGGACAGATTGGCCACGGAGACTGATCCCATCACACACACACCCTTTATTCACACATCCAAACTAAGTTAAAAACACATCTAAATGACGTTTCAGCAAAACTTAGGCTGGGCTACACAAAATGAAGTAAACAATTCAAAATGGAGTTTTGGTTACAATAGGGAGTTACAAGTGAATGAGAGAACATGGTATCTTTATCAATGAATAATCCATTGTTTGAAGCAATTCTATGGTATAAATTCATCTTTAGTGCTACATTGCCACATGGAGGTCAAGGCCCACCACTACAGTGTACCCTTCATCAGGATGCTGATTTGGGGAGGAGGTGGATGTAGAGTTACATCTGAATATTAGCATGAATATGTAGAATCAGATTTGTTCTAATGCTTCCTTTTCACCTTGGACACACTAGTTGTGAAATCACAGGATTACTTTACCTAATATAGTATTTTTAAAGTATCTCTGCTGACTTGCTGTACTTCTTGCAAGTGTACGTGATTTCCCACTTTTCTGTGAACTCACATGCAACAGACAACAGAGTCCTGTGGCACTTTTAAAGACTAACAGATTTATTTATTGCATGAGCTTTTGTGGGAGAAAATCCCACTTCGTCAGACGCTTCAAAGCAAACCCACAAGGCTGGAGGACCTTGCGGTGCGTGTCTCACTCCTGTATCATGTATCCTGTTGGGATGATTGTGTAGAATAGCTATTCGTTTTTCCTTTCCAACCTCACCCTTGACCGATGGTGGCAGGATTTTTATCTTGTGTGGGGAAAAAGCATCCCATTTCAAAAGCAGTTTTTTTTCCCCCCTTTCTGAATGGAAAACTTAATTTTTACTGTTTTGCAAGGTGTAACTAAATGTGGGGAGATCCATAACAGATGTCCCTTCTGAACAGCTCTATCAAAAATAGATTCTTGTTTACTGTAGTCAGTTATCCTCTTGGAGGAAAACTAACATTCACACAGTGATTGAACATCATGTTTGAAGGCAACAGGAACTGGGGATGTGGGGAAAGAGGAAATTGAATCACAATAAGTAGTTTAGAAGGATTAGATTTTTATTGGTAAATGTCAGTAAACATCAGTTTTTCTCTCACTCACTCACACAACCCCCTCTCCCTCCCCCCCTCCCCTCAATGAGGAAAAACTTGTACATCAGCAAAAGGGTTTCCAGTTGGATCTCTGACACAATTCCTTGATGGCTATTTTCTCAGTTACCTCCTAATATTTGGGTGTTCTGTTTACTTCCTGTTATGGAAGGATATTTGCAGTCCTGCTCAGACACCTGTCAGCTGAGATGCATTCCATTTGTTGTTAGGCTTCATTAGCAAAATACAGCATCATCATGTCAGTATCTTCCAGCTTACAGGTCAAACCTGCTGCTTCTGTGCTAATGTACTGTTTTGTGAGAGCTCCTTCAATGCTGAAATAACGCTTGGTAATGAGAGTATGCAGTCCAGCTTCTAAACGTTAATTCTCAGTTTCAAGCAATTTAGGTTGCTTTTCAGTGGTATTGCTTTAAAACACTTGTATGGCTGACAGCACCTGGATGCTGACACTCAGTTTACCAGGTGGCTCTTGGAGCATGGTACAAATTCAAACCCAGGCTTGTTATAGACACTGTTTTTGCTTAAATATTTGGAAGAGTTAACGGCGTCCACTCTGTTTTGCAGTGACAAGGTGCAGGCCATTTGTTACATCCAACTCACACGGCAACTGGTCTCGTGTTCAGCTGATGGCGGAATTGCTGTTTGGAATATGGATATCAGCAGAGAAGAGGTAAGACATGTACCAAATCAAAGACTCTGTTGTATTGCCACTTCATGAATATTGCATCGGCTATGCTTTCCAGCTTATTGTGTTGTCCTGTATCAGGGCACTCCAAATTAACCACACATTGGTAACTGTCCAGGAATCCGAGCTGAGAGCCTCAGCTTCCATGAAAAGTATTACATTGCCGCTGATCTTATATTTATGGTTAAGTCCATGAAGTTCCTAGATCTTGGTTCAATGCAAACCAATGGACCCAGGTGAAACTTTGCATGTTGAGACCTCAAATTCCCAAAGACTGTATTTTATGTTAAAGATAAGGATGGACCCCATAATAGATCTCTGCCATGCTCAACCGAAATATACATAATTTCCATACCTGATCTAGTTAATACAGTTGGAAAGGATCCTGGTACTATAGGTGGCAACACAGTAGTGCAGACAGTATTGAATTCCCTGTAGGGCTATGCAGACATCACAGAATATTTGCTCTTAGTTGTCTCAGTAAAATTGTATTGTAGTTTAACTTGTCCCCTTTCTCGTCAAAAAGAAACGTATTTAAAAAAAGAAAAAGGCAGTCACTGAGTAGTTATAAAGGGCTCTTTAAAATATGGTTAAATATAAGTGATAGAAAATGAAATACTGTATATGCAAGGCTTGGGACCTGTTCTGTGTTAGTATTCCTTTAGTGTATTGTGGAATAAATAAAATCTATGAACCTGTCATTTTTTGCCATCAGTACATTAATGCTGTCAGGCTAACCAAAAAATAACTTGGTGATAGAACACTCTGATTGCTTTTTTCCCTCTCAGTCTTGTCTCTGCACACCCTGATTTCTTTGTAAGGGCTCTTCAAAGTCTCAAGCACGGGTCTCTTTATTATACCTATTCTCGTAGCACCTCGGAGCCCCAGTGTTGGACCAGGACCCTGCAGTGGTAGGTGCTGTATAAAAACCGAACAAATAAGTGACTGCAGCTGAGTGCAGAACAAAGGGTTTGCTTACGCAGTGGTGTAGTGCATTGATGTAGTCCTATAGACTGTTCAGTGTGCTCTAGGAGAACTTCTGAAGTCCAAGTAGGCCATTTAGTGCCCAACAGAATCTATCCCGTCAGCTGGTATGTACTTGCTGTACAGTGTGGACAAGCCCAGAAATTCCTTTTCCTCCTCCTAGTCCAGAATCGATTAACATATTCAGGATTGGTGTTAAAAGAGCTCAGTTCTCTGCCTCTCAAGATTCCTCTAGAGCAGTGGGATGGTGATTTTATGGAACTTAAGTCTTTTTTAACTTGGCAAACAAAACTGTATAGACTAGACAGAGTCTTTATGTCCTGAAGCTTTCTAGTCCTGCTGACTGAAATTCCACTTATCAATGCTATGAGTTTTGCACTATTTAACATAAACTGTGGTAGCTTTAATAATCTATTCTCCATTGGTTTGTATTATACTTTCTAACTGCTTATTTATTTTTTGTCGCTAAATGGGGCCTGAGAAATGAGGAACAGAAACAGTAATGGGAACCTTAATAAGCAAGAGGTGAAAACAGTGGCCTCTGAAATTGTCATTCTTTTGCATTAACAACTGACATTCACGTCATTATTGAAATGGAGATACTTTAATTTTAATTGGATCAATTGACAAATCAATTAAATGTGTGTCCCCAATTCTGGGGAATCAGGAATTTGCTGCTCACCTCGTATTGATGCATCTATGATAGGCAGGTCCACTAGAGTAATGGAAACAGGAGTGCTAATGAATGTCACCTCCTAGTTAGTCTGTTGTGGAGATGAGCATTATGGAATATGATGAGACTGTGATTCAGCAGTCAGTGTGGGTAGGTGTGGCTATTCTGAGGTGGGAAATGACTCACCACAGGACAGTAATATGCCCAAGAGAATTAAAAAAAAAAAAAAAGATAAGTGCAGTACTTCAGTGATGTGGAATTCAAGTGAGTTCAGCTAACCTTGAAATAGTTTCCAGGATATATGGTCCTTATCAGATGAATGGGAATGTTGACTCAACAAATAAGGTGGTGCCCCAGGACTGTTGCATCTGTATGTCATCCCACAAATGTACCTTACTAAAAACTTCAAGTGCGTATTTCAGAGTTAAGCTCTGAATATTCTGCTATTGTATAGTAATATCAGAGTACTTAGCATGTCTATAGCTCTCATCATCCAGAGAGCCCAATATAGTCAAACATCATTTCCAGATAGGTAGAGTAGCAGAAACATGTAGTTACTTGGAATGAGGGCAAGGGCTGGGGACAGATGTAACTGGTAAAAGTTCTCTTAATAGCTTCAAATGACATCTAAAGTCCCAGAAAAAGGACATGATGAGATTGAGAACTTCTAGGGAGCAACTGATTCACTGAAAAAAGTTTTTGTATTTCAGATTACTTTGTAGTCTTTTATAATCATCCTGGCAGCAAGACCCATAGGTCTACAACTCCTTACAGCCATCTAATCAGATGCATCTTAGCAGGTTTTATCATTAGGATAGCAACAAGAAATGATTTGGGGTAAAAGCTCTCTGTGGGAGGAGCACAAAGGTCTTAGAAATGAATAATTATGACTCTACCTTCTGCACGCAGTTCAACCGTAAATTCTCAGATTGCTGTTTGTGTGTAGCCAATTTTCCCACTGAATGCAAAGCAGTTCCCGTTATCTTCTATACTGTTGTAATGTCCATTGCTGATATAGGGAGCTCCTCTTGAAATTATTGAAATTTCACTGTGCATCTTCATTTAAAAAGAGAGCTTGAGCTGTTTGTGATCTTGTTTATGACTTGAATATGTGCTAAGATGACTTATTTCTCCCTCCTGCATTAGGCTCCTCAGTGGTTAGAAAGCGATTCTTGTCAGAAATGTGAACAGCCTTTCTTCTGGAACATAAAGCAGATGTGGGACACAAAGACACTAGGGTTAAGACAGGTGAGGATATAGCTCTAAATCTCCCATGTGCTGCTTGTTGTGTAGAAAATTTGGGGGTCACTGTTGTTCTATCTGAATACTCAGCCCATTCTTCAGTACTTCTAAACTTTTACTCCAATTCTTTTTTGAAGGGGGAAAAATGTGTAGGCACACATGATGTAAAGAAGCACTCTGCAGCAGCAATAGAGGTCGTTAGTGATTTCATTGCTAGTACAATGTAAATCAGGAAATCTCAACTTGGTGCTGAGTGCAGTGAAAAAAAGCATTGTTGGGTTGTCCTGTATGGGAATAATGAAATTAAAAGAAAGTAAAACCTGTTTAAACACAATCATGCACGTAAGAAAGAGCTGCTATTTGTGGACACTCTGAAAATGCATTAAATGATTTAAGGTCTTAGATTGGCAAATTACGATCAAAATGTTAGCTTGAAATTGGGCACCTCATAGTGTGTTGAAGCATTAATGGCCTCTGGTGCTCCGTCAGCTATGCAAGAGTGTGAATTCCTTCAAAATGCTGAAAGGAGATTTTACCTCCTAAATGCTGCAGGAGAAATCCACCCTCTGCCTCGGATGATAGGGAAGGCAAGAATAAAATAAACAGCTTTCATTTTGTAAGGTACTTCCCATCGTATCTGTGGGAGAAAACGTATGTAGAGTATATGGATAAAATCCTTTCCCTATAATGACAAAATTCCTTCAGGTGGCATATAACCCATAAATTCATGTTTACAGCTAGTAATGGAAGGCAACTATCGGAGGCACTTACATAATTTGGCCGTCCCTCTTGTTGATTTAGCGGTTACTTTAGTAACACACAATGTCCTGAAATGTTTCTTCTTTTTAATTCTCCCATGAAGCATCACTGCAGAAAATGTGGCCAGGCAGTGTGTGGCAAGTGCAGCACTAAGCGATCCAGCTACCCAATCATGGGCTTTGAGTTCCAGGTCCGTGTCTGCGATTCTTGCTTTGAGTCAATCAAAGATGAAGAGTGAGTATGCTGAAAGGTCTGATGATGTTCCATCACTGACTACTTAAATATTTTCACCTTTCTACTGTGAAGGCTGAAACTTCTGGAGAAACTTGAGTAGTAGCTTCTAAGTTTTCTGTATATGCTTGGATGCAATTCTGATAGCTATGGCTCATTGATTTGTAATCATCCTTTTTTTAAATGCTAGAAACTACATAGTGGGTTTATAATAGATGTGTAAACAATCACATTTCACTTCTGTATCAGGACTTGTAAGTTCCAATGTATAACCTTCTCACAGGAAAGTATACATAATAGTTACTTTCATGGAAAAACTATTTAACCTCTGTCTTTCACAAGCAAAGAACATTGCCTCACAGGCTAACATTGCTTGTATTACATTGCTTGGCACACATTTTGAAGATAGGGAGAAGAGGGGCAGCGGACACTCGCTAAGTCTAATAATACGGCAGTATGAGAAGTTGAGAAACTTGTTGGATAGTAGACTTTGCAGCTGTTAAAAATAAAGAACTGTATTCTCCTCTACCATGTTCCTAGTTTCTTTTTTGCTGTTGAGGGACTTCAGTAAATCAAGCAGGAACCCAGGTAAACACACACAATTAGTGTGCCATGGATAGAGCTTATTTATTATTTCATTGTCCTTTAGGTAAGTGATGTTGTGTTAGATTTGATTTACTAGCTTTTCAAAAATTGTATTTCCCTGTAAATGCTTTATTTTGTATTGCTGCCATGGTTCCACCTGGTTTTAATATCTAATAGATGGATTTTTTTTAAGCTGGTTTTTGATTGTGTGTGTTTGTTTAACTAGTCGTACTTCCCTGGCAACCTTTCATGAAGGAAAACACAACATTTCCCACATGTCTATGGATGTTTCTAGGGGACTAATGGTGACCTGTGGGAGTGATCGGATTGTGAAGGTAGGATTACTCTTCTATAAATTACATAACTTTTATTTTGGATTTTATAGCTTTAAACAGTTTGCACCACCTAAACTGACTGATTACATAACCTTTCTTTTGCCTTTCCTAGTGGGTGCAAACACTAAAAATCAAGCTGGCAAATTCATGCTTTGTAGACTGCATGAGTCAAAATCTTAGCACTTCTCAATTACTGTCAGATGGACAAAGAATTCCTAATAAGTGATCCCACTATTACTGCTGTCATTCAGTCTATCTGGTGAATATGCAGAAAATCTCCATGAATTAAAAGGACTGTCTCTATAGTTCAACTGGTTGTCTGTAAAGTACCGTATGTTGAGGAGATATGGTCCCTTCCTCCAAGGAGTTGGAAATCAAAGGCTTTAATGATGCAAAACAATCCTAATGTGAGGAAGACCAGACAAAAACTGTCATTGAAATATGAAGGACTTTCCCAAAATTATGACAGTTGACTTTTTTTTTTAACTTTGTCAAGCAATATAGTGAAGTTTCATAAATTCTACAAGTAACTGGATGTCTAATTAAGAGTTCTCCATAACTGCAATAAAATAAACAAGGAGTCCTGTGGCACTTTTAAAGACTAACAAATTCATTTATTGCATAAGATTTTGTGTGAATAATCCCACTTAACCAGATGCATTAAATGTAAACTGTAGTGTGTTGTGTGTATATAAACATGCAGAGAAGGGTAAGTCACAAGTCCAATTCAAACAGTTCCAGAGGGATAGTCTGTTTCAAACAAGTTGTTTTGATTCAAACAGTGTGGATGTTGGGTTTTAAAGAACAATGGATGAGGTGAGAATGTTGAGGGGAAATTCCCTCTGGAGTCTGTCATAATTAGAATGATTTCCTAGAGATTATCTAGTTATTTAGTGAAACTGTTTTCAGTCTCAGACACACCAGTCTGATTCAGACATGAAATAAACCCCCATTCAAAGTCTGTTGTGGCTTCCCAAAGTGGAACTTAATCTCTGCTATCTCTTATAAAAGTATACTGTTAGCATACATTCAGGAAAGGGAGCTTGTTAGCATATGCCCAGGGATTTGCCTTTTAAAATGCGTGGCCTTAAATGGAGTGGCTTGTTGGTTACTGAGATGACTGTAGAGAAAATAAGATAGGCCTCGATGCTGCTATTTGGATTTAATTGTGGAACAGTGACAGGCTTACAAATATCAGAGGAAACTTTCACTTCTCAAGTAAGACTATTTTAGATCAGTCAGCACTACATCCCGAGGAATCTCTGTACAGTTACCATGAAGGAAAGATGATATTTTTGCCAGCTTGGTATTCCATCGGACACTTCCCAGCTTTCTACTGTTTGTTTATCTTCATTTCCTCCCGTTCCCATGTCTCTCTGATTTGTCCCCTCACTAGTGATGGCTAGCTGGACAGATAAGGAAGGATTTTGAAACTGCCAATATACCAGGACACACCTGCAGGCACTGGGAAAATGTATCAAAAAGCATGGAACACTCCCGTAACCTACATTAAGCAAAGCAAGTGGAGTGCAACAACAGCAATTCAGAGCACTGCTCAGATAACCCTTGGGCAACCTGTCCTGTCTCTGGCATTAATGCCCTAATACTCAAAATTCCTTAATTCAAAAAATCTTTTGATAATATGCTATGCGGTGGTTATAATTCCTACAGATGCTAGTAATGAAATTGCACAGCATCTTTTATACTCTTTCATAAGCCTGTCTGTGGAAAAACAAGTTTGGTTTTGGAAACATCTTCATTAATGTGCTGTAGCTCGGTATTTTTTAAAAATGTGCTGTGCAAGCTAGAGTCCTTTCTTCAGACACAGTTTGACTATATTGTTGCAAGGCTAGTGTAAATTTTAGATGACGACCAAGCGGAAAATAAAAAGTGCAATTTGAGTATGCTGTTGCATGCTGATTTGGGGAGCATATTGTTACTCTAATATAGCCAAAGGACTATGTGTAGGTCTTGTAGTCTTGATTTTAATACTAAGCACATCTTGTTTTTCTTACAGATATGGGACATGACGCCAGTAGTTGGTTGCAGCCTTGCAACTGGCTTCTCCTCACGCTGACCTAGGACCTGAGAGGTTCATGCACCTTATGTACAGCAACATGCACCGAACGAATGAAATCCTTCATGTGAATATTGTCACAAAAGCACTGGTGGCTGAATCCCTTTTCTTCTATTCTTCCAGGATGGACAGTTGCCTTTGTAGAGCAAGGCTCTTCTGTAGGGCTCACCAGGATTCATCTTGGTGCAGAAATACAACTTCCCAGCCTGCTGATGTAACATAAAATGGCTTACCTGCAACATGACACCGTGATAAAATAATCTGTCATTGGTTTACATGTAGTATTAACAATGTGCTCTCTCTGCTGAAATATCTTGTTCAGTAGCTAAACGGTGTCAGAGTAAAATGAGTTTGAAATAGTTTTTTCAGATTTGTGCAAGTAGTAAATAACTACTGTCCCTTCCAGTAAGTAGTCCCCATGGAACTATTTGTCTGGTGTGCAGTTGTTTAGGCTGCCTTCAGAAGGAATGTTGGTTATATCTTTGGAAGGAGGAAAAACTTAGATTTTTAAGCGGTGTTTGAATAAAGGGGCAGGTGTTCCCTGTCTGTTGGAGTGGCAGTAAGAGTAAATGCCTGATCTATTGGCTTTCTTGGAGAATTGTCTGCAAATTGTTATTGGTAAAACTACTTTAAAAAATAGCTTGCAAGTGTCTGTAAATAATCCCCAGGCTCTTAAACATATGCTGAAGCTAAATTTATTCTCTCTTCTTGGCTAACATATAAGCAGTAAACTTTTGTAGCTGATATTTAGTAGATAAGTTGCACATTCTCAACAGTGAAGGCAGCCCATGACATGTCACAAATCACATATGTTCAATATAATATTTTTACAGTGCTGTTAAAATGGGGAGCTAACCAAACTTGCTGTTTTATCTGTAATTGCTAAAATAAAAAATTGCTGCTTATGTAATTTGAATGAACTAAATTTTTATGTGGAAGAGCTTAGTTCCCCATTTATCATGAAGAAACTATGTATATAGCTATTAGCATTAATTTAATTGCCACCTTACCTTTGCTTTGAAAAAAATAGTATTAAACATTTCTAAAATTCTCTTCTGAAGCAATAACTAAAAAGATACAGAATATTTCTTTGGAATAGTTGACATGAGTGCAGATGAGGGTTGTTAATCTTAAATGCTGTGTGCAGTGGTTGTCCTTGCGGTTATAAACTGAATGAGGAGGTACAAAGTTTTCAGGGATTACACAATTCCAGCTGGCATTTACGGGGGAACTTTAGGGAAATACTGCCATGTGCATTGGTCTGTCAAGTGCATGAATTGCCTACATTCCACAAATACTAGGATATATGTAATGCTATAAGCTTATTGTCTTACAAGAGCATATTAAACAGCTTAAAAATGAAATTCATTTTACTTTATAATGATGCACCATTGAGTTGCAAAGGAGATGAGTTCATTGAATTTTCATAAAAACTGGTGTCATAGCGTACGTAGTGATGGAAGAATTATGTGCAGGTCAGCTCTTTCTGCCCCCATTGGAGGTGATGTGCTCATTCTTACAGAAAGAGAGGAATTATTAGAAGGAACTGTGGTGTTAGCCTTAGAGCAACAACCAAATGGTGATGTTGACACTACTGAATTAAAATGATTGTCATATGCTTTGATACAAAAATTTGTATTTATAACATTCTATTGCTAGTGTGTGCTAATATCATGGGATGCTAATGTATCATGATCTTACTCAGGTTGCATTTCAAAAGGAAGGCTAATCAAGTCTCCAATAAGATAATAGACTTCATGGCACCATTACTGGTGTTTCCTTGATTCATCTATTTTTGGAACTGGGCTTTATGGCTATCTAATTTAAGAGCCCTGTCTGGGAATATTTGGTAAGAGATGTTTTTAATGTGATGCGTCCTGATTCACGTTTTTCATAGCTTCGCACAGAAACTGGCATCAGATTAGTATTTCTGCTCAACTTTGAAATCTGAATAAGTGCTAATTTTAGAGCTTTCGGCAAGCCTGTATTATGAGGAGAGAGAAATTTGGGGGGCCTGATTCCAGTGAACTGAAACTGTATTGAAAGGAATATGTTGAATATCTTATATTTTGAAGTTGCATTGATTAGTTTCATTCTTCACTACAGGTTGGAATGGTTAGCTTTGGAAAGACTTCTATTTTCACACTATCAAACGGAATATCATTTTGCCAGAAAGGACTTGAAGTTGGGTTAGGAGTTAATGTACATCAAGGAGGGAATTCATATTCAGAAATGTGAATGAAAACACAAAGGGAAAATGAAGGGTTTTTTTTCCTTCACATCTTGGATCAAACTTTCTTGTTTTAGTCATCTAGTTTAATGTTAAAGATAAAACAGTAAGACATTTGTGAGAACATTCTCCATGGCTATTTATACTTCCAAAACCCAGGGTAGATTAGCTATTTACAATTCTTTACATCAATACCTTCTTTTGATTAAATTTTCAACAGACTAAAATTTGGGGAGGTTTGGGGCCATGTAAGTTATATGCTTCAGATTTGAAGGAGGGGTATTAACAACCTGCGTTGGGGGATGAAAGCTATGTAAATGTGATAATGAATTATATGATTAAATGCCAGTTGATTGGATTTCATTCTGTCCCCACTACAAGTCTATATGACTGGGATTATTCTTTTCTGGCAGATAAAGAGCTAGCATCCACTCCTTTGGATGTTCTCTTGCAGGACAAATTGCCGATTTGGCTATCTAGCCTCTCCCCCTTGGTTAGCATTTAACTTTCTCCCCTTCCCTGGGAATAATTCCTCCTTCCTTGGCAATCACATTAAGGTTTTACAGTTATATAATCTGCTGCAAAGCTTTTAAATTTAACAAATATATTTTCTGTAATCAGTATGTATTAAATGAACATAGTTATAGGATCACTTGGATATAACAATGTGATTATGGCTGACAAAGCACCAGTTGGTCACAAAAATAAACCTTGATGTTTGAAACAAGAAACACACTGAAGGAAATATATTTCTCGCTTTAAAATTTTTTTAAAAGAAACATGCTGTTTGTGCAATTTAAAATAGAATAGCTATCTGAGTAAGTTCAGATGGGTAGTTACTTAGGAGACACTTTGAAGCATCACCAATTTCCTTTGTATGCCCTTTTTTTTCTTTGAGCAAAGAGTACTATTTAATATGTGTTGTCTCTTACTAGCTGTTTCCGCAAATACTGTACCCCATATAATTTAGAGAGGCTAGATAAATCTTGCTCCCTCTTCTGATTTTTTTTAACTTTGAATACATGTATAATAAAATTTCTCAATAGTCACTTAGCTTATTTTCTGACCCATCTTCAATTGGTCTTCATTGCAGTAAATATTGATAACTAAGCCACCCACTGTGCTCTTGTGCTTGTGAACAGGTGTGGCTTAAAGCAGGATACAGACTTTTGGCTGAGAGGAGGTATCCCTTAAATACACAATTAAAGTCCAGATGACTATGTAAAGGAGCCCTATAACCAGAGAGCTGTAGTCTGCTATGGCGACTAGAGCATATTGGCAGGATGGAGCCCTTAACGCCACTAAATAGCTGCTGCTTAGTTCTTAATCTAGCTAACCAGCAGCAGCTTCACTGCAGAATGGAGTGTTTGGGGGAGAATGCAGAATTCCCCTTTCCTGCCTGCTCACTACTATTCAGTTTTGCCAGAAGAGACTTGCCCTAATAGAGTTGTTCCTTTCCCATCATAATGTGCTGGGAGATCTTACCTATTGGAATGGTGGTTTTCTTTACAGTAAGGTAATCAAAGTAAAATGATAGAGGGAGGGCTCAAGTTTGTTCATTCCCTTTGTGCCAATTTTAGGGGGCAGTAGAGCGTGGGGAAACACTACAATTCACTTATCCTAAAATGACTGGAAATCTGTTTGTAAGTGGTGTCAGAACTCTGTCAGAGTTTAAACTCCCTTGATTTGAAATCATAGAACAGTGGTAACTCTTCTGTAGCAGATTTCCCCATCTTTTTAGCAATGTGGGTCACAATTCGCTGGTGCTTGTTCATGAACCCCATACTGAGAATTCTCTTGCAGCAATTTCGTTTACTAAGGCCCTTGCCAGAGGAGGTAAGGTTAAGGTTTGATTTTTCTTTTATGTAAACATATAGCTGAGCTCTCTATGCTAGTATTTAATGCATAAGATGCAATCGTAGACCAAGCCTGAGGATCCTACATTTTTGTTTTATACTATATTGCTCTTCCTGTCAGTGGTTCTGAGAAGTCTTGTTAACAAGGCAATATGGTACTTCTAATGTTTCATTAACAAGACTATTAAATAAAAATGACCAACTTAGCTTGTGATTTCTATTACTTTCTCCCCACCCCCTCTGAGAACAACCGTTGATAGTTCTTGAAACAGCTGTGAGCTGTATACAAAAATGTCTTTGCTCTTTTTCAATTCAGCAGGGGGAAAAACATTGCTTGAAAACATAAGGCCAGCTCCCACCTCGGGCTCCATGTAAATCAAGGTTTATCTAATGTGAGCTTATTTAATGAGACCTGTGCTGTACCTTATGCTGCCTGTGTCATAAAAGTCTGTGTGTCTTGTTTAGAGATGAAATCATCCTTTGTATAGTACCTTGATCTGGTATTTCCGTGCTAGGCTTTCAGATTCCACCCTCGCCATATTTTACTGCAAACATATTTAGTACTTAGTGTGTGAAATAGCCCCTTGGGCATAGCTTTAAAAAAAATGCACAGACCTCCAACACTCACCTCAAACAGGAGTCCAAATTACAGCAGCTTTTTCCTTAGTGTGCTAAATGGGTTATATTCTCTCCTATCCACTACTACCTGACTTGAGGAAAGAGTTCTTCAAAACTTTTTACAAGTGGTCTTAAAAAAAAAAAAAAAATCCTTGATTCAGATTGGTTTAGTTAATCATGAGAAGTAATTTCCATATATCAGAATTCTAGAGAAAACAGCAAATCACTGCCAGCTTATCCTAATGACTGGTAGCATGGACCCGAAAAGAGTGGTAAGAGGCTTGCTCTCTATTAAGCTTCTCCTCTGAGATGTTCCCCTAGATGTGTTGGGGGAATGTCAGTTGCAGGTCATCACAGTGAGGCCTTCATGGCATGGGTACTAAAGGTGGCTGCATAACGGCACGTATATTAGCAGATCAATTGATTGGCAGAGAGGAAACCCACAAGTTATTCTGCAAGGGCTGATCCTATCAGGGCTTGTGTGTGCAAGTTCATCTTTTTATTCAAGTCCATCTGGAAGTATCTGCTTGAAAAAATGTGTATACAGGTATCTACGCAAATCATGGAGAGGTGGAGTTGTCCCAGAGCCCATGCTCTGGCCCAAGCTTGATCATCTATCTGCACTGCAGTGCAACCCCCCCCCCCCCCCCCCCCCGGTTGATGCAGGCCAACAACCAATGTTTTATTGCAAGGCAAACATTCTCTAAGTGACTGTAAAAATGTGCTTTTTCCTCTAAAAGGCACTGAATTAAGCAGAAGCCCTGCACTGGAATTCCCTTTAATCTCCCAGGCATGTAGTCAGAATAGATTGTCTACATTTATCTCCACCCTCCCCCACACCCCAGTTTTTACCAGCTTTCATCGCATCTGAATTCACACAGAAAGGCAGAGACAGATCATATCACTTGCATTCCATGTGACTGTATCGATTTCAGTGGGGTTTATGGCTTGTATGTGGACAGTTTAGGCCATTGCAGACTTCACTGAACAGATGTGTTCCCTGTAACCAGCTGTTATGAATTTCTCATTAACTTCTGTCAGTCAATTTTTGTTTCCAAGTGGCCAGCATTCAAGGACTGTCAATCAAGCCTTTTGAAAGAGAGAGCAGTTGACATAGTGTCTGATTCTACCAGTGCAAAGTTTTTTTTGTAAAAATCCACATACAGATTTTAAAATGTCCCTACTCTCTTACAAACGTCCATCCCATTCTTTCTCTGGAATGCCTTATAAAAGAGCTCTTGAATAAATTTGAGACTACATTAGTGGCTTTTAAAAATAGTGTAGTAAGCTGATACGTCTGCTCTCAAAATGAGGGAACGGACATAGTGGGTAAAATGTTTTGACTGTACTACTTCCTTATATGTATGAAAATGCATGATATACAGAAGATCCCCTACTTTAATAAGAATATGTGGTTCTTCTAGAAGCATAGGCTATTGTTCTCTTCTACAGCAATGGCTATCTTCCTGAAATCTAGGAAAATCGGGCTTTAAGATTAAAATGTGCTACTGCCAGTACTATGTGCAGGTAGTATTGAAAGAAACTCTCAGCAGCAGGTCTGGTATAAAGTATGGGTGCCTAACCTCTTTCTAATCCATCTTCCAGAGTGAGGGGTTGGCGTTTGGTACCTATCTACATACAATCCCCTCACACTCACTCTGCAGAACTGCTGCTATCTTGCTTTTCTGTCCACTCTCTTCTCTCGTCCTTTCTCTTGCATTTTTGTGGTTCCTTCTCCAGTTTGTTAAAAGCTCTACGCTGCCTTGGACTGCGGCGATTATTGTTGGTTCCATGAGCACCTGTTCCTGCAGCTTAATTAAGTTGCTGCCTCAGGGAACTTGGAGCTATTCCTGTGAATGGCTTTACTAAGGATGGCTGGGGCAGCTGGAATGGAAGGATGGATGCCTTTCAAGATGTCACCTGCTGCTTTTCTCCATAGCTGTAAGAGTGTTATTCCATTATTCAGAGGCAGGTCCTCCATTCATGTAGCTTTCTTCACCCTTTGCTGATCAGCTCTCCCCTGTCCTTCCATGACGGAAAATACCTACTGCAAAGACATCTGTTTGCAACTTCAGACCATAAACCTTTATTCCGTTAGGCTGTGCCTCCCCCCGCCTGCAAACTTACCAATGGATCTACTTCTCTGTGCAGGTGCATTTATATCTTATGCAGGGTATTAGGGCTTAGTGTGCATAATCACCATTACGTGGTTAAACTACCTTCTACCCAAGCTGCTATATATTCATGGAGGACTACTGCGTGGTCCTCAGCAATGACATGGAAATTCTCTTTTAAGGGCCTGTTTGTTGCTTAGGGAAAATTCTAAACTCAAAATGTTCTTCTTGGCCTGATCTGGTAAAAGAGGGCAGGCTGGCTCTAGCGCATTCATCCCAAACTTATTTTGTGAGGGTAAAAATGTGTCTATGGGTATATGATCAAAGGTGTGACTGCAGCTCAGGCTTTAATCTAGCTAGCCTGCTAAAATTGTCCATGAAAAGATGGCAATATAACCTTCTGTGTGGTCACTACAAGCATGCTTGGACCTGCTGGGTCATTCTATAGCACCCACTGAAGCCCATGTCATTGTGGTGATGCTGTTGTTTTATTTTGGGTTTTTTTGGCCATGCTAGCTAGATTAAAACTGGTGAGGGTATGTCTACCCAGACTGTGGTTCATAATTTAGATGTAGCCTAGCGTTTGCTGAAGGAGTAATTCACTAATAATATGCTGGGTATCCTAATGTAGGGTTCGGTACATGTATATAAATTGTTACATTCTTCCACTATTGGCAGTTAGCAAGCATAGTGGAACAGGGACACAAAAAAGGAGTGAACAGGAACAGTGAGAAGTGTGTGAAGGGGTGGGGGAGACTACAGCGGAGAGAAAGGACAGTCTGCAGAGCACTAGTTGAGACTGAGCAAATAGAAAGCATGCCGCAGTGGAGCTAAGGCACAGAGATGTATGGATGGTGTAGCTATTACTCAAGTGAGCACAAGAGGGCTCCAATAACACATTTTGACTGAAGAAAATGAAGCTTGGTCTGAAACTTTTCTGGATGTCCCATCAGCACTCTGGTCTGCTCTTAGCATTTTTTCCATTCTCTAGCTGTACAGAATTATTTGACATCCTTGGGAGTTCCTAAAAATACCATTAAACTCAGTATAGATTATGATTACTGCACATGGGATGCCTTGAGAGAAAATGTTAGGGCTACCTCATGAGCATCCTATCAGTACTGGTACATGTACCAAACCCTACATTATGATATCCAGCATACGATACGATATGTGATTTATAGAACACCATCTGTGCCAGCTTCGATCTGTGAAGAAAACAAGTCTTGCCTGCAAATGATGTAAAAGGGAACGAGCAAAACACAGGGAGAAATTGATCTGCAGAAGTACAAATACTTGTCTCGTATTCATGGGACAAGATGATCAATACAGGGAGCAAAATGCAATTAATAAGTAGCTTCTGCTGTTGAATTTAGATTGATTTTTTTTTTTTTTTTTTTTGTTAAAATGGGGTTTAGTATAGAGACTCTGTTTTAAAAGACGGCCTGCACAGCACCTGTCAGCCAAGAGCATGTGGAGTGTGAACAATCAGCCTGAACTTAGTCTACTATGGGATATTTTATCTATGGTTCTGTATGTTTGAGAAAATCTTAACCTATATAGTATGATGTCAGCCAGTAGCTACCATTGGTTAGAATTAATATAACGTGAAAATGTTCTGCTCCATTTGTTGTGGTAGAAATAGATTTTTCCAGGGCCTTCGCTCACCAGGGCTTGCAGCTTCTCAGAAGAAAATAAGAATGTTATATTTTGTTCGTTTATTTCCTGCTATCTTGTTGAACAGCTGGTCTCCATTTCCCTCCAGCTGTGAGCTGGCATGGGTTCATCCATTATGTTGGAAATGTATAAGAATATAGTTTCCCAGCTAATTATCAAATATGTGTATCCTTTGCTTACAATATCTGATTATGCATGAGCTCTGTTGGAGTCCTGAATCCATGTGAACCCTCCTGAAGTGAATAGACCCCTATATGAAACTTGCTATAAGGAATGGGACCCCTGGGTTCAGGATTTCTGACCTTTTCTCTGACAAAACCAGTGCCTTATGATAGCACACAGGCTGTCAGTAATACCATGCAATCCTGGTAGCATTATCAAACTCATTGGAGTCCCAGCCATGGACACCAGAGGCCCTCTAATACCATCAGTTGTATGCACAGCTCTTGGCTGAAATTATTGCAGCTCCAAGCATGATAATGTCTTCCATTGTGAATGTGACTGTTGATATGTGCAAAGCTAAAATTGTGGGGGCAGGTTTCTCTGTGTAATGCTGATAACCTTCACTAGTTTGCTTAGGAAGCTTGAAGGTGACATTCAACTAGATAATTTTATTGCAACATTATGCATGCAGACAAGTAAAACATATCTCCATCTTCTAGTTAGTTGTTAACTAGAAGTTAACACTTAGTTGATTTTTAATATCAATGACTTAAAAGGTGACGCATCTTGGCA
This sequence comes from Pelusios castaneus, assembly GCA_007922175.1. Classification (NCBI taxonomy): domain Eukaryota; kingdom Metazoa; phylum Chordata; order Testudines; family Pelomedusidae; genus Pelusios; species Pelusios castaneus. The sequence goes on from ML685789.1 coordinate 10,365,697, forward strand.
TGGTTAGTGCATCTATAATTACCTCTGAACCTCTACTGCCAAATTATTAGCTCTGTAAATCTCCTAGATCAGCCCTCAGGCATAAAGTCAGTAAAGCCTGTGTCAGGCACTGCATGTTTGATAAGCACCCTGTTGATTGTGTGCTTTCTCCCTGCTCCCTTTCTTTTTCTTAAACGATATTTGCATAAACTAAAATGCTGTAAATCAAAGTACCTGAGCTCCTCTGCCTAAGCCAATTTAGGAGTGTGTGTTTTTAAAACAACATTATTGGTACATGATTGTTGCACAAAAATATATGGACAGTAGACTAAAACATGAAACTAAAGTAGATTTGAATATATGAATGTGTGATTTTTTTTTTTTTTTTAATTTTTTTGGTGACCATAGCTCAGTGTTCAATCTTTAATATCAAATCTATTAAAAAAACCAGCAGTTGCTTAGAATTTGCTTTCTGATTCTTAGATTTACCTTTGCTGGAATGATGTAGAGTTGTATTATTTACATTAGTGTTCACTTTGACATGTTCAGACAGGCTGGATTAACTCTCCTGTGGGTCCCCCACATTACACTTGAGAAACAGGGATTTATAATGCCATTGGTCTCTAGCCTCTCTGTATAATGGGCTTGAGACAGACACTTAATATGAGCTCCCCAAAGCATGGAAAAGCTATGGTTGGGGAGATGGGGCTTACATTTTGTTAAGAGACACGGGAAAAATGACAGATGTCGATGCTACCCTGACTCTCATCTCTTGCTATTATGATTAAATATTGCAGTATTTGGAAAACATAATCACCCTATATCAGGCAGCAGGCAACTGAGTGAGAAGCCTTAAAGCTTGGATTTTTGAGGCTCTGATTCAGATATTCAGTGTTTTTAAAAAGACGCCATATAAGCTACAAATTTAGGTTGCTTGTATTATGGAATAATTTCCTGATTTTTTTTCCTATAAAAGGCATTTTAAAAAGTTTATCTAGAATATTTGCTTGGATATACATATTTCCCAAACACTGCAACTTTGTGCTAGAGCATGAAAACATACTTTTGCTTTCTCTTGGGCAAGAACTAGTAAGTTTTGATTTAAAACATCTTTAACTTTTAATAATTAACTTGCTCTTTAGTAATAGATGTTTGTTTTTGCTATATACAGACTAACACAGCTACGCCACTGAAACAATGAATGTACTGTGGCACCTTAAAGACTAACAATTTTCTTTGGGCATAAGCTTTCGTGTGCTGCGTCTGATGAAATGCCTGAAGAAATTTGTTAGTTTTTTAAGGTGCCTCAGGACTTCTATTTTTGTTGTTTTGTATTAATTTTTAACCTGCTATTACCACTTGAAGCTGGAATCTGTGTTTTCTTTTAAAATGATCTCTGAGATAATCCATGACCTACTCCCGTTGCATTTTTATCAAGTCTTGAATTTGGTATCATTTTAGTTAATTCACTAGTTTTTCCACTGCACTTGTACAGGCTCCATTTGAGCTGTTATACTCTCAGTGGAAGGCTCTGAGCTATGGCCTAAGGCTTCTCAGTCTAGCTCACTAGGCCTCGGATAGCTTGATTAAATCCTCAAGGTAGGGACTGCAGCACTTCTTTAATGCTGAATCAGTCTTTGTCTGCCGCAAGTGGTCCCCCTGCTGGATTAGATGACTATAGATTCTAGTTGTAAATCAGAACTCTTTGAACTAGGGTCTTGTCCAAGAGCTAAGTATGTGGGAGAGAGAGAAATCTTGTCAGCCTTCCCTTGTTCTGCTGCACAGGATACACCTTCTTTATCAGTCCTACAAAGGGCACTTGTAAATTAAGTCAATTTACGACCCGGAGGCTTCCCCATAGCTGGAGCGTGGTCCTGACTAGGAGTGAGCGTGGGGCTCCCTTCTCCCCAGGATCCGTGCTCCAGCTGCTGAGCAGCTGGCACCTGGATCGCCACTCTCCTGCTTTCCCTTGTGGGCAGGATCGCATGGTCCCAGCTAGGAGGGAGCATGGGACTCCCTTCTCCCCGGGACCCGAGCGGTCCCAGCCAGGAGGGTTCCTTTCTGCCCGGGACCTGAGAAGTCCTGAGCAGAAGGGAACCGAGTGGGCTGGGGTAGAAAGGAGCTCCATGCTCCCTTCTCCCTCCCTCCCAGAACCACTCTGGGGCTTGCTGCTTGGGGAGACCAGCCCCACCCAGGGCTGGCTCTCCCCAGGACAAGCCCTCCTTCGCGGGGGAGCCCGCCTTCCCCTCGACTTAACTAGTCGACTTAGAGAGTCTAGGGTAGACTCTCTAAGTCGACTTAGTGTGGCCTACCTTAAGTTGACTTAGGACTTAAGTTGACTTAATAAGGTCGACCTAAATTCCCCAGTGTAGACAGAGCCAAAACGCCCTGCCCTGCCATTTAGAAAAACCACCACTTTACTTACCACATTAGCTTTGGTCATTTTTCATTTCATGCAGCTGCTGAAGTGGGATTGTGCCCCTGAAAGCTGAAGCAATAAATGAGTGTGTGGGTCTTTCTGTTTCCCGGACCTAGACGAACAGAGCCTTCCCTCCAGCCCCGCTGGGCCACGCGGTTGCTGGGAACACGGTGCCCTGGAAAACCCCAGCGTGTGCAGAAAGGAAGTTAATAATTGCAGCTGCTCTGCCCCGGCTTGTGTGCTCAGCTCTCATGTAAATGAACCTGGCGCTAGTCTGCGGGCCGAGACTTGCTGGTGCGGGGTGAGCCGGGTGCAGAGCGGCCCAGCCCAGCCCGGCCGAACGTGTTTCCGGGGCCGCCCCGCGGGAGGAGGCTGCAGGGCGGGGCCCGGGGCAGGTGCGCTCGGCTCGCCCCGCCCCCGCGGCTCCTGGCAGGTGAAGGCGGCCGGGCCGGGCGGGGCGAGTGACTCAGGTGCGGGCGGTGCAGGCGGGATGGGCGGCGGGCCGCGCTCCTGGCGCTGAGCGGGAGGCGGAGCAGCCACCATGGTGAGTGGGGAGCGGGGGCCTGGCCCTGCCGGCCGCGGCGGGAAGCGGGCGCCACGCACCCTGCGGGGCCTTCCCCGACCCCCTGCCGGTCCCGCCCGGGCGGGCAGAGGCGCTGGGCCCGCGAGCTTGGCCGCTTAGCAGGGCCCCGGCGCCGCCAGGCGACATCCCAGCCGGCGGAGGGGCTGTGGGTGGGGCGGAGATGTGCCCCCTCCCGCGGAGCGGCTCTGGGGAGCCTCGTGTCGCTGTCTGGGGACAAAATCTGAACCCCCCGTGACCCCGCAGGGGGGATCCTGCCTCGCTCGCACCCTGGGTCAGCAGGTGGTGCTGGGCCTGGCCCCCTGCTCAGGACACTTCCAGCCAGCAATAGTGTGGGTCTCATGTGCCCCCCTCTGACACGACTCCGTTTGCTGAAATGTGGGCACCCCTGGGTGTCGCCTTGTGCCCCGCGGCCGCCCTGCGCACTGGATGGCAATACCCGGCCGGGGCCTCTGGCAGATGGCCCATTTTGTACCCCAGGCCCCTAGCTTGGTGGCACACTCATTTCCTCCCTTGTGCCCTGCCCTGGTATCATTGCAGCATCAGAGCCTAAATCACTTCACCCACCCTGCAGAGCATGGCATCTAGAGCAGTGGGTCTCCACCTTTTGCAGGTTGCAGTGCACTTGTTTGGCATATCCTGATCCTACAGGACACACCAGCCCCCTTTCCCCCCCCCCCCCCCCAGGCCAAATCCAGCCATCTCCCTGGCTCTCTGTAACACACTTACCACTCTGTGGCAACACAATAATATGTCCGGACACAGTGGTTGAGAGCCACTGATCTAGAGAACATCTTATTGCTATGACATAATCTACTTCCGTTTCTTGATTGGTATGTGGAGCATGTGCTTTCAGGCATTGCTATGGTCTCTCTTTATACTTTTGTATGTTATAGGCTTGAAGCAGCTACAATTTCCCTGTTAAGGGCTGCTTTACAGGTCTGGTTCCATTGTTTAGCTTCAGGGGCCTTATTAACCTTATTTGGTTCTGTTGGTGCAAAAGGCTGCATGAACACAGTTCCGTTGGCTTAAACCATGCTTAAGCCAGTTAGGAACCAGTTTAAACTAAATTGAAATAAGTGTATCCACAGAAGTTTCAACTGGTTTAATGCAACCAGTGGAGGTCTGTGTGTCAGCAATACCTAAGGCCCCAGTTCTCTAAGCTGTTCTGTGCCCATGCATAGAGTCATTGAAGCAAAATGAATTTGTGTAGTCAGGGCCTAAAACACTCAGTTCAAATTTGAGCACAGAGGTAAATATTGTGAAAACCTAAGACAAACAGAAATGTTTGCATGGAACTTAAATTAAAGAACAATCCAGCTAAAACAAGTTTTTTAAACAATCATTTACGAACTGTCTCTTCAGTCCAAACATTCAGCATGGGTATCAAGTAGTGTATAAGTCCCTGAAAGTGAATCAAATACTGAACAAAGGTGAAATTGACATCTTAGGCCTGTTCTAGAAACTTAAGTTGCTCCACATTGAGAGAAATAGGGAAAAAAGTCATTCAGATTTTCAAAATTCCAGTTTGAATAGTCTGCAGTGTTCTTAGACATAGGTCAAAATGTGCATTTAAAGAAATCCAGTATTAACATCAAGAGTATTCAGTATTGATACCTCCAAGTGTTCTAAAACAATAAATTGGCCCACTGTCTAAAATCATGAAAATGGCTTAAAAATCATCAGACTTTTAAAAGATGATCCGTTTTGGATTTTTATTTGCCTCCGGCTTTTGAGCCTTTACATTTGCAAACTTTTCCAAGTGTGGCCATACAACTAGAAGGGCAGACCCCTGAGAATTTCATATATCTGCGGGAGCTGGGGCTTTAAGAACAGCAGGTGTGAGACTCAACAAAATGACAAGACCTGGAAACTGAGTTTCCCTTTAAAGCAGAACATCTGTTACTGGAGCAGAATGAGCCATTTAGGTTCTGACTCTGGTTTCGGTGTGTTATGGGAGACATTCAGCTGATCAAATCACAAGATTTATCTTTCCCCAGAAAAACAAAGGCTAGATTTCAGGATCCTCCCTTCTCAGGGTCTTCAAGAGCAAGCTAGGTGGCTGCTATCCCATATTTTAGCTTGGAAGGACACTAGGTAGGGGCAGCAGCTCCCCATTCTGAAGGGCATGAGAAGATGGTATGAGAGGTAAGCACTCACTGCAGTTGGTCTCTACGCGGACTGTAAGAGTATCACATGAAGGCCCATCAAGGTTAGTGTGTGCTTTCTAAGGATATTCTTTCCATGAACGGTCCTGAGTCATATCCTTGCACTAAGGGCCAGATTATTTGCCATGGGAGTTTTGGATTCTCTGGGGCCAAAACATGTCTCTAGTGCCTGTAACTTGCTTAGTATTACTTGGCAAACCAACCTGTTGGCAGATTGCATACTGTGCTTCTTTTTATGTGTGCCCTGAGTTTGTCTTGCACAGTGTGCCTTTTGTGTGGATTTGTAATATGAGTTACTGGCCACTGAAACTGAACAGAAGCCATCTTTCATCGAAGGCTGGTGTTTGAATTTTGCCTGTGGTCTGAAAGGTAAAGTACAGTACGCACACCTATTGGCTGTGTGTAGAGTAAACACAATAACGTGTATATAACAGTGAAAATAATTCCCTTCTCTTTCCACCCATCTCCTCAATTATTACCTTTCTGATTACAGCCTGACTGAATTAATCTGACTCAGTCATTTCCCTAAGTGTAAGTAAAACTCGAGTAAATAAATAGTACTTGTACTTTATATTGAAGGTCAACAAACTTGGGCTTTGCCTGATCAACATGGGAAGCTGATTCCAGAGTCTTCCCTGATCTATGCACTTCATTAATGCTTTCTGTCTGACCCAATTATTGTGGTCCTGACATGGATGGTATGATGAAATATTACTGCCAGCAGAACCAATTATTGGCATTTGGGGACTGTCCATTGTATCAGTTTTTCAAAGGATTAAACTTGTAAGGCAAAAGTGTGTTCTTTATTTGTACCCTTTTCCTAAGGCAGAATAATACAGTGAATCTGGCACTGGATTGGAAGTCAAGTAACTAAGGTTCTCTTTAAAGTTCTCACTAGCACATTGTATAACTTCGGGCAAGTCATCTGAATGTTCAGTGCCTTCCTGCCTGCCTTCTTATGGGGATAACACTGGTTAGCCATCTTTGTTTTTGGCATTTTATGGGAGGGAAAGCATTGTGCATGCAGTAGAAATTATTTTAGCCACAACGGCTGTTCTCATGCACTTATATATAGTATTTTTCAATTTGTATATTACATTTTTAGCAAGAAAATTATTTTAGTGAAAGTGCTCTGTTGGGAACTTCCAGAAAATGCTCTATAGGCACTGTATGCAGCATAATTGCTTCAAATAATGCCATGCCATGAATGTCATTCTTTTCTGCTTGACTATTCTTTCTCATCCCAGGGGAAAGGATTTTTTTTTTAAAGAGTATATTTGCCTCCCTAAAGTGTTTCAGATATTGATAATCATTTGTATCATGCTCCCACATGAAGCTACAGACACCAGGATAACCAGTTCTCCATCTCAGGATTAGGAATTCCTGTTTGACAGGGTTGAAGTCTGAGAAGATGATGGGGAAATCTTGATCCAGGATACCATAATCTACTTTTCAGGCATTGAGAAAAAGAACAATTGATTTATCAGATGTAAAACTGTGCACCAGTAGCTTGGTTCATATTTTGAAATGAGGCCCACATAGGTTTGAGTGACAATCCAGCTACTCCATTTTATGCAGCTCCATATGTGACATTTCTGGAAAGTGAAAAGAAAAAATGGATTTCCATTTCAAGGTTAACTTGAGCATTGGGAATAGATAAGGGGGAGGTAGGAGCCTATTTTCTACATATTTTAGAAGCAAAAGATATGGGGACCTTGAAGATTGAGCTATTGCAGGGTGTCGAGGGTCATCAGAAGGTAGAAAATACGTTGTAGGAGAGAGAGTCTGGAAGAGGCATTGATAGGATGGGGAGACCCTGGAGAATTTCTGGGGTTGCAGCACAGCCTGAGAGGAATCTGGAAGGTGAGTAGGGAAAGCCAGGGGAGGATTTCTTGGAGACCATGGGACTCTGGGGTTGTGTAAGAGAACTGGGGCACTTGGATGCCTGAGAAATAAGATGGGCTATGTTTGGATATGTGAGCATTGGCAAATGTGAGACTATCATGCAAGATGCATGCTCTTTGGCAGCCCTTGTGTATGATGTGTTCACAAGGTGCACAGGATAGGAGATACAGAATCAGACATACAGGTAAGAACGTACAGCAAAGCACCAAGATGGGGAAGCCATCAGTTAAAGGAAAAAATACAAAGCAAGTTGTCTTCCTGCCTTGTGACAGTTTGTGCATTCCACCGCCACCAAATGTGGGTAATTTAATGTAATATGACGGGAATCTTTTAAGAGTATTTTTAGACTTGTATTTTGGCTAGAAAAATATTCTGGCAGATTACAGTGAAAACTAAAATGCTTTGGTTTTTGGAAAAATGAAAAATAAAAATATTAGGGCAATAGAACTAGGAAAACATACAGTATTTACCACATTTCATTTAGGCCCCAATCCAGCTCTCATGGAAGTTAATGGGAGCCTGTCCATTGATGAGTGTGAGAGTACAGCTGAGCTCTTATTGATCATGCAAGTACAATAACTCTTCTTTTCCCATGTCCATTCATCTTCTAGCCATAAAAAGCCTCTAGTTTACTGCTGTACAGTCATGGTTCCAGGTGGTGTCTTATGCCTTGATCCACTGCCATCTTGCAGTGGACACCTTTAGATACTTTTTTACGCCTAGGACCTCTGTTTTTTGCAAAGATGAGCCCAGCAGTTCCTGCTAACCCAAGACTGAGTCCTTGGGTTCAGTGCCTCTGTTTCTCATCTTGGTTCCTCCATCATGTCCTAATGAGGTTAGTCCTGAGTTGGGATTTTACCTTCATGGGAGCTATGCAACCAATCATAGATGTTTGCAGTGACACAGGACTCTGCAAAATAAGACAGCATGTCTTAGTCAACTGTCATAGTGCATAGGGTCTTCTAGTTAGAGTGGAAAGGCACAACTTGCACGGTGGTAACAATCTACTTCTCTTGCCCCTCCATTCAAACCTCTCACTGCATGGGTCTGTAGAATGCTCATGCTCTGTGCTTGGTTTTAAGCTGCAGTCATACTGAATGTATCTGAGCTGCTCACATACCACGCCACTCAGGCCAGGGTGCGGGGAGCAGAGATTGTAGAAATTCCCTTTGGCCCAGAAGTCTTTAAAAGTGAATGGTCTGGTCCTTGCTGTCCATTGTATCTCTACAATAGTTCACATGTTGACAGTTCTTGGTATTTTATTCTTACCAGCTTAGACATTGCTATGTGACCAGCACCCTTCTCTGATTCCCATCACAGGAAAGACGTTAATCCCTCAATCTGAGTAGGTAGCAATACAAACGTGAGTGGCGAAGACTGAATCATGCATATTTTCCATAAAAATAATAAAGGAGATTTCCATGTTCTCCACAATAAACATTCCAGGAAAATATAGCCACTTAACTAGTGCTCAGTTTTCCATTCTAAATTCTACAAAAGGAAAGTGCTTTTCTGTTATTGCATGAGCTTTCGTGGGTGAAGTGGGATTTTCTCCCACAAAAGCTCATACGTTAAATAAATTGGTTAGTCTTTAAAGGTGCCACAGGACTCCTTGATTGTTTTGCCGAACTAGACTAACACAGCTACCCCTTTGGAACTTGCTTTTCTGGTGTGTATTTCAGCCATTGTAAACTCAGAACTGCTCATTGGAAGTGTGGTGGAGTACGAATGACTCTAGCTTATGATAGAAATAGCAGCCCTGCTTTCCTTCTCAACCCACCCAAAAACTCTGCCAAAGAGATGAGCTTTCTAGTTTGCCTAAAATTTACTGTTCCAGGGTCTGACAAACCAGGAGGGTGTAGACTGGAAGGAGTAAGGAACTGAACTCCAAAATTGAGGAAGGATAGGTTAGTGTTTACGGTGCTAGTCTGGATGGCTAGTTTGATTCACTGATCTACCCTAAACTTCCACTGTCAGTTGGTCACTTTGTGCCTCAGTTTCCCATCTGTAAAATGCAGTTATACCATAAAGTGGTAGTCAGATTAGAGTGTGCTGCAGATGGAAGGCTAGTTGGGCTCTGGGTTACCACGTGCCTGAGTTTTTCTGGGTAGGACCTCTCTTTTGGTCCGTCAATCTCCCTCTGTGTGGATTTTTCAAATAAGAGGAACTGCTTGGGGGTTTTTCCTTGCAAAGCAGACATTTCAGCCTAGAAAAAGCTGCCTCCCTGTCCCTATTGATCCCCGCCCTGCCCCAACTCACCCTTCTCTCCCCTGCAGGTGAGCAAAGCCTCCAGGCACCTCCCTGTCCCTCTGTGGGGCCTCAGCGCCCAGCTGGGAGGAGTGACAGGGCCAGGCCTTGGCTCCCTGCCCCAGGGAGGGGGAGAGGCCCACTTGGAGGTGCTGGTGCTGCATCCCAAGACTGCACCAGGCACCTTGCCACCGGGACAGGGAGTGATAGTGCCTCCTACCTGGAGTGTAAGACCACAGGTAGCCCCCCAAATACCACTTTGCAGTGCACTCAGCCCCCTCCAACACCCCCTCCTCTCCTCTGTCCCAGCAGTGCCTTTTATTTGGGAACTTGAAATAAATAACCCTAAACTGGGCTGTTAGTCAGATTTGATTTAGTGCAGTCTGGCTTGGTACCTGTGTCTTATAGTAACATAATGGTAATCTGTAAATTGAAAACATGTCCTTTAACAAGAAGAACTTTGAAACTTGTCCCAGGACAGAGGGTGGGCTAGAGAAGGAACCAAAGGCACTTCCTTCCCTGTTAATAGCATGTCATGACTCATAGGGCTGCTCGCTGCTGGATGACCCAGAACCTTCCTGTTCCACCAGGCACTGATTTCCTCAGGCTGAAACTTTATACTCTCAGCGGGGTGAGAAGTCTCTGAAACTTGAGAGCTTCTAAGTGTCTCACATCCAAGAATGACTGACCTTTGCTTGTTTCCCTGAAAGGTCGGTGAGAGCTTTGTAGTTTGTTGATGCTGATAACCTTGGGATATGCTAAAAGTTATGATGTTTAAATGGGCTATGGCAGAGTGCAGGGGAACTATTCACCATGATAAACATAGGCTTAATTTCAGATCAGTTTCCCTTTCCCTTTGTATAGGTGTTCAGAGAAATGGTTCTAAGAATGTCAGCTTGTGGGGCTAGGAGTATATAATATCTAGGAAATTAGGACTCTGCACTGAAGGATGTCGGACTGGATTGAAGCTCAAGATATGGAATTTCCTGCTCAATTTACTTTAAGTTCTTGGTATAAACAACAATTTCTTAAGGAAAAAGCGTGACTGGCCAAGACTTCTTTTTCTGCGGAGTCATTTCTTCATCATCTGTGTTGCCCTCAGTTTGTTGTTCCATCAGTCTCCCTAGCCTGTCTTCTTGTACCTATGGTAACTGAGCAGTGGCTGTTTTCAGAAGTGTACGAATAGACATAACAGCTCTCAGAGCCGAGGAGAGCAGAGAGATGTCATTTGTGCTGACAGCGAGCTGACAGTAGAAGACTCTAGCTTGTGATCAGATTGCCACTAAAATTAGTTGAATGAAAAAGAGGGAATGATCACATAGTTAATTGTTCTAAACATCTTAGATGCTGTTGCTAATTGATTATCTTAGCATCACTGGACCCGTTTAGGTTCTCAGGTGTCAGCCTTAAATGTCACCTTCTCAGATGTATACCGGATATCTATCTGGTTTTAGCTAATTGGATTTGAACCTTTGTAGTGCAGTCAACAACCCATTCTAGGATTGCTTAGCCCAGGCCAGTATTTAGGGAGACTTTATGGCAGATTCTTCTCTCACCTATACTAGGGTGTAATTCACCTGGGAATAACTATTGAAGTCAGTGGAATTATACTGGTATAAGTGAGAGGGGAAGAATGAGGCACAACTCTAATGATCAGTACAGGTTGTGTTTAGTTTCTCTTTGTGCCTTGGAGAACGTCCAGGGAAACTCTGCCGAGTTATATGAAAAGAGGAATGAATAAAGGAGATCCTGTCTTTTCTCTAGTGCGAGAAATGCTATGAACTCAGCTGTTCCTCTGGGAAGAGGCTAGCCTTGTTGCTTGTAGAAGGGAAGATTACAAACCTGCCTGTATGTTCAGGAGAAGGTAATTTAGAGAGAATGTTTTCAACTCATGAGGTGTGGGATTAGGTCGGGAGACTGGGCCTGTCTAACCTGTCTTGCCACAGCCGTGGTGACTGAAAAAGGGTGTGGACAATAGCATGTCAGTCCTTGGATAGGGATAGTGTTTTGGAACCCTGAAGAATAATTTTAGCCCACGTTGTGGGCTCTGTAATGCTGCTTAGAATTTGTAATGTTTTTCTGTAAACTTAACTGAGGCCATTTGAGCTGGTTCAACATTAAATGGTGTCAATATTCTTAAACCTCATCTAATAAATGTAGGTGACTTCTGTATCAGAGACATTATACTGTCCTTGTGTGTAATTTAATTGTTGGGCGTGGTCTTAATATAGGAATTAGGGAGTTTGAACCAAGGAGCAGCAGTCACCAAGGCTGTACCAAGACAGATTAGGCAGGTCCAGTTCCCCAACTTAGTCCCACACCTCATGAGTTGACCCAGTCCCACACCTTATCAGTTGAAAAGATTGTCTCTTAATGACTAAACAGACAGGTTTGTAATCTTCCTATCTGTGATCATCACATCTATTGGAAAGAATGAAATTGTTTGCCAGTGACTGTGTGTTTCATACTATTTTTCAATATTTGTGTTTGAATAAAAACAAAGCATTAAGCATTGCCTAGTGACAAAAATATTAATGAGACTGAAAAAACCCCCAACCTTTTCATGTTATAAGCCTTTTGTCTCTGTGGGCCGGAGACATTTCTGACCAGCCTTACTTGTTGCAAAAGACAAAGCTTTTATTGTTTGTTTTTTATGCTAAATAAACTAAGCATAACATGAACCAAGCCTAGCCTGAAACAGCACAAAAGGATAGCTAGCCAGACTATGTGGCTAAGCGGGATGAAAACCTTACCTTTCACAGAGACAAAGGTGGGTGAGGTTATATCTTCTATTGGACCAATTTACGTGGACAACAGAAGTTGGTCCAGTACAAGTTACTACTTTTTTCTCTTTCATATCTAGGGACCAACATGGCTACAACGCCATTGCAATTACATCTGTCATTTTGTCGCAGCCAGCTGTGGTCAGCCACTCTGTTTTCTCAGTGCTCTGGGTAATGCATGTGTCATAACTACGATAATGTTTCTCACTTTCTCCCACCGTCTTTTAGAGTATGTTAGTTTGTATTACGTCTTTACTAGCATCTTATATGTGACCTCCTCCAACTATCGTAGCATCAGTACAAAGGTGCATTATGACTAAGCTCCATCAGTCAGTCGGTTAGCACAGTATCCCCTTTATCTAAACATGAAATCCTTTAATTTCCTTCTAGTTTACAAAGGTGGGTAGCCATGAATTCCAGAAACCTTTTATCATTTTCAAAACCTTGTGACATCAGTGAGACTTTTAAGTTGGTGTATAAACCTTGTTCCTAAAGCCCAAGTGAGGAGTAGAGAATGGTGCTACTGAATCATGAAGCATGATCTGGAAGTGAATCTCAACCACCTGGCTGAGGAGAAAAAATCCTGGAAAAAACTGTGGTTGCCAGAATTCTGCAAGAGCCCTAAGAAGAGGGATGAAGCAGAGAGGGAGGAAGGAGAAGCTTGTTTCCTTCTTCACTCATCTGGTTGCCTGCCCCTTTTCCAGCTTTTCTTGCCCCATAGTCAATCAGGAGCTCACTCGTGTCCATACCATTCTCACACACAAAGCCCTAAGCAAAAAAACCCCTGGTAACTGGCCAGACATCCTCTGGAAGCAGTGCTTCCTGGATTTCTAGGTTGGATGTGGAGAGAAGGAACATTTCTGGCATCAGTGCCCCTCACTCCCAGAGTAGCATTAGACCGCCAGCCCACAAGCCCAGAGGGATCGCTCTCAGTAGGAAGCAATACACCCTTTAAAATGTGCAGGATGGAGCCAGAAGTTGAAAAATCAAGTTCTCATAAGTCAGAAAAAGTAAGTTTAGGTATAAATCTCAGTCTTAACTCTGCCCCCTTGTACTTATGACTTCACATATTGTTTCTCTCATTTTATAGCTTATCAACTTTTGATAATTCCATATACAAAAGAATATAGACTGGAATTTTTATATAAGCTTACAGTAACATACAGTACATTCAGATGTGAGCAGACTTGACACTGTGAAATCTACAAAACATACCAAGTTTGAAATCATTTGACCAATTTTCTGTGAAGTAAAATTGTAATATAAATGTTTGATGATAAATGTCCCAATCTGAGATGACCCGTCAGTCTAAACCAGAACTGACGCTGGAGTCAATGTTGCTTCTGACACAGTTGTGGGAAGGGAACAATTAAGGTATCAAGGTTATATGAGTCAGAGCCACTAGATTATGCCAAAGTTCACAACCAAAAGGAGGTGAGGTGATTTTTTTTGTGTCTTTAGAAAGCAGTAAAGCATATACATGCTATTATAATCTGGAAACTGAGCAGGGTAGAACATTTCATTTTTTTGGGATCTTTTCCAATATACTGTGAGTGTTTGTTTAGATTTGTCAAACTCTGGGTCATTTCACTTTTAAACATTCAATAGCTTTAAAAATACTGGCATGACTTTCTTCCTTCAGGGCTGTTTGTAGATTTCATTGAGACTGTGAATTGTAAATTCCTGCAAGTCAAGTTATCTAATAAATTCTGGTTTGTACTTTATATATTGCTTTGAGTGGCAACAGATAATTTATAAAGCTATATGGAAAGACTGTATAAATAAAAAAGCACCAAGGGAGCAAATCAAGTTTTAACTTTCAATCTTCGCTCTGTATTTTCTACTTTTGAGAGCTTAATTTTTGAACCATAAGACTACATAAATTTGTGGTTTCTTTGGACTAGTCTATCTCTATCTAATCATTGTTTACAAAGCATGACCTTTTAGTTTTTCTTTGAGTGCTTGCTTATGTCCATTCCCAATTAGGGGTGTGTGATCTGGAAATTTTCCACCTAGTGATATCTGGAGGGCTGGCTCTAGCGCCCTCTGCAGCAGGGTGCATGTGTCCATATATAGAGCACCTCCCGTCTCTCTCCCTCTCCGTTCCTTTTTACCACCTCTGATATTGCTGGAACATGCCCTTGCTTCTGCTAGTCCTTCGTCAATGTAGTGGTTTACTCATCATCAAGTGTATATTGTTATTTCTTGTTATTAAGTGTTAGTTATAGAGTTAATTTTAGTTTGCTTTTGAATCAGAGATGGGATGTGACATGGTCCCTGTGTTTTAAACCCTGTACTTCCTGTAAGAAGCCTGTGCCATTAAATGAACCATGCCAGAGCTGCTTGAAGTATTTAAGGGAAGCTCATGTGCAAGAACACATTGGCTTTGGCAAGGAGAGCCCCACCCCTGGCATTGTCCTCTTCCTGGCATCGATCACCCCTCTGATGGCAAAGAAGAGATCGCAGAAGGATCATGCTGAATGCCAAACAGGAACCTGCTGGTGCCAAAGGCAGTTAAGGACATGAGAGTTCAAGTGAAACCTGTGTCAGTTCACTCATCCCTGCAGGCCCTGTGAATGGGTCACTGCCTATATGGGTGTCAAGCCCAAACCCAGACTAATCACTGATTCCAGGGAGTGGGAAGGGCCTTCGGCACCTGATAGTGCCCACTATGTTTGAGGTGTTCCAGGTGATAAAGGACCTCCTGGCTTATCCCAGTGCAGCTGACACCCAAGGAAGGGAGGCTTCCACACTGAGAGCTGGCTACTCCTTTGGGTGGACTCATTAAGGGGGAAACCTGCACTAAGACCTGTGCAGCAATCCCTGTCTCCAAGTTACTTCTCTCCAATGCACCAGCAGTCACTGGACTTGATGCCAGTCCCCAGAGCTACACCACAAGAGGTCAGGCTCCTCTCTTCCATTCCTGGACGCTTGGCACTGGTCTCCAGACTGATGGAACTTCTCTCAGAAATCCTGCTGAACCCCAGAGCCTCGGCAGGGATCTGCAACTTCCATTGTGGATATCCTGAGTCCCAGCCCTACTCACTAAGCCCTTATAGGAAGCCAAAGGACAAAACGTGGTCATGGGACGTCCAGCACTCAGGGTCCCAGCACAGCTCCATGGTACTGGAGCACCAGCACACAGGATACCGCAGCAGAGGGGCAGTTGGTGTCAGTGCCCCCATGGTCACCCAGGAGTGGCTCCTTGGACTAAGGGAGAGGAGGTGACTCTTTGAAGAGGACTGCCTTCAAACCAGGGGACTGGTTTCCCCACAATGCCACTGATGGGGCTATGGTCTCTGGAACCCCCTGTGGGTTCCCCAGATAGTGGTCACACAAGCTCACTTTTCTTGCAGGAGACTTGGTGCCGCAGTCCTCAGTAGCTCTGGGCACAGCACCAGATTTGGATGTGGATTTGGAGTCCAACCAGGAGGGAACACCCACAGACAACCTGGCAGAGCTCCTTCCCCCGACATAGTTACCAGCTTCCTCTTTATCCAATGAGATATTAGCTGGGCCTTCTACTGCTGCCCCATTAGATGACTTAGAGCCGACCAAGATCTGTTTAATCACATGGCAACCAATCTGGGACTCAAGGTGGAGAAGCTCAAGTAGTCTGTGGATGAACTATTTGGCACCTTGGCCACAGGAGCGCCACTCAGGATGGCTCTCCTGGGGCGCAAGGGAGTAGTGAAGTTGGCTAAGACACTGGCAATCCCCTGACCCCCTCATCTTAATGGGCAGAAAAGAAGTATTATGTGCTTGCTGAGGGGTTTGAATGCTTTGATTGTTGGTGGTCATGACTGACCAAAAAAAAAAACCAAAGGGGGACAGGCAAGGTCAGATGAGTTTCACTCCAAAAAATGAAGTAAAAAAGCTTGGTCTGTTTGGGCACAAGATTTATTCGACAGCAAGCCTGAAGCTGCAAGTATCCAATCAACAAGTGCTGTTGGGAAGATAGTTTCAGCATCTGGTTCATTGGACAAGTTCTCCGATTCTCTGCTCTCAGCCTCCAGACAAGCGTTGGAGGAGATCTTGGAGGAAAGGAGGCCTTCCTTCAAGCAGCATCAGACACTGTTGATTTTGCATCCAGGATTATCGCTTAGGTAGTATCAATGAGAAGAGAGTCCTGGCTGCAGTCATCTGGTCTTTTGGTGAAGGTGTACCAATCGATTCAGGACCTTCCATTTGATGGCACAGTCCTGTTTGCTGACCAAACAGATTCCATGCTGCATGGGCTGAAGGACTTGAGCTACACTCCATTTTCTAGGCCTGTATACCCTGTCCTCTGCCAGGAGGCATTTCAGACCTCAACAGCCACAGTTTGGAGGGGAACCTTGAAGGGAGCTCAGTAAAAGAAAGAATAGGAATTACAAACAATGCCAAGGCCACTCATCAGATGCACCCCCCTTCACCCTCTAGTCAAGCTCAAGCCATCACCACACAGCAGGCAAATAACTTTTGAAGGTTGGATAGAGGGTGGCCTATCAGCCACTACCTAGGTTCCAGACTCCCTATTGTTTTCATCCCACCTTACTCCCTCCTGGGCTGGCCTACCATAACATTAGACTGCTGGGTATTAAATAAATAAGGTAACTGCTGGACACACTCTTCAGTTAATTTCTCTTCTGCCTTCTCTGTCCCTCTTCACTGACCCCTCTCATGAGCAACTCCTTGTTCAGGAGGTGCAGGCTCTCTTGCTAGTGGATACCGTGGAGGAGGTTCCTCAAGAACTGAGAGGGAGAAGTTTCTGTTCCCGCTATTTCCTGATTCCAAAGGTGAAAGACTTGAGATCTATCCTGGACCTGCAAGACCTCAACAGATAGCTCAAGAAGTTAAACTTCTGTATGGTCTCCCTGGCCACCACCATCCCCTTTCAGGATCCAGGCTACTGGTACACTGCCTTCAACTTAAAAGATGCCTACTTCCCTATTTCTATCTTCCTGGGCCACAGGAGCTTCTATAGTTCATGGCGGGCAAGTGACACTGTTAGTTCACTGTACTCCCCTTTGGACTATTGACTGTGACATGTCTGTTCATCAATGCATGGTTGTGATGGTGGCCCATCTCACACACTGAAGAGTACAGGTCTTCCCTTACGTGGATGACTGGCTCATCAAGGGGCGGTCAAGGATGCAAGTCCAGTGTAGTATCAAGGTTGTCCAGATCACCTGTCAAGGTCTGGACCTGTTAATAAATGAGCAAAAGTCGACATTTGTAAGAATTCAGAGGATAGAGTTCTTTAGGGACGTCCTAGACTCTTCTACACAAGTCAGAGCACTCTTATCAAAGGCCAGATTCCTGGTGATGTTGGCACTCGGCTCAAATACTGGCCCACCCTCTGATTACGGCAAGGGTATGCCTCATCCTACTGGGTTACATGATAACCTTGCTTTCATAGTCCAGTATGGCAGACTGCACCTCAGACCCCTGCAAATACGGCTGGCAACTGTTTCCTATCCAGACACCATCTGGACACAATCCTCACAGTCCCTCCATGTATACTTGCCTCTCTGTCATGGTACCCAAAATGACATTCCGCGCTGTAAAGAATGCCTTTCGTGGCCCTGTGACCAATGTTGTCACTTGTTTCAGATGCCTCTGAGCTAAGGTGGGGAGCTCACCTTGATAAGCTCAAGACCCAAAATCTCTGGACTAGAGACTGGCATTACCCAGCAGTGTCAGAGAACACAGGGACGTTTGACTACCTTGCAAGGTATTTCTTATATCTCAGCCCTCTGTTCAATACAGCTTCTTTGTACCATATGAAGAGATGGAGTGGGGAGGGCAGATCTCTAAGGTGGCCTTGTGTCTGGATAACTTCTGTGTGAGTATGATATTCAAGTGGAAGTGATGCACCTTTCTGGGGATTGCTTTAGAAGATCCCCTTGTTCTCGCCACTGGCTTTGGCAGAACGGTGCTACAAATGGCATGTCTGTGAACTCCACCGTGCCTGCCACCAAGGATACTGCTGGTAATCCACCTAATTGGGAACGGATGTGAGCAAGCACTCAAAAAGAAGGAATGATAACTTGCCTCATAACTGTTGTTCTGCAACATGTATTGCTCATGTCCACTCCACACCATCCTTCCCCTCAGTCAGAGCTCCGGAAGAAGGAACTGACAGGGAGAGGAGCTGTCAGCTCCCTAGATAAGGGTGCACTAGACCTGGCCCTATAGATACCACTAGGAGAAAAATTTCTGGCACCAGTGCATGTGGCATGCATACACCTAATGGGAATGGACATGAGCAACACATCTTGAAGAACAGCAGTTACAAGGTAAAACAAACAAGTAGTCTTGTGGCACTTTTAAAGACTAATGAATTTATTTATCGCATGATCTTTCATGGGAGAGATCCCACTTTGTCAGATACTTGAAAATGGGAAAAAAGTGTATAGGAAGGAGGGATAAATGCAGTGAAGTAAATGTAATCACAGACTATATCAGATTACTTCAGTAAATCAATCAGGTTGTATTGAATCAAACTGAGTGGAACAATAGATAGGGAGATGACAATCACTGTTTATAATGAGAAAGCCAAGAGATATCTCTGTTCAAACCCAAGCCGATGGTATCAGATTTGCAACTTTGAAGTCTCTCTTTGAAGCCTTGACCTAGAATAAACCTGTTTAAGGATAGCCACAGATAAGTCCATCACAAAGTGTCCAGGGAGATTGAAGTGATCTTCTATTAGTTTTTGAATGTTGCCATTTCTGATGTTAGATTTGTGTCCATTAAGTCGTTTGTGCAGAGGCAGTCCAGTTTGTCCAATGTGTAAGGCCGAAGGGCATTGTTGGTACATATTACATTGGTGGATGAGCAGGTCAATGAGCCCCTGATGGAGTAGCTAGTTTGATTAGGTCCTATGATGGTGGTGGTAGTGTAGATATGTGGTCAGAGTTGGCTTCGGGGTTTGTTGCTGGGATATGTGCCTGCCTTAATGTTTCTGTTGTATGGTCTGAAGTTGCTGGTGAGTATCCATTTAAGGTTGGGGGTCTGTCTGTAAGTGAGGAGAGGTCTGTCTCCCAAAGCTTGAGAGAGTGAGGGATCGTCTTGAAGACTGTAGCTCCTTGATGATGTGTCACAGAGGTTTGACTTGGGGACTGTAATTGGAGACCAGTGGTGTTCTGTTGTTTTCCTTCTTGGGTTTGTCTGGTAGTAGTTGACTTCTGGGTACCCATCTGGCTCTGTCAATCAGTTTTCTTACTTCCCCAGGCAGATACTGTAGTTTTAAGCATGCTTGATAGAGATCCTGAAGGTGTTTGTCTCTGTCTGAGGGATCTGAGCAAATGCAGTTATGTCTTGGGGCTTGGCTGTAGACAATGGATTGTGTAGTGTGTCCTGAATGAATTCTTGAGGGATGTAGGTAACTATAGCAGTGAGTAGGTTTCCGGTATAGGGTAGTGTTTGTGTCCATCACTTATTTGTACAGTAGTGTTCAAAAAGTAGATCTCCCACGTGGACTGGTCTAGGCTGAGTTTGATTGTGGAGTAGAAATTGTTGAAATCTCAGTGGGATTCTTCAAGGGCCTCCTTTCCATGGGACCAGATGATGATGATGCCGCCATCAATATAAAGGAAGTAGAGGAGTGATACTTGGGGATGAGAGCTAAGGAAGCATTGTTCTAAGCCAGCTATAAAAATGTTGGCATATTGTGCTGCCTTGTGGGTACCCATAGCAGTGCCGCTGGCTTGAACATAAAAATAATCTTCAAATCTGAAATGGTTGTGGGTTATGAGGTAAGTAATCATTCTTTCTTTATTCTTGAAATTTATAGAGACCCTCAAAATACAGGTTTTTAATTTCCACATGTTATAAAATGGATTTGAATTGACATAAATTATTAATTTATTTTCATTCTCAAAGAACATTGCATAGATAGGATATAGTGTATTTTTTATACATTCCAGTGCTTCAAAGCCCATCAGTATAACAAAATCTCCCTTCATGGTATATGTTAATGAACACATTTTTGAGGATGAGCAACATGATTATTGTGTCAATACTTTTGAGTAGCACAAAGCTCAAGTGAAGGAAGTAGTATCTTTAATCAATAGTGATGTAATAAATGCCAGTTGCAGTTTGGGGTCTATGGTTCTGGGAAGAAGGACTGAGCTCTTGTGGACATAATATTGCTGTTTCCTTTCCTGAGGATGCTCTAGATTGAGTGAAATTTGGTCACTAAGAAAAGGGAGGAGGGGGAATGCAAAGAGGAAAGACAAATAGTTCTTCCTCATCTAAGTATAATTGTCTGCTGCTTTCTCAGAAATTGCTTGTTACAATAGTATTGGATTGGCCAAAGTTTTGTAATAAGCTTGATCTTATAGGAGTGGGACAGATTACTGCAGAGACTCACCTATTTTCTAATTTTAAATCTTTTGAAAATAATAAAGTTTGATTTAGTGTGTATACAATTACATATTGCATGCACACAATCCTAAAATATGGGACTGGAGGGGACCTCAGTTTATCATCTAATCCAGTTCCCTGCACAGAGGCAGACGTATTAACTAAACCATTCCTGACATGTTTTTCTAACCTGTTCTTAAAAACCTCCAGTGATGGAGATTCCACAACCTCCCTAGGTAATTTGTTCCAGTGCTTAATTATCCTTTATAGTTAGAACATTTTTCTTAATGTCTAACTTAAATCTCCCTTCCTGCAGTTTTAAGCCTATTAATTCTATCCTGTCTTCAATAGTTAATGAGAACAATTTATTATCCTCCTTTTTATAACAATCTTGTACAAACATGAAGACTGTTGTCATGTCCTCCCTCATCCTTCTCCAGAGTAAACAAACCTGACTTTTTTTTTTTTTTTTTTTCCCCAGTCATAAAAGATTAGGGCTGGAAGGGACCTCAGGAAGTCTGTTGGCAACTGAATAAATCTTTCCTCATAGGTCTTGCTTTTTAGACTATTGATCACTTCTGTTGCTCTCTTCTGGACTTCCTTCATTTTGTACGCATCTTTCCTGTAGTGTGGTGCCCAGACAATATTCCACTTGAGGCCTTACACAATGGTGTATCTAGAATGGAAAGCCCCATGGAGTGGATCATGTATCCATTCTCTCACATTTAAGAGCATATATAGAATGCC
Organism: Pelusios castaneus; assembly: GCA_007922175.1. NCBI lineage: Eukaryota > Metazoa > Chordata > Testudines > Pelomedusidae > Pelusios > Pelusios castaneus. The sequence continues at coordinate 10,386,877 of ML685789.1, forward strand.
ACTGGTTTGGAATTTTTTGACAGAACTGTTTAAAAGAAAATACACCGTCAATAAAACCAAAACTTTTCATTGGAAAGGATAAGTGTCAATAAAACTTGTGTTGGGAAGGTTTCTCAGATGTAGGATGGTATTTCTGGGAGGGAGCCACCCCAGAATAGCCAATAGCTTGGTGGGCAGAGTATTACCTGGAATGTCAAGAGAGCCCCATTAAAATTCCTGCTATAGTGACTTGGCCTTTATGTATCTCAAATTCTGGTTGAGTGCCCAAACCACTGAGCTATAGCGTCGGTCTCTGCAAATGAATATTTAACTATTTACAAAAAGTGGAACATCTCCAACAGGAGAGATTACAAAAGACACACCCCAGAATAGCCTATAACATAGAGGCACTCGCCTGGCATAGAATCATAGAATCATAGGGTTGGAAGGGACCTCACGAGGTCATCTAGTCCAACCCCCTGCTAAAAAGCAGGACCACTTCCACTAAATCACCCCAGCCAGGGTTTTGTCTAACCGAGCCTTAAAAATCTTCAAAGATGGAGATTCTACCACCTCCCTAGATAGCCCATTCCAATGCTTCACCACCCTCCTAGTGAGAAAGTTTTTCCTAATATCCAACCTTGACCTCCCCAGCTGTAATTTGAAACCATTGCTCCTTGTTCTGTCCTCTGTTACCCTCGAGAACAGCCTAGCTCCCTCCTCTTTGGCGCAACCCTTCAAGTAGTTGAAGGTTGCTATCAAATCTCCCCTCAGTCTTCTCTTCTGTAGACTAAATAAGCCTAGTTCCTTCAGTCTCTCCTCATAAATCATGTGCCCTAGCCCCCTAATCATTTTTGTTGTCCTCCGCTGGACTCTTTCTGATTTGTCCACATCCTTTCTGTAGTGGGGAGCCCAAAACTGGACACAGTATTCCAGACCTGACTTCAAGTCTCTGCTTCAAATCAGGCAGAACAGAGATTATAATCTGGGTTTTATACTGAGGAAAACAGTATCTTGTTCAGTTTTAAGAAGACACTTCTGTTTGCTACAGAAGAATATATAATGAATTATTCACTGAAATCTCCTCATATTGCAAACTATCCAATAGTGTATGTTTTAAAATAGTATAGACTCTAAATTACGGCTATAATTCTCTCAATGTTTTAAAGGGCAAGCAAATCAGCTACTGAAAAAGTAATTGCTTGAGGAAGATTGGCAGGACAGGGATATTTTCGCCTTCTCCTGTAGTGGGTCACTTGCTGGTGGTTTCTCTGTACCTGTAAGTCTTTAAACCATGATTTGGAGACTTCAGTGACTCAATCATAGATTAGGTTTCTATTGCAGGAGTGGGTGGGAGGTTCTATGTCTTCCATTGTGCAGGAGGTCAGACTAGATAATCATATTGGTCCAATCTGACCATAAAATTTATACATGTATTTTATTGTTATTCAGAAACAACTCAAGATTTTAAGACCCAAAGGAGATTAATTATGTAAACAGATTGTAAGACAGAGCTGCTTTTCACTGTTCTGCCACACTAAAAGACTGGGCAAACACTAACAGTATTAAAGCTCATTTACATAAAATATGCAAAGTGAAAGTCCTGTCATATAAGAAAATATTTTATTTCACTTCTGTTTCTTTGCAAGTAGCAGGTGTGAAGGGTGATAAGGGGCAAGAAAACACTAGAAAGCAAAATGCTCTGCCACTGTATAATACTGAAAACCATTGCCAAATAATTTGGGCCCTAATTAGGTTTGCTTCCATGTAGTATGATGGGAACTGTCCTGAGGTTCTAATACTACTTTTTGAAGGACCACAAAGCAAAATGGGAACTCAAGCTGCTGTCTGTGAAGCAGGAAAACTGTTCTCAGAGCTGTGATGACATCAGTGGCATCAGCATCCAACAAGAGAGTTAATGTTAATTTTTGTTTCTTTCCAGTATTTCTCTTGCCCTCCGTTTGGGGTGAGTAGGTGCATAGTTGTAAGGGTATGTACTTGTTCCAGTAATCCTTTCTTGTGGGCTTCCTTCTCCATTAGGATTTAGCAAGCAGTTCAAACACTGCTACTGAAAGGATTGTTTAAAATTTCCTGTCTCATTGACATGAGTTGTCACTGAATAATGGGTGCTTCACAATGTATGAAAAGAATGATTAGCTTTTTGAGATGTTACAGACTAGCTAATTCTATAGCGTACATTTTCCTTATTTATTTGGTAGCTCAGTAATGTGGTGTGAGAGACGTAGGTGTGCTCAGAAGCTGGCTATTGGATCAGGTCCCATTCAAAATCTGGAGGGGGCAGGGATGAGGAGAACGAGCTGCTGGTGGCCACTTTATAATTGTTAACCCAAAGGCTAGAGCAGTCACCTCAACTAATAGGTTTTAACTAATAATTTATGGGTGGAGCTGTTACTGCCACCTTTTGGGAAGTGTTGGGCAACCTTATCATTCTGAGACTCTATTTTCAGTTGTTTGTAACTTTGTGAAACTTTAACCATTTGGGATGAAATTTTCTATGCAGTATGCCTGCCTCAGGCCCTGTGGTTTTTTTTAAATACCAGGTAAAACTGATTGAACTGTTTCAGAGAGTAAGGCTAGGGGAAAAGAGATTGTCTTGCTCAGGTTAAAAATAAAATCTGGCAACCTTTTCATTGGATAACAATTCTGCCATCCCCATCCTTTGGCTTAGGGACTTGAATTTGGCAGGGGTTGACCTCAGAATGAGGAATGTGCCCTTTTGAAAATAATAAAGTTTGATTTAGTGTGTATACAATTAGATATTGCATGCACACAATCAGTGTGCCCTTTGCTGGCCCTATAAAAATCTGCCCAAACTTGGCCAAGTTATAAACCTTTGAAAAAAAATCCAGTTTGCATGTCCTTAGTAGACAGTTCTTAGATTTTAGACACTGAATTCAATGAAGATTTCATCTGTATTGAGCGTTTTCCAATTCAGCAAAGCAGGACTTTTTGCAGTTGCAACTCTGAACTCTTGTAGGCCATGCCCATTCTTGGTGTTTGAACTGAGAGCAGGGCGCTCTGCTCCCTTTGTCCCCGGCTGGGAGCAGCAGCATGGAGGAAGGAAATGCCTGATTGAAATGCAGAGGCTACAAAAGTAAAACCTGTGTATGGGGGATGATGGGACAAGGAGCTTCAATGTGGCTGCTAGAACTGGAAGCTGTCTGCAGAGGGACTGAGGTGGGAGTTGGAGTGTGTGAGGAGACTCGGATTGGGAGCCTGAAAGTGAAATGTGAGAGTGTTGGTCAAAAAGGGGACTGGGCACCACATATCTGGGCGTTGCTTAGGGCGGGGGATTGGGAGCAGGAGTAGCAGCCTGTTGCTCAGCCCTGAAGATGCTGCTCAGGTCACGCAGCCCCTTTGAGGAGCACAGTTTGCAGAGCTGCCTGCAGTCAAAGACAGAGTACAGGGGTCCATGGTGGGCAGGCCTAGTGTCTAACACTCCAGTTTTGGGTCACTGTTTTCCAGACCCATATTTTCTTGTCTACCAAGCATGATCTTAACAAAGTTCTTGAGTTTTGTAACTCAACCTTTTTGTTTAGATAAATTTTAGTCTCCCTTTCATATCTTTTCCCATCAGCATTTGTTGTTGTAGGTTATTGTGACATTTTATGAAGTTTTACATACTTTTTTTTTACAGTTGAGCTCACAATTAGGGTAAATTTGTAGATCCAACTATCAGAATAGCCTTTCCCTGTAATTAGGAGAGAGTAGGTCTGTATTAGTGCCTTGGCACATCTGAAATATTCTAATATATATCTAGGTATGTTTCATTTTACTTATATAATTGACAAACTTTCAGGGAGAAATTCAGATGAGTCCTTAAAATCTCTGGATAAAATAAAAATCATGCTTGATTGCACCTTGATTTTTCATATGCTTAAAGGAGGAATATGTTTTTCTAGGGAAGACTCCAAACGTGTACCGTAATGGTGAAATTCATGAAAGTTTAGGTGCCATAGACACTATATTGGCCCACCGCACAGGCATGAATTTTTCTTTGCCAGTTGCCATGTTCCTTAATAATAAATAGTATTAAGAATGATAAGAACAGCAATTGGTTTGTGGTTTCCTGGAAGAGCAGTTGCACATGACCTGATATTAACATGTTGCTTTGTTTCCTCTAGATACGCTTTATACTGTTGTTCAGCCGACAAGGGAAATTAAGACTTCAGAAATGGTACACAACATTACCTGACAAAGAGAGGAAAAAGATCACACGGGAAATTGTTCAGATTATTCTGGCTCGCAATCAAAAGATGAGCAGTTTTGTCGACTGGAAAGACCTAAAGCTTGTTTACAAAAGGTGTGAGTATTTTTATAAGAATAAACAGAGAGACAGACAGACACACACATTTTTTTAAATTCTACTAGGAAGAAGCACATGAGAAGCAATTAGTGCCATGAGGATTTGAAACTACTGTATGTAGAAGCCTGAAACTAGGAACAAGGCAGATTGAGTCCAAACAAAATCAGGTTGCCTTTCCCCATTCCATCAATTGACATGGTGAATTGCCATTTGAAAAATACCTGTATTGCTTACGTCTGAGGAAAAATGGGGGTGAGAATTAATTGACAGTTTCAATCACAGGATATGCTATGCCTAGCTAATCTTGCTAATTTAAAGGTATCATGCTGAAAAGCATGTTATGCTTTGTCTGTTTGTTCCAGTGTTATCCACAGTGTATTGAGGAGCCTTCTGCTAAATCATATCTTTGAAGTATTTCCATTCTGGAACTTGTACCTTCCCCAGGTATATGAGTCTTTGTGATAACAGGCTACCAGTCCCTTTATAGTTTCAAGAGAGAAATGAAGGCCTTAAGGCAGTAGTCCTTCCCTATCAGGAAGGCACTAAAATGAAGCATGTACTTAAGTGCTTTATTGAAAAGAGTGAGATTGAAACAGGTTTAAATGCTTTGCTGAAATGGAGCTTCCGCCACTGCCCTATCAATGAAGAATGCTCAGGTGGATTTTCCTCCTCCTTCAAATTGGATTAACAAAACATAAAATCTGCTACAAACCAGTAGAAAGAATTGATCAGCACCAGTAGTTACATGATATCTATTTCTTGAAGTACTCATAAATTAGCATATTAACCATTTGGTTGCCTGGATAGTGGCCCAAATTTTGTTCTTTCTACCCTTATTTTTTTAAAGCACAAATTATTCTACAAACTAAAACAATACACCCTACAACAGGGGTAGTGAAGCATTGTCCAACACCAGTTGGTGTTTTTAAGTGTAGTTCTAAAGCTTACATGCTGAAGAGGTATTCAATACATTTTCCCAACTTTTTTACCAAAAGAATAATTATTTTAATTTACTGTTAATGTCTTTTTAAAATAAAGGTGTTGAGAGAGGAGACTCAAGTCGAGTGTTAGGCTATGGCTACACGAGAGAGTTTACAGTAATGTAATGTAACCATGCTAAATGAATAGGCGAGAACTCTCCCATCAGCTTGACCACTTCAGCTCTGTCGCTTACATCACTCAGAGGGGTTGTTTTTTCACACCCCTAGTGACATAAGTTATACTGCAGTAAATGCTAATAGAGACCCAGCCTTACTGTAGAGAACAGATTTGGCTATGTGGGGAAAGGAACCAAACTCTCTCTGTGACTGAGTTATTTCTTCAGAGTTTACCAACACTCACTCACTTTCATTTTTATTTTTCTAGGTATGCTAGTTTATATTTTTGCTGTGCAATAGAAGACCAGGATAACGAGCTCCTGACGCTAGAGATTGTTCATCGTTATGTAGAACTACTGGACAGGTATTTTGGAAATGTAAGTTTCCTTTTCTTCATTAAGTTTGTTGCTTTTGCACTGCTTCCTTTTTCCTTCTTTCTTCCTTAGTTCCTTTTGCATATTAGGAGCTTGTCACAAAGGCAGGCATGAAAATCTCCGTAGCTGCTCTAACTCCACTTTTCCCTCTGCCTTCTAGCACCATGTCCACACTCTGGCATTAAGTGTATCAACAGGATACGAGCATAAAACAGTGCCAAGACCATTATAGGGAACTAACGTCTTGTATGACCATCCCCAAAGAGAAGATAATCTTGACGTTTTACATGCCACATCTCTTCTCAGCGGAGACATTGTCTGGAAAGTTTGTGGGGGAAAGAAAAAGAAAAAAAAATTAAAATTGTGACTTCTGTTTTTGTTCCTAATTCTTCAAAAATATCCCAATTATTTTTTTAGCCCATGGCAAGCAACAGGAAGTACCACATGAGGGATGAAATCAACAGCGGGTGGGGGGAATAATGAGGATGATAGGGTCTGGGGAAAGGGAGAGGGTGCAAGGGAGGGATTGCATGCTATAGAACATAGAAGACCCACTTCTATGAATCTTTTTTCCCTTTTCTCCTGAGTAATTGATTTATCTGACTCCACCTTAACATCAATCATTTTGCAGTGTTTTCCATTGTTTATTTTTGTTTTTGGTCTGTCAAAGAGTGCAAAGTATTTGGGCAGGGAATACATCTTGGGTCATGAAATGACTTTTAATAAGAATTCTGTAACAAGGAGTGTTTTAACAAATCTATGTATACTTACATGGTGACAAGTTCCAAAGGGGTCACCGTGTTAGTCTGTGTACAGCAAAAACAATGAAAGTCCTGTAGCACCTTAAAGACTAATGAATTTTTTCAGGCATAAGTATTCGTGGGGTGCAGCCCATGAAAGCTTATGCCCGAAGAAATTTGTTAGTCTTTAAGGTGCCACAGGACTCTCATTTTTGCTGTAGATACTTAGTCTCTGTTCACGCAGAGAAGAATATGATCTCACGAGCGCAGCAGCTGTGATACCACCTAATATTCAGTATTTCTGTTTCTCACTTTACTATCTGTCTGGCACAAGAATGCATACATTGACTAGATTTGGCAATTTATCAGCTCTAGGAATACTAATAAGTATATTGCTATAACACTGTGCCTAAATTTATATTTTGCTTCCTCAGGTATGTGAGCTCGATATTATCTTTAATTTTGAAAAGGCTTATTTTATCCTTGATGAGTTTATAATGGGTGGAGAAATACAAGAAACGTCAAAGAAATCAGCAGTGAAAGCCATAGAAGATTCTGATATGTTACAAGAGGTATGGCAGAGGCATATAGGGGAGGAACACACCTGACTATGTTTTCTTTGTCTGACAAGAGTAGCAAACAACAGAAACACTCTGATATTCCAACAGGTCTGAAGTTTAGTAACAGAAGGTGCAACTATATAATTAGAAAACATTTTCTATTCTTAGTTTAAGCCTCTGGTTTCCTATGAAACTGCTATTGCTACTTGTATACTACCGCTGGCTACTTTGGAAGTAGAATGGTTGTTAATCAGTCTTGTCACTTGTTAGATATTAGAGACTGTATTAAGAATCTGTTTATATAATTTTAAATGATGTTTAACGCCTCAGGGTATATGGCCTGAATTATTTTTTCCCCCACTGTTTCACTAATAATTGGAAGCACAGATGATCTATATGCCAATATCAAAATCAGCGCAAGTTTGTCCTGGCAACCTCCATTTTGTCTGAAATTAGACCATATAGTGGTTCCCAGAAGGAATAGTTGAGAGACTTTTATTCAAAATGCAGGAATGAACTGTGTGTGTGTGTGTGTGTGTGTGTGTGTGTGTGTGTGT
>ML685789.1:10394610-10434908 GCA_007922175.1 Pelusios castaneus
TGTGTGTGTGTGTGTGTGTGTGTGTGTGTGTGTGTGTATATTTATATTTTACACACACACACACACACACACACACACACACACACACACACACACAGTTACACATTGTAAATTAGCTTAGTGAACTGAGAATGATAAGAACTGGCAAACACTATGGAGGGATCCATTTCAGGATGATCATTAGTGTGGGAGAAAATAAGAGGCCGGTAGAACTATTAGGGTACACTATGTGAATTGTCCCTTTGCAGTTTTTTTCCAGCTAGCTTTTTCAGTGTAGCTGGTATTTGCACATGGGTTACCAATTGTCATTAAAAAAATGAACAATTTTAACATTGTCAGTAAATCCATAAATAAATTAAAATGTCGGTAAAATTGGGTAGAAATAACATCATTCAGAATCACTTCTTGTATCATAAAACCACACTGATCGTGACGTCATCATTTCTGTTATTTCACATACTCAAAGAACCTGAATGCTCAATTAACTGCAGCTAAAACAATTGTGTAATTCCAAATTCCTGTGTACAGAATATCACGAGTGAGTATATACTTTTGTGACATCGTTATATTGTTTATGGTACTTTCAGTGATGTCAGTAAAAAGTTAACCATATCAGTTTAAAAAAAAAAAAAATTCAGATCTTCATGTCAGTAAAAACTAAAATGCAAGGTTGGCAACCTGTAACAGACAGGGTGAAACAGCCAGGAAAGAGTTAAGAGCTGCCTGCCTGTTGCATGTGTTTAAAGGTGGGGAGAGATGCAAGGGGAAATCTGCTGCCTCCTTTGGTCAAAGAAAGAGGCTTTTTTGTGTTTGAATACCTCTGCTCTGAACCAACAGCCTAAGGGGACAGCTGGGTGAGGCACTGATTGTTTTTGTTTTTTCTGGGCTAATGAGGGAGTCCACCAGCTTGCAAGTTCCAAAGAGGTAGCCGTATTAGTCTATTGTAGAAAAACAACAGTGTCCTGTGGCACTTTTAAAGACTAACAGATTTATTTATCGCATAGAAATATGGAACGCTCTACGAATTTGCGTGTCATCCTTGCGCAGGGGCCGTGCTAATCACCAGCTTGCAGAAATAGTAATGGCACATCCAGCTAGATATGGCCACTATAAAGATATTCAGTCTAACAGGGTTTTTAAGTACTATTGTAGCTATTTAATTGACCAGAGTTCATTCATAAATGTGTTAGTTTTTAAAAGTGCCACAAGACTTCTTGTTTGTTTCATAGGACCTGGATCTGTTAAAAATCTATCAAAAACTCCGAACATGTTCATGTGAACTGGGTCAGGTCCTCACTGTATTTTGTAGTATTTTACAATTTGTAACACCTCACTTGCCTGTTTTTCGTTTTGCAGACATTGGAAGAATACATGAACAAGCCTGCATTTTAACTTTAAAACCTCCTCGAGGGACAGAGATGCTACACACTACCTGTAAAATTCACTTGTTGAAATTGCTTTTCTATGTGCCAGATCCCCTGAGAAATACCAAAAGCCAATAACTAAAGGGATATGTATAGTGGTCAAAATGAAGATCAGCACCATTAGTGTATGTTGTACTATATATGAGTTATTACACTTAACCTAGCCACTGTCCTCCTCCTAGACTAAATACTTGTTTTATACAATGACTTTGAGCTATGAACTTTTACAGGCTTAAGATAATATTTGCAAAAGATATTTATATTTTTTAATGTAATGATAATTATAGTCTAATAATATTTTCTTAAAATCTGAGGGGTTTTTTTCCTGGAGACTTCTTTAAAGACATGATAACACTTAGAGCACTCAAAATGCTATGTTTCTCTTCAGCTCACCCTGTCCTGCTGTTTCCTAGTAGGAGTACTATCTTACACTTGCTCTTCTACTGAATAAAAGGAGAAGTCATTCACAGTGCACCATTTCCATTTAATTCTAGCAGGCTACTTTCCTACTCTAAGCCGGGCTATATGATCTCCTAAGCCCTTGGTTGTTCTATGTGACTGCTGGAGCCTTTTCGGCTGTTTATATTCTGGTGACTTAATTGCATGTATTTTTCCCTCCCCAGACTCACATTCCAATATAACCTTCCCCCTTATTAGATACTGGGATCAAGGGCGAGGCTGACTGATAGATACCACTGGGAGGCGGGTCTTGAGAAAGAGAGATTATTCCTGGGTGGTGGTGGTGGTGGTTACTGTTCCCTAGAGTCCCAATTTACTATACATTTTAGTGTCTGGAAGTGGCTACTCCTATCCAGCACTGTCCTCTGAAAACTAGCCAGCCCAAAGTTGGCATGCACATGGAGATTAGGCTGTTTCTTAAAAACTGCAATTGGCCTAATGTTGATTAGAATGGACACTAGAATAAACCCCAATGTAATTTTACAGACTACGCAGCAGAGGCCAAGAATAATGTGTTGGAAATGAAAAGAATCAAACATTTGGACTAAGTTTTTAATAATGTTTGGGTAAAAAATTTCAGGGGAGAGGGGAAAATACCCTGAGTTCCTATCTATAGTGTATTCTTTCCCTTTGGGATTACCTTGAATGCTTTGACCTGTCTGTACTTTAACTGAACACACTTCACTGAGTGATTACTCCACTCTAATAGGTTTCAAAGTTGAAAGACGTTTTTCTGTTAAGTTTTCTGTTCTGTATTTCATCCCATTACTCTTTGCTAGAGTCTTTCCAAATCATGAAATTGTGTTCAATATAATTTAGGAGAATTCTCTAATCTCAGTGTTTTTGTCATCACAAGTACAAGTTTGATTTCCTAAATAATATTTGTTTTCCTTCACTTCCAGTCCTCTTGGTGCTGTGGCAAAATCCATATTTCAGTTTCTTTTTCATCAAGATTCTTGAATTATTCTAAATATTTTGCTGCTACCCCTTTCACTTACTAAATACTTTGACATAGAGCACCAACATAATTAATTACCAGCCCACTTCTTTTCTGTCTGTTATGCAATTTGTGAGTAGTCAATTGGTTGTATCACACTGCTCACTTGTTCATTACTGGAGCCATCTGTTTTCTCCATATTGATGTCAATGGTACACTTCCACTACTATGCAAAAAGTGAAAACACTGGAGGCTTTAAATAGTTCTGGACCATTAATTTTATCATTCAATTACGTGAAATTGGGTGGCTATGTATTACTTCACTGTGGTTTGAAATGCAGTAATTTAATAATAAAATCAATATTTTTAAATAAAGTAGTGCATAATCTATACAGATGGTCTTTTAAAATACTGGCTATTCAAATTCATGAGTGACATTAACATTTGCTAGTTTACTTTCATCTTTTTTGTCTGTTTGTGATACTCTTACATTGATTAGTACCTTATTCCTCAAGTAGTCTGTGAGCTCAAATGGAGCATCTGAAAGACTAAGAAACTGCCCAGTGTGTAAGGGTATCCAAATCTGGTACTTTGTGGTCTTTCTAGCAAGGGAATGAGACTTCACCTATTTTACTTCATCCCAAGTGGCCTGGAGGGATCCTTTACGAATTATTAATTTAACTAGTAGAGAGCTAGGTCCTTGTATAGTGCACATCAGCATCATAACTGAGTTAAGTAACATGGCCTAAACTCTCTGCCATGCCCAGTTTGGGGGACTGGAAGGGAGCTGGCTGTGGCTCCTTTACTGTTGGGTTGTGTCTACCCTAGCCATAGACCCTGCATAGATTAGCACTTCACGAGGTGCAATGTGCACCCAAGGGGCAGCTGACGATTACTGAAGCACAGTGTGCTCCCGCCTCAGCCCCTTCCCACCCATAATGCCGTCTACACGAGGGCTACAAAATGGGAATGATGGAGGCTGGCTCTGCCAGTTCTCTCACCTGCTTTGAACCCATCAGCAGATGGAAACAAGCTGCTTTCCACTCACGTTGTGCTTGGAGCTGAGCCATAGCCATGTGTTGTGGCCACGCAATAGTTAATGGGAGGCACAAGTCAACCACTGTCAGCATACGAAGGTTTTAAGCAATGTAAAGGAAGAAAGAGACCCTATTTGGAATCGTACAGATGGATTACAACTGGTTGGAATGGGAACATAATTGTTCAGAAGGGTTATGGAATCTTACTGTCCAGAAGGTGAAAATATCAGTCGGTCAGATCACTTAATTCCTATTGTTACATAGTAGCAACCCCTCCCAATACATGGTAGAATGATTTTTAGGCCCTATTCTACAATGCTTCCCGTGTACGTGTGTCCCTCTGCCTGCACACAGCCCCATTTACAGGGGCTGGGCTGCTTTCAGCGTACTGGGACCTTAATATCTCATGTTATATTTGATCTTGATTATTCTTAAAATAGCCACAGTGCAAAATTACGACGGTCTTAGAGTTGCTCACTTTGACAGTATTGTTATTTACATTATTAAATTTCAATCTCCTGTATGCAGAAAATGTCTAATTGAAACTTTTCTACGCCTATGGGAGAGAATGTTTTGTGTCATTACTGACTGATTATCAGGAAACAATACTATTACTGCTTGTAATAACCAGCCTATATATCAAGATAAAATGCAGTTATTTAAAGTGCTCTTGCTGAAGAGTTTAGTGCGCCCACAGCCTTGTTTTCTCAAAATAACCATTCAAACAAGCACATGGTTTTGACCTAGATTTCCTTTCCTGCTCTTGCAGGCTGTGTTTACTATAAACTTTTCCATTTTCTTCTTTGCCTGAGGGATTCCTCCTGTGATTATTTGTAACTAGCAGTGGTAACAGGGCGGATTCTCTGCTGTGCAGCTAATTGTGATTCATGGGTTGTGGCATCAATGGGTGTATCAAGGCAGTTAGAGGTAAGTATCAATAACAGAAATACATCCATATTAAAATCTGGCAATTAAATGAGATCTTCAGGAGGCGGGACAGGAGTGTCCAAGTACTGCAAGACCTCCAAAGTGCTTTTGGTTGGTATTTTGTTCTTCCATTTGTAGCTCAGTGACGAGTGTTGATTGTTCACAAATATTGGGATGGGAAACACCTTGAAAGGCTACTTTCTCCTAAGAAGAGTGTTTTAAAGAGGCCCTTTCAGATGGAGCTGTGCAAAAAACTGGCATGTGATGCAAAATCTATGATGTGTGTGCTTTCAAAAAAGTAAACAGCCAGGAGGGAAAATATCTGATGTTTGGGCCCAATGTTGGCTTTTGAAATTGTGAACAGTTTAGGAGGAGTAACAAATTGTAGTGAGGGAGCTTAGCTCTTGGTTATTTATTTTATTGTCCTCCCAACAGGAAATGTATGATTGAGCACTGTCCTGCATAGAAGTAATATAACATTATCAGGGAAGGGAGAGAAATGGTTTATGTGGAAAGAGTAAGAGAGCTAAACACTGTACCTGAGATTTAGATGCATTATTTCCATTGAAAATAATAGGCTTGAACACACTACTTAAGGAGGAGAATCCCTTGCCCACACTGGTCAATAAAATTCTACTACTCTGCAACAAATGTGTCTTGAATGGTTTTTTAAACACCTCATCAGTTGATGTGGGGGGGCGGAGGGGGTGTTCTGCAGGAATCAACCCACCCAAAACTCATTATAGAGTTAAGGCCTTCCCCAGAATTGTGGGTGGTTGGTTTTTTAAGTGCTGCCAGAACCAGGTAAAAAGCATCTTTCTGAAAAGAAGGAAAAAAAATCTGGAGAATCTGGCACCTGTTACTTAATTTATTAGCGTGTATATTTTTTGGCAAGATCGTGCTATAAATAAAATGTATGTATTTTACTAAGTCACTTTTGATTGTAAAAGGAAATTTTTATAAGGTCAAGGTTGAAATATCAATGAAAGTTTAGAGCCAAAATAAAGAGTAGCAGTGTACAGAATCTGGCTGTTATGGAAACCTGATGGCTCAGACCATGACTAAAACGATGCACGTAAAGAGGAGTGATTCAGCAAAGCCCTAAAGACCAGCACTGTATAAGATAATACAACCCATTTATCTTTATCCTAAGTTCCATGGGCTCATCTACTAAAATGAATAACTGCTCTTGTAACAGGATGTTTTATATACAAAAATTAGACATCAAGGATTTCCCCCCAAATCTTTTCTGTATTTGTTTGATCTGATTACAAAAGTCATGTGCAGAGGTGTGGGACAGATCCTCAACTGGTATCAATTGTTTGGAGTAAACGATTTATAGAAGCTGATGATCTGCCCCTTAGTAGGACTGACAGCAGAGGTGACCATTTTAAGTACGTATTTCCAGTAAAAAGCTCCATCTCTGCCACTTAACCATGAACATATCAACCTCTCTAAGCTCATAGTGAGCACTCAGTTACATTTCTGTCAACCCACCACAGCTTTTTCCTCTGCTGCTGCCTAAGGAATTTTATTAGAATGAGTAATATAGTGGTGAAGTTACACAACTAAAAACAAACAAAATGCCCCATAGTAATTCTATCTTAAGTTGTTACACATTGTTGAGTGGTTTTGTCTGACCATGAACTGAAAGCTGCTAATTGCAACTACCTGTAGCTGCGTGATTGGGCCGTGATCCTATTCAAGGGTCCTCTTTGGGAGCAACGAATGAGGGAATCAGTGTTAGCTGAGCAGAGCAATCCCTGGCAAATGATTTAGAGAACTGTCCCGAAAGAGGCATGAGGTAACATAATACTGCTGGCTTACTGTCATGCTGTGTTGAGTGGCTCACAACTATGAGTGCCTGCCTCAGAAAACAGGACAGCCACCCCAAGTCGGTGGTGCATTCGGTAATTAGATTTCACCAACCCGGTGACCCATGTGAGCTCTGGGCTCGCTACACTAGTCTTACCATGGAGTCACAGGAACGTACCACCTAAACGATTTTGTGGCAAAAGGTCATTCAAACCAAAGATCACACCAACTCAGATTGCTTTGTGTCCCAAGAGACTAGTCACTCACCTCAGGTCAATTGGTACACCAGATCTTATGCCACAAGCAATCCTGGGAGCCAATTTTGTTTTAAGCTAACTAAAGGTCTAGTCACTAAGAAAAGGCAGTGAGTGTTATTGAGAGGTTAAAGCAGATAAAATAAAGTAAGGGGTTACTCACGGTTTGTAATTCCAAATGTGGCAGTGATGTAATAAATAGCCCCTTTCCCAAAAATAGCCCCTTTTCAACGTTCCCAAGTTGTCTCTGTGGATTTTTTCTTTGTAGGTGGGACACTTCCCTGTAAGAAACAGTCCAGGCATGAATGAGCTTTCCTTGACTCCATTCTCATAGTTTTGTTCCACAGAAAACAAATTTAGTGTGTCACTATCCACCTGGGCTTTTCCTTTGATGCAGAGTGAGGAATGCATGTTGAGTTTTTGCCCTGACACAATAACCACGTGCTTGGAAATTAGCACTTTTCAGTCAAAGGGCTTCCTTTGCAGTCTACAGTGCTGCTTTCTCCTCTGTTGGGTTATTTAGTTACAGAGTTATACACCATGTAAATGTTTGCTACTATGTTAGAATAGGCTAAGTGATAAAAATGAAAATACTAGCCACTAGTTTTTATGAGGTTTAAATACCAAATGAAAGCTCATACATTAAACATGCAGGTTCATCTATACTAATACACACGATTGGGACGAGGGGGGGGGGCAGGGCTTTGACATGAACTGGCACCTGGTTTGCTAGAGTCACACATTACTTTGAACAGGTTGGTTTTTTTTAGGCTGCCTAACCAAAGTGTTGGGGCGTCTCAGTAAAGGAAATAAACTATGGTGGAACTCGGATAAGGACCCTTCCAGGAGAGGACTGAAAGAAGCATTCTAGGCAGGGGCTGGAAGATGATTACTGGGTGTGGCATGTCACAATAATTCCAGGAAATAGTGTGGCTAAGTGATGTGCTTCTGGGGTGCAGGGATTGCACAATCCAATGCCTGCTGATTTGAGTGGCTTCAAAGGCTCTCCCATCAATGCTTCTTACAACCTTGAATTTGGGGCACTGATATTTTGGCTTTATACCAAATAGTGAATAGCGGTAATTCTACTGCTCCCAGACAACTGTGCACATGCAGAGCACTGAACGAAACACGAGACATCATCTTAAAACAGTAATGTAAGCAAAAAGATCAAATCATTTTCATGACTTTCCAACTGGATTACTATGGGGGAACTGACTGATCACTCTGATCATAGGGCAGAAGAACTGTTTGCAGCATCAAGAAAGTGGGGAGTTGATTGTGGGGATAGGGGGAAGTTAAAACTGTAAAAATGAATATATTTTTGAATTATACAGTAGGTAAAGTGAGACAGGACGAAGGAGAAATAAGCAACCAATAGCTATTCAAATAAATAAAGGCAAAGGCTTCCTAAAGCTAGGGTACAATAAGTCAGTACCAAAGATTTAAAATTCAATCAAGGCTTTGTGCAGTTTAAAATATCCACTTCTGATAACCTCATTTCAGAAACATTCCCTTTTTACACTGTGACAGAAAAGGCTAAATTAAAAGATTCTCTGGAGCAAAGTGCTTCTGGGATTCAGTAATGCACTCCATCAGAGCTCAGGCATGTTTTTCTTTGCTCTGGGACCTTGGTTGTCTCTGCACGGAGGCAGGCAACTGTTGTGATTTTGATGTCTGAAGCACAGGGAGAGATTTAACAGTCCTCCTGCATCCTCACTCCTGCTGCACATGTTTTTTCCCTTCCGCTGTAGGGAAGAGTGCATGGAGCCCGCATATTGAAGTCAAAGCAGGAGCATTGTTGTGTCTGAATCGCAGACCTAGTGTAGAACTGAGGTTCAGCACCAGGACAGCTCCCTATCAGGATTGTACTATGTTGGCTAGCTCAGTTCATTCGTGCTCTTCCAAGAATGCTTGCCAACTAATTTCAATCATGCCTCCGCTACTGTGTGTGTGTGTGTGAGAATAGCAACAAGAGAGCTGTGATGTGTCCAGGGAGGTGGGACCTGGCTCAGATTGTGCCACTGCTCAGTGAAGACGAGTCCACAGAAAGAAAGCATGAATGCAGTTTTTGATTTAATAATCAAATGTCTCAAGTGACTAATGTCTTGTCAGCACTATAGAAGAAGTAGACTTGAACAAGGTAGTTGACTGAGGAGTTATACTGGCCTTGTGGTACAGCTATGGAGGGGTGGTTTACGAGTAGAAATTTAACTCCTCAAAGCCACACAACAAACAAAGCTTGGGTGTCACCAAACTAGGACAACAAGGAATACCACTGTTGAGGGGAGATGTTGGGGCTAAGTCCATGATGTATTTTTTGATCTTATTTTAAAGAAAAAGTGCACCTGCACTCCCCTCATCCCTGGTCACATGACTGGGAGAAAGCAACGCTTGAACTCCCAGGGGAGAATTCCCAAAAGGAGCAAGTGCTTCCATAGCAACACATCGCTGGAAGCATCTTCTTCCCACTACCTGGGATGGCAGAAGCACAGAAGGACCTGCCCTAGAAGCAGCAAGAATTACTACAGCGGTTGTGGGGGTGGGGATGGGAGGGGCCTTACCCAGGGACAGCAGTTTTCACGGCCCTTGGACATGAGTGATCTCAACAGGCTTAGTCACAACATGAACTCAGGATAACTTTTGATATCAGATTGTTTCCACCAATCTCCCCCCTCCGAAATCCATCCTGGTCAGACCTCCCTCTCTGCCAGCCATGTTCCTTTCCATCCAGACCTTCCCTCCCCGCCTTTTACCTCTTATCAACCCCTCAACCTGTCCCATTGATTCCTTCTCTCTGTCATTTCATCTTCTGCCTAAAACACCCCCCGCCCCAAAACCTGAAGCCAAGTACTCCCTCCGCTCTCCCTCTGATTGGTTGGTATACTTATCCCTTTCCGCTGATCCCCTCTAGAATATTATTTTATGCCTTCAGATGCAAAGTCTTCAACGAAGCGGGCTGGCCAACTGAGTTTTCATACTTCCTGGTATTGTTCCCCACCTCTGAAACTGGAGTCCTGACTACATCAGGTGTATCCGATAAGATGATGAGTCCATTAGTGACCAGATTAGCACTTTGCACAAAGCATATTCTGACAGGTGAGCTGGCAGATGGGTTCATGATTTGACAATCACATTTTAAGTACCAAGTACATGGTTAAACTTAAGCACAGGCTATCTGGGCCCAGCGAGAGTGCCCTCTATGACTCTTTAGTTTTCTTCTGGAATTGCCGGCACTAAAGGCCCACTCTAATGTCCATGGTTAAGGTAGAACCCGCAAGGGAGAAACCGAAAGGTGACACATCCATTTATAAGCCTCATATCCTTTCGGAGTGAGAAAACAGCACGCCTGCCTCTAGGGGTGCAAATGCTATTTGCCTAGCTCCAACTGCGCTAGGAAAAGAGCATTGCAGAAAAAGCTATGTGAGGATGGCACTAAGAACGAAGTTAGTTCTTAAAAGGTCTGATTCTAAAAGCATCTCTGCTAAGTGACCAAAAAATGGGGGGGGGGGGGGGGGGAGTGAGGTGCATATGTTTTATTAAGCAGCAATTCTTGGGTTTTGAGTATTAAACACATCCTTGAACTGATATTACCATGTCTTAGTCAATTAGCCTTGGTGCTTGCCTTTGAATACTAATGCCATAAACCTGAGCAAGAAACACTGGAGAAGGACTAAAGCAGGAGGAAGCAACTGTGGGTGTATCAGTACATCTGGGGGGCTTGCCCCAGCATGGTTCGTGTGACCTTTGGTGTGGCACTCCACTTCTCAGTGCCACATTGCCTTTTCAGACCCTCTCTCATCTTTCAAAGCCTATTTGATTGCTCTCTGACGAGACAGCCAGTAATTCCAATACTCCTGCGTCTAACATAATTGTCCTGAGGACCCTGTGAATTGCTGTATATAAGTACGCGGCCTCCAAGAAGAGAGCTAAATTAATTTTTCAAAGAGAGGCTGGCTTGCTCTTCTCGTCCCCACATTACAGTTCCATGCCTGAAGGAAAGGCGAAAGTTCTCTAGTTGGGCCCCACTGTCTGAGGAACCTGGAGTCAAATTATCTCAGTGAGACTGAGGCTTCAATATGGTGAATAACCAGTTTTCAGACCAGCTGTCAGAATGGGAAAAATATCACTAATGTCAGACTACATAGAGCTCCCCCCCCATATAAAGGCTGAATCTGAGTTTAGTGCATTTGTGTCTAAAATGCCACCACTCCTGTTTAGAAAAACAAGTCTTTCTGGCGTAAGAGTCCACATTTGAAATATGTGGCTTCTTTGCAGACGACCAGTTTTGCCACTGATTTTAATGGAAACAGTTTTGAAATCTACTCTTTGCACAGGGGATGATGTCATGGTTGTGAAGTCTCACTTTTTTTTTTTAGACTTTTGAGTTAATATTGCACTAATGCAGGCTGGATGTTTTGCATTTATTATGGAGCATATGTTGATGCTTCATAATATTCTTGAAAGACAACAGAGTCTTGTGGCACTTTTAAAGACTAACAGATTTATTAATCGCATGAGCTTTCGTGGGAGAAAATCCCACTTCGTCAGACGCTTTGAGGATAGGAAAGTTACAGAGTGGGAGGAAATTAAATGCAGGGGAGTGTATGACATAGCATCAAGTCAGGCTGTAACAGCAAATCAAAGTAGGTGTTAGGATTCAAAACACTGGGGAACAGCACATAGAGGAGGGGGGAGGTCAATTCACTTGATGTAATGCGAGAAAAATCCATAGTCCCTGTTCAACCCCAAGGCAACTGAGTCAAATTTGCATATAAGTTCGAGCTCTGCAGACTCTCTCTGAAGCTGTGATTTGTTATTCATCTGTGTCAACACAGCTATTAACAAGTCGTTAACAAGCTATTAACAGTCTCTGCGCCAAAGAATCAATGGACACAAATCTGACATCAGAAATTGCAATACTGCAAAACCTGTAGGGGAACACTTCAACCTCCCTGCTCACTCCCTTAACGACTTGTTAATAGCTGTGTTGACACAGATGAATAACAAATCACAGCTTCAGAGAGAGTCTGCAGAGCTCGAACTTATATGCAAATTTGACTCAGTTGCCTTGGGGTTGAACAGGGACTATGGATTTTTCTCGCATTACATCAAGTGAATTGACCTCCCCCCTCCTCTATGTGCTGTTCCCCAGTGTTTTGAATCCTAACACCTACTTTGATTTGCTGTTACAGCCTGACTTGATGCTATGTCATACACTCCCCTGCATTTAATTTCCTCCCACTCTGTAACTTTCCTATCTTCAAAGCGTCTGACGAAGTGGGATTTTCTCCCACGAAAGTTCATGCGATTAATAAATCTGTTAGTCTTTAAAAGTGCCACAAGACTCTGTTGTCTTTCTACAATAGACTAACACGGCTCCCCCTTTGGAATTTGACATCATATTCTTGTAAGGGTTCCCTTACCTGTGTATGTCTTGATGCTGTAAAATGCTATTTTTGGCAGTTTTAAAAACTACTTATTCACAGTCTTTGATACTTGGTATCATGCAAACACTTTATAAACACAAAGTGGGCAGGAACTCTATTCTGCCTTCATTCATCCTTATATCGGTTTCTTTTGTTTAAAGGTTTCTCCTGTGAAGCACACACTGACAACTACTTAGAAGTGAAACCTACTCACGTAAAATATGTACGTTGTTTTTTCCGAAAGAGCACAATGCTGTTTGGTAATAGCCACTATGTAATTAACTAGTTTTTGTGAAGAAAGATGTTTTAGCTAACTGACGTTTTAGTGGAAAAGCAAAGTCTTCCACTTGAAGGACCAAACTACAGGAATGTATTTAACTCTTTTTGTGCTGGATGTTTTTTTTCATGGCCAAACAGATGATAGTTGACTGAAGGGGTGATTGTTTCAGAGAAAGTTCAGGATGTTTTGTTGAGGTGTCATTCCCTCCCCCACCCCCTTATAATTAAACCTTTTCCTGCCATTTCAGAAGAGAGGAGAGTTTGACGTCATATGTGGATGAGTCATTGCTATTAACAGGGAAGCCAGCAGAGATAGTGTGCTCTGTCTGTACCAGCTGCTCTTAGTCATTCACAAAAAGATCAGAGGCAGCTCAAGGGAAATGCTTGTGCATAATTACATTTCTATTTTCATTATGAGGACTTGGTTGACTTATGGCAAGGATCTGTGTGAGGCCAGGTATTGACAAAGAGAATTTTTAGATAGCTCTCTGTTGATGCTTTTATATAAATAGCTTCTGTATTGTCATTTATGCCAATCTAGTGTTCACATGATTTACCATATTCATGCAAAACAGATTATGTAACTTGCCTTTTATCAGCACAGTTATCTTGCTTCTAGTGAGCTCTTTATCCATACACATACTTGCTAAGAAAGACCCACAGGATGAAGGTTTTTGTGGGAAAGCTGTTTGTTGTACTCTCTATGGGTGCATCTACACTTGTAAATTAAGTCGACTTGACTTAATTTACTCTGCATCTACACTACATTTTCCTTAAGTCGACTTAAGCAGCTTGCTTAAGTCGACTTTATTAAACTTCCTTTAAAGTCGACTTTAGGCTTAAGTTGACTTTCTAAAGTCGACTTTAGACCTGGAGTAGCCCTATGTCGACTTAGAGTCGACTTAGGGCTCTCCAGGACTCCCCCACTGCCCTCCCTGCTGGCGGGGGGGGGGTACAGGGGGAGCCTGGCATGCCCTCCCTGCCCCTATGCCCTGCCAGGGTCATGTTCCCCCTTCGCCCCATTGTACCCAGGTACAATGGGGCAAAGGCTGAGCCCCCTGGCAATTGGCAAGGGGGTGCCCCCCCCTGCCACCGTGGACCTCTCCCAGGTGCACTTAGCCCCTAGAAGTCGACCTAGACATCCAGTGTGGACACTCTAGGTCAACTTTGTAAGTTCCCCCCTAAGTCAACTTAATTTTATAGTGTGGACATGCTACATCGACTTAAATTAACAAGTGTAGACATAGCCTAAGAGTACTCTCAGAGTTTCTTTTCGTTGATGGATTGGGCTAGCCTCTATTAGAAAGTTAGGTTTACCTAGCTATGTTGCTTAGGGGTTTACCTAGCTATGTTGTTTAGGGGTTGGAAAAACCCAGACCCATGAGGAACATAGTGAAACTGACCTAGGCTCCAAAATAGATAGTGCAAGGTCAATGGAATAATTCTTCTACTAACCTACCTACTACTTCTCAGGAAAATGGACGTACTACAGCAACAGCAGAATCCTTTCCCTTGCTGTAATAAATGTCTATGCTACAGTAGCACAGCTTTAGCGCTGGCCTGTATTGTTTCTAATACAGACATATTAGAGTACCTGATTGGTATTTATAGGCTGCAGCGATACAACCTTGAGCTCTCAAGCTAAGGCAAGCTTGACCAGGTTTGTTTGTTGGAGGACTCCTATCCAAAAACACTCACATGTGATCCAGGAAGGGATGTGGCCCTCTGAGGCAACACTGATCTGGTGCTCCAGTATAGTATTAAGGGACTCTGTTATATTTTTTTCTGGAAGATATACGAAACAGAGGCTATCATTACAGCCCATCATATGTAGTTTCTTGGAAGAGTAGGTAGGACTGTTATTCAAACCTGGTAAGAACATCCTGTCTATTTACATTGCCGCTGATGGTCCAACCATATAGAGATGGTCCGACGATCTCTTTCTTTGTGCATTCAACAACAGCTGGTGCTTTTCAGTGATAAGTAAAATGATCCCTATACACAGACAGTACTGACTTCTTGAGGATGGTGGGAATTGTATTGAAACTAAAGCCAATCAAAACTTGCTTTTTTTGAAGAGAGAGCAAACATCATAGAATCATAGAATCATAGGGTTGGAAGGGACCTCACGAGGTCATCTAGTCCAACCCCCTGCTAAAAAGCAGGACCACTCCCACTAAATCATCCCAGCCAGGGTTTTGTCTAACCGAGCCTTAAAAATCTTCAAAGATGGAGATTCTACCACCTCCCTAGATAGCCCATTCCAATGCTTCACCACCTTCCTAGTGAGAAAGTTTTTCCTAATATCCAACCTTGACCTCCCCAGCTGTAATTTGAAACCATTGATCCTTGTTCTGTCCTCTGTTACCAACGAGAACAGCCTACCTCCCTCTTCTTTGGAGCACCCCTTCAAGTAGTTGAAGGTTGCTATCATATCTCCCCTCAGTCTTCTCTTCTGTAGACTAAATAAGCCTAGTTCCTTCAGTATCTCCTCATAAATCATGTGCCCCAGCCCCCTAATCATTTTTGTTGCCCTCCGCTGGACTCTTTCTAATTTGTCCACATCCTTTCTGTAGTGGGGAGTCTAAAACTGGACACAGCATTCCAGATGCGGCCTGACCAGTGTCGAATAGAGGGGAATAATCACATCCCTCGATGTGCTGGCAATACTCCTACTGATGCAGCCTAATGTGCCATTGGCCTTTTTGGCAACAAGGGCACACTGTTGGCTCATATTCATCTTCCCGTCCACCATAACTCCCAGATCCTTTTCTACAGCACTGCTACTTGGTCCCCAGCCTGTAGCAGTGCATGGGATTTTTGTGTCCTAAGTGCAGGACTTTGCACTTGTCTTTGTTGAACCTCATGAGGTTTCTTTCGGCCCAGTGTTCCAATTTGTCCAAGTCTCCCTGGATCCTGTCCCTGCCCTCCAGAGTATCTACCATTCCCCCCAACTTGGTGTCATCCGCAAACTTACTAAGCACGCAGTCTATTCCATCATCAAGATCATTAATGAAGATGGTGAATAGAACTGGCCCCAGGACCGACCCCTGGGGCACTCCACTCGTTACTGGTTGCGAACCAGACAGCGAGCCATTGATTCTTACCCCTGAGCCCGTTGATCTAGCCAGTTTTCGATCCACCTTACGGTCCACTCGTCACTTAATCTAGAAAACAGGTTGGATTGATTTATATTAAAAAAGATAATTCTAATAAATTATCATTTAAATCAGGAAACCTTGATTTAAATAATTGAATCTTCTTTTGCAGTTTTGATTTTTCCTAAAGAGAGGTTGATTCTCATTGGTTGGTAAATATTACAACATTTTTAATTGCAACTAACTATAGCTTTTATGCTATTTATTACTGCTTTTTTGCTGTCTAGTAGTATACACTGTATCTATTAACTTAGTTAAGCAATTATACAACTTAAAATACTTATTCACATTTTTCATTTTCACATTTTATAGAAAATCATGAATGATGCATTTCTCACTAAATTAACACTTTACTTGTGATTTGTTTCAAGCTCTGTTTCCATGAAAAAAATGGAATGCATTGAATATGCCCACTTTTAGAATGTCCTTTGATAAACTTCTGTACCAAAACCAAAACAGTTTAGTAGCAAAAACTAACTGATTTTATTATTGGAGGCAGTAACTGTAGTTAGCAAATTGAAGTAATTGTTTTTGGTCACCATATCAGTCAGAATTTTAGAACTAGTAGATCTCATACTCTTGCACCTCATTTTTATTTACAGCTTGGAAGAGGAAAACAAGCTTCCCTGCCTTTTCAGCTCCTAATCAACTTGTTAACTTTGAGTGAACTATTCATTGAACTGAACAAGTATAATATTTTCTTCATTTCAGTTTATTCTCTCTGCCCTTGCAAAAGAGGCTTGTGCTGTCAAAAGCTGTTCCAGCTGTTCAGCCAGTGACTTCCACCAGTTCAGTAATTTGACTTTCTTTAAAGCTTTGGTAGCAAGCATACTGATTAATTCATATTACTTTTTAATCTAAGATTTAAAAAAAGTATTGAATTTTTAAAGTTATGACAATCTGTGGAAAGGCTTAAACTTAGATCATTTGCATTAAAAAAATTAAACCTTCAATTTTTAATCTACTCATCTAGATAGAGTCAAAAGATGTCTCTTCTTTCTGTAGTTGGATATCACAATTAAGCACAACAGTTTCCAACTACAGAAAAGGAGAGAGAAGCTGTTAAGCCACAGCCACAGAAAGAATAAACTAATGAGGTTTTGTGAAAGAAAAAGATAGAATATACTTTCTTCAGCATGGTAGGCCAATTACTGTAGATTTACCACTTCTAACTGCCTAGTACATCCCTTTAATTGGCCATATAATCTTCTGAATATCAAAATGATCCTGCCTTGATTCTAAAGGCATTTCAGCACATTAAGATGCATTCTACAAGTGCCTAGCATTTTAAATGATAAACCTGAACTGTGAGGTACTCTTTGGAACTGAAATGGAACAGAAATACCTACTCCCAGCCTTAAAAACTCTTAAAAATATCATTCAACCTGAAAAACAAGTGAGACTGGCCCTGTGGTATTCCATATTCATGATTTTCTGATTTCCATAGCAAATGTTACTCAGTTTGCAAGTACAAAAATATCTGTGCCAAGCCTGCAAACTCTTGCAGTTTAAGCCTGTTTCTCTCTCCCTCCCTCTACCACTGCAGTCCCCCTCCCCGCCCCCTCCCCACCAATCACTCATATCCTAACAGCAGGACGGACTCTTCAAGCTGAACATAGTCCTCGAGGCTTATGATTGCATTGGAAAAAAAAGAGACGTATACCAGTGAGTCTCAGACCCCAGTCAACTATTTTTAGCCCTGTAGTGCTAGCCCTGTATGGCTGAATCAATTGACCCCCAGCTCTGAAACCCACTGCCAATGGTCTTTTTTTTTTTTTTTCAGTGAAGACACTCTCCAAAATACTAGTGCTACACCATTGTCTCCCTTCAGATTGTGCCTTTAGTAACATCTGTGCCAACCTACCTGGGGCACAATCTGAAGACAATGGGGCTTTCACAGGTGTCATGTCACCAAAGAGGTGATGCTGATATACTGATACGGAACCTTTTTTAATCAATGACATTTTCATTGCCAAGCCCAAGTCTTCAAAAACCATGAGCCAGCCCCACCGCCACCTACAAAGTTTTAAAAATAAGACATTGAGTAAAATAGTCTTGGGGTTTTTTAGTTGTCTTCTGTCTTATGTATTTTCTTCTCTACAACCAAGAGAGTTGGAAAGCTTTTTTAAAAGAAAGCTGAGATTTTGGTGTATGATGCTGAACTTTAAGAAAAACACCAAATAATCATAAGATTTGCTAAAAAGTAGGAGCCAGCTGGAGTAACTGGCCAGGCGAGGCCTGTTATGAGGCTGAACTGCAGCTAAATAAAGTGACCAGCAAGAGATCTTGTATGGCAAGAAAAGCTAGAAGGACTGGCCAGTCATACTATTATGCAAGGCACAAGCATGAAAGAGCACCAGAGGATAGTAGGATGGAGAACAATGTGGTGAACTGCAAGAACTGAGAAGAATATAAATTTCCCCCTGTGAATATATTTGCACTGACTTGAGTTTTTTAGAGCTGTTTGAAGTTTTTCAGGAAAAAACAATTAAATGGAAATTTCCAAGAAAACATTCTCACGGTTTTTCCCAACTACATTTATCTTTTTTTTTTTTTTCTAAATGAGGTGTAGCCATAGCTTGGTTTTATGTTAACTGCTGTTGCAATGATTCTCTAGACTATTTTCTGCAAAAACTTCAAAAATTAAAGTCTTTTGAAGAGAGAATCAAAACATTATGACTAGAACAATCCAGGTACCATAAAGGTATATAGAATTTTTTACATCTTTGCTTACTAATCCATCCTAGGTCAGTGGTAGCCAAAAGTTGTTACCTCTCTGATGTTTGTTTAGTGGCTTATACATCAAA
Organism: Pelusios castaneus; assembly: GCA_007922175.1. Classification (NCBI taxonomy): domain Eukaryota; kingdom Metazoa; phylum Chordata; order Testudines; family Pelomedusidae; genus Pelusios; species Pelusios castaneus. The sequence goes on from ML685789.1 coordinate 10,413,137, forward strand.
AGAGAGTAAATCTCAATTTAGTTCCCTGCGGAAAAAAGTTAGGTCGACTTAATAAAGTTGACCGTATTACGTCGACTTAACAAAGTGGACTAAGGTGACTTAACTTTAAGTCGACTTAGTCCACTTTGTTAAGTTGACCTAACGACCCTTAAATCAATTTAATAGAGTTGACTTAAGGGTTACTCCACGTCCACACCATCCTTAAGTCAACTTAAGGAGTCAACTTAAGGATTAAGTCAACCTAATGAGTGATAGTTATAAAGTCGACTTAAGCTTTCCTTAAGTCGACTTAAGGAATTTCTTAAATCGACTTAATGAAAGCCTAGTGTGGTCGTGGCTTAATTTAAGTCAATTTAAGGCTCCTTAAATCGACTTAAATTGCCAGTGTAGACATAGCCATTGGTATTAATTTGTAACCTTCTTGTTTGTAGCAGCAGATGAAGCAAAGGTTAAGTGGTCATGGAAGATCAGCTTTAGGACTGGTAGTCTGTAGAAAATGGCCTTGATTTTTCACTCAGTCTGAGCTGTGCTTGCATATAGCATGAAAAGGGGAGAACACAGAGGTGACAGAGGGAGAACACAGGGATGACAGCAGCTATAGCCCTGTTTTGAAGTTGGGAAAAAACATATACATAGGTAAGAAAGAAAGTTATGAATACAGACAATGCTGCTTTTACTTCTATCCCATACTGCACCATATCTTTGAATTTTATAATTTCTTAAGGGATAATCCAACTGTAATCTGTCATTGAGTCAAATATTCTAACTTCTTTGTTCAGCTTTGGCCCTTCATATTAAATCCAGTCCTGCTCAGCTAGGACAGGCTGCCTGGATCTAGTGAGTTGATATCTAACCCACAAAGCAAGACATTGGAGATTTCTTCTAATGCAAGAGACATTAGATGTAATATGTCATTATTAATTATTAACACAATACTTGAAGTCTAGCTCATGCTGTTTTTACTGCTTGTATCTTTTCATGTGACTAAACATAGCACACACAGTTATACCAGCTTGGTTTTAGTTACAAATGACATTTATTTCCCTGCTTCTGGGAATACGAGTTCCCTCTCACAGAATAAGTAAGGACTTTTCCTCCTTGCATCCACACATGGTGTAACATCACAGAGGATGTATATAGGTTTCTTCTTTCCCTATTCTGTTGCTTCTTCTATAGGCTACTCCCAGAGGCAGGAGCCCAGACGCTGCAGATTAGTGGAATGAATGGTACGGTAATCCCAGTGCTTTCAGTCTTTGCAGCCCTGAAGTATCCTCTGGGTGTGTAGCAATTCAAATGACATTTCTATATACAGAAGTGTGCAAATGTCCTGTAGCAGAGTGGGAGCTAAGTCCAGGATATGGTTGGGGCTGACTAGCACCTCAGAGTCTTTCTCACACAGAACAGCATGCTCAGTATCACATTCTTCTTGCTTTGTGCTTTAGATGAATGATCTATTCAGGGATATAATTAGAATTCAAGTGAGAACAATATGAAGCCATCGTCTGAAGGCATTACAGGCATGCGTTGGTTTCTTTCACAACCAGTTAATTGTGAATAAAAAAATGAATAGGGTGTTTTTCTTCCTACCACCACTAGATGTCTGTTTTCTAGGTTCGAGTCAACTGGAAAATAGACAGCTTGATTCCTTTTTAGCAGAAATGGTTTAATTCTGTGAAGTAATCACTTATTGGTCATGTAAAATTCTGATATTGCTAAATGCACACACAGTCTTGGCTGCACTTGAAAAACATGCTGCAATATACAGGATTAAACATCATATATTCAGAATGTAGAGATGGGCAAAAAGTATAAGTATGTTTCATAAAATACGTCTGAAATACACAGGATTAAACATCACATGTTCAGAATGTAGAGCTGGGCAAAAAGTACAAGTATGTTTCATAAAATACTTCGGAAATGTTTTGGCTTTTAGATTTTTCATATTAATGTTGCCCCTTTAAAATAGAGAGCAGAGGTAAATGGCCTCCCCTGCCACTGACTTCTGGGATGTGTAACAGAGGGCTGCAGGTCAGCGAAGATTAGATTATATGAGAAGAGTTTGAAATGAAATATGCTGGCCCATATTATGTTGACAAGAGATCTTTATTCATCCTGTTGGGACTTTAGGGAGAAGCTATTGTGAGTTAAAACAGCCTAGACTGGGTATAACAGATTGATGGGCACGGGTATTGAACTGGGAACTAGAGAAAGCACGAATGAATAAACTGGGCACATGATGGTTAATGTCCTGTAGCCTTTAATAACTGTTCTGCAGTCACTTTTACACTGCTATTTCAACCAGAAGTATCAATACATGATGAACTTAATAGATGAATATCTAAAAATACCTGTTCCTGATCTCTCTTTGCTGTATAGCAATGGGATTAGAGACAAAAAAGCACATGCTTTATCAAAATAATTGTCAATTCTATATTTTCAGTTTTCCTGTGCACTCCGCATGATCTGAATGAAATCAAATCATGCATACATTGATAATGCCACGGACAAAAATAGAAGAATATTTCCCTTGTGGAATAAAGCATAAAAGCCATAGAGTCTTGGCACTTGGTAATGAGACATGGATTTTTAAAGATGGAATTTATAGTTATCAGGTTCCAACCTTATTTTGTTAGCTCTCGTCAGAAAATACAATAGAAACACAATCCAATTGCTTTGGCTTTCATACAAACTGGCTAAAAGAGTCGGACATGCAGACTCCAGTAACTAAGTACATTTTTTCATGACTCATTTCCCTTAGTTAGTCAATGAGTCAGAGCTCATGTTTATGCTTAAAAACTGCATGAAAATGTCTCAGAATGGACTCCTGGGTACTTCATGTCCTTTTTCTTTACATATGGGAGGAGGCATTTTAAATACGCTTTTCTTTCTTTCAGTTGCATGGAAAAGAAAAATCAGATTTGGCAATTTCTTTGAAGTGATTATACATTTGCCTTTCATCTGTGGCTTACAGTTAGAGATGAGTCCACCCTCAGACCCTGCATCCAAACATCCAACAGACTTTGAGCTAGATCTAAATCTACACCCCCTCCGTGTGGGTCTTTATCTGTAGCAGAGCTGAATTAAAATCCTGATTGCCAACACCAGCTGCTTCTGAATAAGGTTGGGCTTTGGATCCAGACCGAAATTTCAAGGCTAGGCCTACTCATGTTAGCTTCAGTTCTCAGCAAAATATGCTTATAATGCCATAGCAGTTCCTGTGGAAGATAATAGCTCATTAGCACCCTCCCAATGCAGTTTTAAAGCATTTCATTGTTTCTCTTCCCCAGGTCTGATCTATGGGGGCTGGCACTTAATAACTTCCCCAGTCTCATAACACTATGCTGAGCATGCTAGACAGCACTTCTCACACCTTGTCATGGTGCATGAGCTACACCTTCAAGTGAAAGCAGCTCCTGGCTAGGTTTCTGAGGGGATTCATCAACCTGATGAGGCCACGTAACTGGCTGAGTGTCTGAAGGTCTTACATTCAACTAGAGATGCTTGTTTGGATGTAATGCATTACATTTTGGATGTCTCAGCCGTTCAGTTCCAAAATGTGAGGGAATGTTCTCCGCATCAATGATTAAAGTCCTGGGAGAAAAGACGGAGGGGGTGGGGAGCAGAACCCTTACCAGATCTGTAGGGGAGCCAAAACTTGAGACACCCATTAATAACTTTCAACACCACGATCCCATCCCTGCCTAGCATCCCGAGAGAGCTGAGTGTGCTGACACCCTGCATGAAACGTCTCCCTAACACAAAAAAGAATGGAGGTGGGGGGCATGCACAAAGCTCTTGGCATGGAGGGGGAGAATGGGGGATTCTGGTATGGGGCAGAGAAGGCAGACGGAGCCCCTCGCATGAGGTGGGGAAGTGAATAATCAAGGTTCATAGAGCATCTGCCTTGGGGTGAGGGAGGGAATTTCAGGGCCCTGGAATGGGTAGATGTAGGGAATGGGGGGGGGGGGGGGCAGACAGAACCTTGAAGGAGAACCTGGTATGGCGGGGATGGGAATGGAGGACATGGGGGTGGGGGTACACAGTGCTAGTGGAATGGGAAAACCCATCATATAGTGGAGGAAGAAGGGAAGACACATGACGCCCAGACCCAAGAGAGGGCATAGGTGGAGTTGCAGGGAGTCCCTGAAATAGAGGGTGGCACATCAGAAGCTTGTGGGATGGAATGCAAGGTGGTCTGGGGTGTGCAATGAACTCAGCTCACAGAAGCTAGGCCATGTGAGATTGCCTACTTACGCATTGCAGCTTTTGCTTCTTGACTAACTGAATGCTGGGGCTCACTTCTACCTTGGTCCACAAATGCTGCCATCTCCTCACAGCTTGTGTCTCATCTCCAGTGTTTTTCAGGATCCTTCCAGGGCACTGTCACCTTGGGATGAGCCTCTCTGATCCGGTTTGTAGACCAAGAAATTGAACTGACTCCAAATTCAAGGCTGCAGCTGCCTCTCTTCAAAAGCCAGTCAGGATCCTATTTCCTCCACAACACGCTTGGTGAGCTACCCAGCAATAGCCAGGGAAGCCAACTGTTATACACCAAGCCAGGCTTATTTTGAAAATGAAGAGAAGGCCAGTTAGCAAATTATGTCTTTCGTTTATTTTAATATATCATCTCTCCTTCATTGTTGCTGTTTGTTCTCTTGACCTTTATTGGCACAGTCACCCTCATCTAAAAGATTTTAATTTTCTTTTTAAAGAGCAACCAATGTGTGAGCACTGTAAATCTCTTTACTGCTGCCAAAATGGCTCACTTTGTCTTACCATGAGCTCCAGGGAGCAAAGGCCAGCTCAGTAAAGGAAAAGCATTAATAGCCTGAATGCGAGCCAAATGCATTATCTATCTCTTAATGAAAAGCAGGGGTGTGAACTCCCAGAAGTTTGGATGAATCACAAGAAACAAATGAGAAGGCTTGTCTTAAAGAAATCATAGCCCTTCACTCAATCTTGTATTTAGTAGCAGTAAATTCAAGGCAGTGCCCACAGTCTGCTTTTGGATAGTTTGCCAGAGGAAGAGCTCTTCATATACAAAAATGAATTTTCTTAAGTAAAAGTTATTTTAGCTGGCAAATTACAGGCTTTGTTCTGAGAGATTCTAGGTCAAGGGTATTGAGAATACGTAGCACCTTTCTAGATCTGGCCAGGATTTGCCAAAATAGTTACTGTGGAATTCTTCAGCGGTCATTTGCGGACACTGAGTTGGGATGACCCAACTTCTCTTTGGTCAGGATTATACCCCAGACTGTGACAGGCACACAGAGATGTTTTGAGGCAGACACTGTCACTGTTTGCTCATATGGTGCCTTGTAATGATTCATTAACCTCTACTTTGCAATGCTTTCCAGTTACTACAACACAGAGCAGTAATCTGGACTAGTTTGTCCATTATTTTATTATAAAATAAATTATTTCTAGTCCCCCAATTAAAATGTAACTATATGAATTGATTAGTCAAAATATACACTTCCCAGTGCTCCCAGGCCAACATAGCATGTGAGACACTTCCAACTAGATTGCACAGGCATTTAAATAAATAACCAGTGGGGAGCAAGCCTGCAGTGAGGATGAATTCCTCCACTACTGTGTATCTCTAGTCTCCCCTGTTTGTTTATTTGGCTGGCTGCTGTTTATTAATTAACATTAAATAGAATGGATTCTGGAGCTGACACCGGGGCCTAGCAATGCAGTGCAGGGAAAACACTCATGGGATTCAACTGTGTCCACTATTCTTGCTTCACTATGTGGTCTAGTTTACTACAATCATAGCAGGAGTGCATGGTGAGAAAGGCTTGCCCCTTGTTTCCATGATCTGAATGTGGTTGTGCCCACAGGGATGAGAACAAGGGCTGCTGACCTGATGCTTCCTGCTGTGATCAGGGAGAGGCCAGATGTGGTAGGCAGTGGGAAAAGTGTGGGCTGGGTTCTGCCCCTCCAAGCACGGGAAAGTAAGATGCTCCCTGCAAATAAAACGTATCTATCCTGCCCTCCCCCAAGCTTCAGAGCAAGGGGGAGCAAATGTAACCCTCTGGGTCACAGTTCTTTCTCTGGCCTGCCCCTTTCATGGGGCAGAAGGGAAAGTTACACGCTGTCTTATATGTTAGAGTGAGTCATACTGGCAGGAAGCTGGAGACTGCATTGCTCTGTCCATACGCCTGTATTGTTCCATTGATAAAGGGACAATCTTCTCCCCTTTTGCAGGGCTGCCAAGTCAGCATCTTTTCATTGTCAACACATTCATTTTTTAAAGGAGATTGGCAGTGTTCTCCTACGCTGGTGTGAGGGCTTCAGAGCATCTCTGTTTTTCCAATATTTACTAATACCAAACAGCGGCTCAGCTGAGAGACTTCTTCACCCTAAGGATTTAATATATTCTCTCCTGTGTTATGCAATTCTCGGTGTGCCGGCAAACCAGAGCACTTAATACTATCAGTACCTAAGGAATTTCTGTGGGGCAGAGAAACGAGACAAAATTTGGTTCAATCAAACTTGATTAGTAGTTGGTTTATTGTAGGGTTGGCCATGGAGCTTCTATTTCTTTACAGGTGCATAGAGATAGGTCTAAGACCAATCCTGAAGGGCTCCCATCCCACAAAAGTTTAACATATGCTTAACTTTATTCACTGGGAGAACTGCCATTGAATTCGGTCTGTAAACTTAAACAGGCGCTTACTCCTTTGCAAGATCAAGGCCTTGAACCTTAACTTTCTTACCCAAAGGCCATGGGTGTCCAAATCCAGGTTTTTGGTTCTGCTCATTATTGACTTGATTCTACCACCATTCCTCCGGGATCTATAAAGTAGAGCACAAGTTGCTATATGCCTTATTCCGAGGGAGAGGGGGAAAAAAGGGAAGGTTGAATCCAGATCAGAGCACTTCCAAAGTTTTGAGGGATTGATATCTGGAGTTTTGCTTTGTTCCATCGCTGTTTTTACTCTTTCGAGAGTCATAACTCACGGTGAGTTAGTAATGAAATGCTAGACATCACTGAAATCCTTTTAGATGTACAAAAAGGTTTGGGCTCCCATCCTGTTGGTTTTTAACACAATAATATGACTTGGTTGCTTTTGAAGTACAATGTTCAACAGTCCAAAGGCAATTAGAAAAAGAACAGCTTTTAATAGCTTAACTTAACTACAGGAGCAGCCTGGAAATCTAATTCTATTTCAGAAGGAGTTTTGTTTTCATAAAAATCTCTCAGTAAGATATAGGAACATTACATCACCCGAACCATCTCTCATTGGCAGAACATACCACAGGAGTAGGCCACTATTGCTTAGCAACTACCAAGACCTGATTAACCCTTTCCCAGACATCACACTATAATTGAACAGAACACATCTCAAGACATCTTTATGCATATAACTAATAATTAAAAGAGAAGCTAAAATTGTATTCTCAGGATGGATACTAGATTTTATTTTGATGCAAGCTCAATTGTAGGAGTAATAGGGTGTTATTTTAAATAATTAAAATAAAGGATGGACTTAGGAATGATTTTTAATTATTTTACCTTTTTCTCCTACATTGATTACTTTGTCTGAATTAAAATTTTGAGAAATAAATGAGTTCATACTACTACTTACATCTTTATTAAAAGTTTTAAGAAAGGAGTTATTAAAAAAAAAGGTTTAAGTAGAATGTCACCAGCTAAGTTATAGTTTTCCTAATTTAAATTAGGAATGACAATGGTGAAATTGAGGTTACAGTTGAAATAATCAACAGGTCCAATGGTTTGATTTATTGGGTTCACCAATTACTGCACTTAATAATTAGATCAAATTAAACAATAAGGGGAGGGGCAGAATCTGTTTCCTTTAATGTAAGCTTTTTAACTCAGTGTTTGTTAGAGGGATAGGCTGTTACTTGCCTTAGCTTTAAGAAAGGACATCTCTCAAAATTATTTCTTGGTAGCTTCCTTTTTGCCTGTTTTTCCCTGTTAAACATCATTGTTCAGAAAGATTACCTTTAGCTTGATTGGTTTAATATATTTCCCTCACACCTATAACAAAATGCTTGTATCTTTCTAGCAGATTGGCACAGACACAGAATGATCTCTATAATCCCAGACTTCTAGCAGCTATAGAACAACACTCAGCCAGAGATATTTTACTCTTTTAATAACAGACTTATGGGTTATTGTTTATGTTGGAGACAGTAAATAAAACAGAGACTCTTACATTTGTAGGCACTGGAGCCATTCAAGCATCCTTTAGTTGTCCTACAAAAGGCTATTCACATCATCTAAAAATCTGTTGCTCACATGATTGGTCTCAGGTCTTAGAACAAGTTAATGTTTATCAGTTTCTTCACTGATTTTAAGATGTAACTTGTGCTTTCACAGGCAGTGGGCTTGATCTGTCCTCTCTTTGGCTATGTCTACACTTACTAAAGTTAGTTTGAATTAGTTAATTCGAACTAACTAATTTGAACTAATTTTAGTTAGTTTGAATTAATTTAATTCAAACTAGAAAAATTTAGTTCGAACTAAGCAAGTGCCATGAATAATTCGAACTAATGAAAGCCTAGTGTAGCCATTAATGTGTGAGAGAGCGTCTGTATGTTACCTCTCTCTTTCTAGGCATCACTTCACAGCAATTACTTCCTCCTGATATCTGTCTCAGTACTAGAACTTGTTGCTCAAGTGCAGCTCTGTGACTACATAGAACCCCACTGACACTCCATGTGAGTGCAACAAACTGCAAGATGAAGAACGAAATGCACGAACTTCTTTCCACTTCAATATCTTGGGGATGTTGACTTGCTCACAAGCGGTGATGCATTGCTGCATAGATATGAATGTGAACAGTTCCTCTGTGTGCATGTTTGATTATCAAAGGCATCATAGAACAGACAATAGCCTCTTGACCTGCACTTAACTAGAAATAATCTTGTTTAAAGGTGATATTTAAGAGAACTCTTTGCTTGCATGAGTTACTTTCATGACTGTAATAATTAAACACCAGTAGCGCTTTAGAACTGATCTAGTATGAAATTGCTGCTGCCATAATTTCTTTTTAATCTGTCCTTCAATGTTTTTATTAGAAACATAGATTGTCCCTGCAGACAAATGCAAAATCACAGAAGCATTTTGTTTCACATGTCTTCTTGTATGTGATGAACAGTGGCAGCATTCACGGTCTCCAAATCCAGAAAAAGTATCGAAGAATAGCTAATATGGTAAACAAGTTGTCTGCTGTTCTGCACTATTGCTTTCCTGATAAATCTCAGCTCCCCTGGCAGATCTCAAGAGAGGCTGCAGCTGCAGCATAGCCACAAATTAATAGGATCAGCTCTCTAAACTGCAAGGCATAGTATTTACTGCTGTTTCATACACACATCTTTTAACGCAACTTGGGGAGGAGGAGCGGGGAATACAACTACCATCCATCACTATTTGACTATCTTCTCACTGCTATTGTTAATATCATTTTGCAAATCAAAATGATTTGGCATTTAGCTCAAATCCAGCTGGCTTTCAAATAGGACTCCAATAAAAACAAATTATGAAGAAATGCACATCTACCTAGCCTTATATTGCCACATTATTTGCTTAATCTCACATAATTTATATTACGGGGCAATCATACAGCTAGTCTTCTGTGGCTTTTATGTGCCTGTGATTGCATAAAGTCATTGTAAAATGACTATGTGGTTATGAGTATTTATTTGACAAATGTACCCGCCTTTGTGCATGCATATTGCTAGCTGTACATGTAGCTTCCCAATTTATGGGAGAACGTGTACCAAAAAGCACATGCAAAACAGGAAGTCAGAACTAAAACATGTGGCCCTTATGATTAAACTGGGGGAAGGGGAAGTATTGAAATAATAATATCAAGAATTGCAACTAAACCTACACATGCAATGAAAAGACTAATAGTCTGCCTATCAATCCTCATTTTATCCAGCTCTGCCCACATATTGCTGCCTGGCTAAGACACATCACCAGCTGTTCTCAATATTTATATGTACCACAAAGAAGGCAGTAACATTTAGACTCTCATTTCCTTTCATTATTGAGCTGATGTCTCAATTTGTATGTTTATTAACATCATTTTTAGGGTGGAATTTTCAAAAGAGTTCCAGGTAACATAATTCTGCTGCTATTGAAATGACTGGTAAAGTTCAGGAGCAGAATTAGGGAAGGCTGAATGTTTTTGAAATGTCCACCTCTTTCAATTGGTGTCCATTAGTATTTTGTAGGGCCACAGAAGAACAGAAGGCCTGAATGAGTCTGGCAGCCATTGGAGAATGAACAGCTGTCTTCTTTCTATATTTCTTTTCTCAAGTGGATTTAAGTAGAGAAGGGCCTCATGATTTGGGAGGAGTAGAGGAGCCCTCTGGTCCTTGTGGGAGACTCTAAAAAATTGGAACATCTGTAATTTGAAAAAATCAGTTAAAGTTTTTCATTAAATTTACCTTTCTGATTTGGTGTGTTTACACTTTGCGAGGAATCTAGATCTCTGGATGGGAGAGACAATATAGAGCTTAGAGCACTAGCCTAACCTGTAAGAACTGAGAGTTAAATTTCTGCTTTGTTACAAACATCCATTTGTGCCTCTGACCAAGTCACTTAGCCTTACTGTGTCTCAAGTCTCCTAGCTGTAAAATGGGAATAATAGCACTGCTTTACCCCACAGACCTGTTGGGTGGATAGATGTGCTAGATTGTGAGGTTCTCAGATACTGTGCTGATAGGTGCCATATAAGTACCACAGGTAGAAGGAAGGTGCTAGAAAAATGAGGAAGAAAAAGATCATGTGCAACTGATCATTTGAACTAGCTGTGGTTTAGTCATCTGAAACTGTGAATAAAATAGGAACACACCAAACAGTACATAGTGGAAGTGGGTAAGGCTGCCGGAGGAAATTAAACGTAACTCCATTAAAAAATTACTGATCCTTGATATTTAGCTATCAGCATTGCCATGTAGCACAGTTGCAGTTGTGGCCTTAAAATGTGAAAGTGGCAATAATGAATGGCTGATTTCATTTCTGCTTTGTTTAATTAGGGGGCAAAGTGGGATGTCATCCAAATCAGAGGTGGAGAGTTTCCAGCCCAAAATATTCACCACGATGAATTAAAACACAGTTCCAGGTGAAGCTATTCTTTTCAAGGCTGTGAACAGTGAGCGCTGCGGAGTTTGTCCTTTCAATAGAGATGACAGCTAGTGACAGATTTCTTAATATTTATGATATACCCTTGATGCCGTTAGCTATACAGAACATCAGTGGAAAGTGCTCTGAATAGATGAACCTGGACCTTTTCTTTTCATGTTTTGTTCAGGGAGACACTTTGAAAATGTGAAATTATCATAATTTTTCATTAGAAAGGTAAAAACTGACATATTCAAATTCACTATGCTTCAGAACATTCGACCACCGAGCTTGTTTTAAACATTTGCTATTTAGTTTTTTGACAATCTTGTGCCCCACAAACTTTACCGTCCTGCAAAGTGCATGCACAGGCGGGTGGAGGGCTTGTGTAGTGTTTTTTGTTTTGTTTTTAGTTGATGATTGATGAAGACATTCTTAGGTAATGATAACCTTACGAGTACCTTGTCGTTATGTCTGAGCCCTCCCAATCTTTAATGTATTTGCTCTTACAACACCCAAATCCTAGGCTGTCCCCAAAACACTATGCCATCTTTCCTCTCAGAAACTCTGACTGATTTGTTCTGACTTGAAATCCAAAGCCATCTACTGTTGAGAAATTGAGAAATTTTTAAATGAAAAATGGGGTCAATGCCCAAGCAAATATACTCTTGAAACATGGCAAACTTTGGGGTGAAACTGGAGGAAAACCAACCCCCACTTTTTGGTTCATGTGCCTTTTCACTGTAAATAAGACATGGTGACCCACCTGCCTCTTGCTGTCCAAACAGCTGACAAACCCCACTGCTTGTGCTACACTGCAGTTTGGCAGGTGGGGTAACATGATGTGCTGGTTCTGCCTCTTCTCCATACAGCATAATGGAGACAAACATCGTGCCCCATAATCTCATTTCAGAAACAGTAAATATGTTTGCAGTGTCTGGAAATCCTCGGTGTTTGTTTATTTCAAATGATTTGGGTGAATTTATGGCTTAATTTTCTGTTACCACAGAGAATCTGCTGTGTCTTGTTACTGTGTGAGCTGCCATGCATTAGAAGGAACCAAGCAGATGGCACCATCTCTTTTCAAAAAGCTGGAAAGTTGCTGAAGAATGTTATAATGTGTACATGCCATCATCTGTTCCAGCTCTGGCTACTGAGCACTATGCACAAGCTTGAAAATTGAAAGCTGTTGCTTAGTTTTTTGAAAGAAATATCACCAGGTCTCAGTTTTGTCTCTGGTCAGGGCAAGCAAGCAACCATGGATATGGAGTGGGAGGAAGGAGGAGATGATGCTGAAGTCTGTGTTTTGTCTCAGTCTACGTGCTTTGTCTCAAACTTTTAAGCAACTATTGCACTCTTCTAAAAGCACGTCAGAAAGTTATTGTTTCCCAGCCTTTTATAATATTCAACACTCAAAGGTCAGCGGTAGACAATTTGCCAATAGAATTGCTCAAATCCAAATTCTGCGTCTTTATTGGAAATTATTCATGTGAATGGTCCCAAGTTAAGCCAGGGCTTCAAAATCTGGCACCAAGAAGTTAATAAAAATAGAATATAAATGGTAATTGGATGACTTGATTATAAATTTCTAAACTAATTTCAATAGTAATAAAATACCCCCAAAACACATTAAAGAAATTTTGCACAGATTCAGGAAACTAACAAATCAATTTAACAGTTAAATAGAAGGATAACTATATCTGATAAGGAAAAGGACAAACTTTTACATGGAGAAGGAGAAAGAATAAATCACAGAGGTACACTCCTGCAAAGTAACTTGGTATTGGACAAAGAAACACTTACAAATAGGCAATTTGGTCATATAAAATCTGAATTGAGTGCTATCTCTGGTCTCCCACCTGTTATCTTCTCATATCTTTAGTGTCGGTCTTCTTGAAGGCTTGCTGACCCATTCTTCCTATGGGATGCCACTTAATATGATCTATCTCAACTGTGAACCAATTGACAAGTACTATCTGAGCACGGTTTTCCAGATAGTTGTGCATCCATCTTATACGAGATTCTAGACTATTTCTCTAATTTGTCTGAGATGGTCAAGTGAGACAATATTAAAAGCCTTAGTAAAGTCAAGAGATATCACATACACTGCTTCCCACCCCATCCACAATGGCTCGTTATCTTGTCGAAGAAGAATATTAGGTTGGCTTTGTCATTATTTGTTCTTGTCAAATCTGTTTGACCGTTGCTAATTACTTTAACTTCTAGGTGCTTACAAATTGATTGTTTGGTCCATTATCTTTCTGGATCCCAAAGTTAAGCCAGCTGGTCTCTAATTTTTGGGGCTGTCCTTTATGATACCCTGGTTCTGAAAACAACTCCCCAGAAAACCCCAAAACTACCAACGTCATGTAATTATGATATGCGCTGTACAAAATATGCCTTGTTTGATATTTTAAAAGTCTTGATCTCCTAAACAATACCCTTTTGGATTGTACATGCTACCATAGTATGTGAAATTATGAAACATGGTTGAACATAGTATTAGAACATGTTGCAAAGTGGGAAATTCCCACAAACAGTCTTGTAGGCACAACAATGGAGTGGTCAGACAGCATTAATGGCTATGTCTAACCCATTCAGGAATAGATTTCACTAACAGGAATTGTTTTCGGTGAAGGCTTCATTGTAGGATGCACATTTACAATGGGACTTGATTGACCAATGAGCATGACCCCAAAGGTCACAAGCCTGATTGTTCTAGCAACCTGAAATGGACTATAAAAGGGAGAACATGATGTCATCAATTGGCTTCACTCCTAGACAATTGAACAACTGAAGGGTTGTCTGGTAGAAAAAAGGACTTTGAAAGTGGGGAGGGGAGTCAAAAGAAGGGAAGGCTGCCCAGCCTCCATTTACTGCAGAAATTGCATATGCTAGCTAACAAGAATGATACATTGTTAATTCAAAAATTTGTTAGTGTGTTGAACTTAGACTTCCATCTAACGTCTATTTCATTTGGTAACCACTTTTAAATTCTTTATACTTGCCACTTATAATCACTTAAAATCTACTTTTCTGTAGGTAATAAACTTGTTTAATGTTTTATCTTAAGCAGTGTGTCTTTGAGGGAAGTCTTTAGACTAACTGCTTAGTAACACTGGCTGGTGTGCGCTCTTTCCACTTTGAGGAAAGGGTGGACAGGATAATAACCTTTTGACCAGGTTAGAGTAGATGGTGTGGTCCTGGACTGAGGAGCCAGCTAGAAGTTTCTCTATTGTTTCATGAGTGTCTGGAAAGAGTTCACTGAATTGAACTAGGTGTGATCCCTGCCTTTGGAGGACTGTGTAAAGTTCAATACCTGCCAGTGAGCTGTGGCTTATCACAGCATCAGAGTGTGAAAGGGAGCCCAAGCTGGTCAGGTGGTACCTCAGGGGTTCTGCATATTGTCACATCCTGATTCCTCGCTTTATAGGTAGGTACTACATTTGCCCTTTTCCTTTGGTATCTCTACATAAATTCTCAAAGATCATCTCGAACGGCTCAAAACTCTTCAGCCAATTCCTTAAGTAACTTGGGATGTATTTCGTCCGAGCCCACCAACATGAAATCACTTAACTTGTCTAAATAATTCTTAACTCAGGGTGGGCACAGGCCAAATCTGCCTCTAGGCAGGCCAGAGAGGGGTGGGGGAAGGGCTGAGGCTGGGAGTCCGGGTCCCACTGGGTCTATGTGATGGGAGAGGGACAGAGCTGGGAGAGGGGTGCAGCCGCCATGCTCTGGCCAGGCCCAGCTGGAGGGCCTGATGAAAGACTCCTGCAGGCTGCATCCAGCCTATGGGCTGTAGTTTGCCCATCTCTGTCATAACTTCTTGATTTCCTATTTTAGGCTCAGATCCTACCCTTTACATTGATGTTCACTATGTTAGTTGTCCAAATACTACTGACCTTTTCTGATGATAAACTGGCACAAAAATGGCATTTAACACTTTAGCCACTACTGCCATTTCTGTTGTTGTCTTTTCCTCCTCATTGAGTAATGGGCCTACTCTGTCCATAGTCCTTCTCTTGTTTTGCAAGTAATTGTAAAATGCTTTCATTTTACCCTTTATATTCCTAGTCAATTTAATCTCATTCTGTGCCATAGCCTTTCTAATTTTGTCCCACCATGCTTATGCTTATATTGTGGTTTAAATACTCATCCTTAGTAATTTGACCTAGTTTCCACTTTTTGTATGATTCTTATTTTTCAGTTTCAGGTCACTGACAATTTCCTAGTTTAGCCAGAGTGGCTTCTTACCATATTGTATCTTTCTTCTGCATTGGGATAGTTTGCTCTTGTGCCCTAAATAATGTTTCTTTTAAAAATTGCCAACCATCCTGACTCTTTTCTCTTAGACTTGATTTCCATCTAATCTTACTTACCAATTCTCTGAGTTTACTACAGTTCTTGAAGTACTCTTTATTACGCTATTTTTAACTCCTATCATTTCATTGTCACTTTCATCCACGCTGCCTTCCACCTTCAGATTCTCAACTCATTCCACCCTATTTGTCAAAATCAAATCCAGGGCAGCCTTTCCCCTTGTCACTTTCTCCAACCTCTGTAATAAAAGGCTGTTTCCAGTGTATTCCAAAATCTTACTGGATAGCCTGTTCCTGGATGGATTATTTTTCTAACAGATGTCTGGTTAGTTGATCTCCCATCATCACCAATCTTTCTTTCTTTCTTTCTTTTGAATGATCTGGTTAATTGTTTTGAAAGAAATCTCATCCATCTTGCCTTCTTGGTTAGGTGTTCTATAGACATTTATTATGACTTCACCACTTTTTAAGATCTTCTATACTTACCTAAAGACTTTCAGCAGGTCTGTCTCCCACTTCTATCTTAACCTCAGTGCACTTGTATATATCTTTGATGTATAAGGCAACATCTTATCTCTTTTTCTTCATATAGGCATGTACCAGCAAGTTCCAAACACTGTTTCCAAGTCTCCAAAGATTGGGATTGGGGGTTAAGTGTTTAAAATCTCCTTTGTAGCATCTAAATGATACAACTGAAAACATCTTAAATAAAGTTGTGACAATCAATGACTAGAGTACATGAAGTGCACTGAGTGCATGAATTTGCACAGAAAAGGAAACTGAGGGATTGCCAATCTTCACAATATTGTTACAAAAAGAAGAGAATCCCCTCTGCTCAGCACTGGTCTCAGAGGATATGTCTACACTGGCAATTTAGGTTGACTTAAGTAGCCTTAAGTCGACCTAAATTAATCCCCGTCAACAATGAGCTTTCATTAAGTCGACTTAAGAAATTCCTTAAGTCAACTTAATGAAAGCTTAAGTTGACTTAGTAAGAACTGCTGGTTAGGTTGACTTAATCCTTAAATCAACTCCTTGGGTTGACTTAAGCACAGTGTGGACATGGATTAACCCTTAAATCAACTTTATTAAGTCGATTTAAGGGCAGTTAAGTCGACTTACTAAGTCTATGTTCAGGGTAACCACTTCGTTAAGTCGACTTAATAAAGTCGACTTAAAGTCAACTTAAAGTCGACCTTATTAAGTCGACTTAACAAAGTCGACCTAACTTTTCTAGTGTAGACATAGCCATATTGTGCCAGCTGCTATGTCATGACAGCTAACCAAGAGCAGGATGTTGGGAAAGGAGACCTTGTTGCCAATGAAAAATTCAGCAAATGGAACCCTTTGACAGAGGGTGAGTCGGGATAGCTACTATAGCCCTTTATTTGAAATAAAAAAATCTCACCTAATTATAATGCAGTCCAAAAGTTAATTTACAGCACAAAACAACAGCCCCTGAACCATTTATGGTCATGGTTACTCTGATAAAAATAAGCAATTCGCCCGCTCTTGGAGATGTTCATTACATGATATCCCAAAACAGTTAAATAAAATTAAGCAAATCATCAATATTACATCTGCAACAGATGGGTGAAATCTTCATACATAGATGAGTAATTGCCTTTGTCCTCAAGATAAAGTCTTAGAGCACTAGATTTAGTAATCAGCTCTTTGATTTAACCGTAAGACATAGGAATAGAAAACCACAGACAACTCCCTATTGACAACACATCTACGCAAGAACATATGCCAAAGCTTATTCCAAGTAAGGCTGGCAGAAAGTTGCCAGCAGATCTGTATTTTTACATAGTAGCTAATGAATCATTTTTGTCTTGGAATAAAACACAATATTTTAGATGAATGATGTTTCTTTTAAGAGATCCTCACTGCACAAGTGCAGGAGATAAAGAAGCAGAAGCTTGGTCAATTTGAAGGACGGCAGAATACTGATAGATGGACACTTAGTGGTCCAGTCTCACAAATGCAAGCATAACTATGTCTTTTAGAAGTGCACACATGAAGATCTCATTGCAGACATATCTAATATTAATTAATGGAGCAGATGTGAGTAATTGCAGTATGTGTTCAAGAACAGTAGGAAGTATAGAGGCACAACCAAGAGACGAGGATGGTCTCACACTATATCATCTTTGGACAGACTCTGACACCTTTACTTTGAATATTACTTACACCATGGGTGGCATCACAGAAGTCAATGGAAACTTTTGTGGATTAAAGTACTACTCATGATGAGTAAGTGCCCTTTGAGTTAGTCTAGTTATATTAAATAGAGAATCTAACTGAATCCTATTGAAAGCTTGTTTACTTCCACCAAAGCCAATGGTGGATTCTGGCTCCTGGAACCTAGGTAACTGTTTCCTATGAAGTTTTATGCTTGTTGAGTCTGATGCGCATTTTTGAATGTATCCTGGGGAAAATCACAGATGTAGGAAGACAACAGATTTGGAGAATTACATTCAACTGTGTGTCTGTTTGCTTTAAGAATTTGTACCCTTTTGAAACTGAATCATCAGACCAACACTCCAGCAGCTATTTTCATGACAAACCTTCTGTTGCCTCTGCGGATTCCTTGACACAGACAGTTTGTTTGAGTACATTTCATTAGATTGGAAAAGTAGCATATGTCTATTTTTTTTCTCAGTTATGTAGTATATTTCTTCTACACTAGTATAGAAATGACTCTCTCTGTAAAATCTATCAACATTTCATAAAATTCCCTTATTTGGGAGCAAAATCATACATTGTTTCCCTCCTCCCTTTCCTCTGGCCTTATGCTTAATCCAAGAGAGGTTAACATGCTTACCTATTACTGCTAAGGTGAGCTAGTGGATGCACTTGACTACCTCATGGATGGGTGTCCAGCCAGTCAAGAAACCATTCCCTATGATGCACCCCTCAGTAATATACTAAAATTAGGCAAAGAGCTTTGATCCTTTCCAAATTCTAAGGAAGATAGAAACACCTTTTTTCACCTTTTACCCCTTCCCTCTCTCCCCCTTCATCCTTTTGCATGGCAGAGACTGTTTCAGGGGAAAGTTTCTGCCAAATCCCCTCATGATCAGTGTGTCAGCAGCAGAACAAGGTATGTGAGCAAAGGTCACTCCAACTTCTGTCTATACTGACACTCTTCCCTGCTGTCTGCGCCTCTGTATGTCTACAGTCAAAGTTTACATTTCCCACAGAAGAGACTTCCTCAAAAAGAGAGGGCATGGTGGAGTTCAGCAATGCCTGTGAAAGAATACAAGTGCTGTCTCCCTTCATTGGTTCCCTTTACCCTATGGAGGGTGTCCAGTACAGTCAATATAAACTGATATTGGTTGGAGAAACTGAACCCTATCTCAACTTCTAGGACATGCCCACTGAGACTAACTGGTTTTCTAAGGGGTAATTCCAAATCAATCCCACTAGAGCATACCAAAGAGCAAACCTTGTGACAAATGGAGATACTATGCTGGTCTCTAATACAATTGGATTTTACTATAGTGTAATGGAAAATCATAACACTTTCCTCTACTAAACCTGCCAATCAAGCTCCTGTCACTAGAAAGCAAATAAAATTAGGGATTTTAGAAAATTACTAGCTAAAGCAGAGAGGTCTGTCATTAATTCTACTTGCCCTCCACCAGGGACTATCTGGAGTACAGTTTGGAGGCAATTTCTTTCTTCAACCTGCAGTTATAGTATTAATTTTCAGCTAGCTTGCAGCTAGTTTGGGAAAATGATATTGATTGATTGCATTTTGACTTTTGATGGATAATGTGCAGAAAAATAAGTCTTTCTTCTAGCTCAAATGAAATTTTCTAAATTGGTGGTATGAAACAACACAGTCTAATCATTAACTGAATTTTCAAAATGATGAAACATCATAGATATAATTTCTGGTTATTTACAGCCTCAGAGAATTGTCACACTTTTAGGTTCTCCTTATTTTAAATACTTATTTTTTTAAAAAGCAGCAACTCAATCGTTTTCAAAGGCACATTCATTTGCAGTCAAAAACAGTATGGAGAAATGTCAACAGTAAATGGCACAGCTCTATTGTGATTCAAATAATTCGTCCTCCTCCCCCCATTCTGTGTTTGGTTCATGGATTCCATATTTCTGTCAGAAATGCTAAAGGTGCTGACTGTGCTCACATACTGTCTATGAAGTTTGAAGTAGAACTTCTTGCTGCATTGGGTAACACATGTATTTTAACTACCAGTAGCTTCCTGCTAGCCTGAAGGTAGCTAATTAACCTAGATCTCTTCTACTCTCATTGCATAGTTCCTTGAGGTGTGTGGCTGCAGTTCTGATTTTACATTCAGTACTAAGGCAAAAATCCTGCTGAAATCAGATGACCCTCTTGACTGAATTATATGTATTGAATTATATTTGTAATGATTTTTTTGTGGTCAAATTCACTAAGCTGACTAGATTCATAGGCATTTTCATGCATATTATCCTAATGAGAAGTGCAGGCTGCTTTGGTCAAATCAATATGTACCTAAGGGTCCCATAGACACACAGGAGGTGCTATCAGGAAGAGTGGGGGAGGGCAAAGGGGATCCTTGCCCTTCCCTCCCTGATGATCTTCAAGGGCCCCCAATTATTGTGAGAAATGCCAGAATATGTACAAACTTATGCAATGTTAACAGCAGCAGATTGGTTCATCCTTCACAAATTACAAATCACAGCAAAATATTGACACAGTAGCAAATCCCTGGAAAATCTTGAACCTTAACTAGCCCTTGGTGTCCTGGAAAGATTTTTATATTTCTTAAGTAGTGTCACTTCCCCCTAATAATGGAGCCCTAGAACCAGCCCTGTACAGAAAAAAAATGTGTCTAATTTTCAGCAGCACTTTCTGGTGCACTTTTCCATAATCAAGATATTGGGCATGTTGGATACGGATTTTATAGAATCATAGGGTTGGAAGGGGCCTCATGAGGTCATCTAATGTAACCCCCTGCTAAAAGCAGGACCACTCCCACTAAATCATCCCACCCAGGGTATTGTCTAACTGGACCTTAAATATCTCCAAAGACGGAGATTCCACCACCTCCCTAGGTAACCTATTCCAATGCTTCACCACCCTCCTACTGAGAAAGTTTTTCCTAATATCCAACCTCAACCTCCCCAGCTGCAATTTGAAACCATTGCTCCTTGTTCTGTCCTCTGTTACTACTGAAAACAGCCTAGCTCCCTCCTCTTTGGAGTATCCCTTCAAGTAGTTGAAGGTTGCTACCAAATCCCCCCTCAGTCTTCTCTTCTGCAGACTAAATAAGCCTAGTTCCTTCAGTCTCTCCTCATACGTCATGTGCCTCAGCCCCCTAATCATTTTCATTGTCCTCCGCTGGACTCTTTCTAATCTGTCAACATCCTTTCTGTAGTGGGGAGTCTAAAACTGGACACAGCATTCCAGATGCGGCCTCACCAGTGCCGAATAGAGAGGAATAATCACATCCCTCGATCTGCTGGCAATACTCCTACTAATGCAGCCAAAATGCCATTGGCCTTTTTGGCAACAAGAGCACACTGTTGACTCATATCCAGCTTCCCATCCACCATAACCCCAGGTCCTTTTCTACAGTGCTTCTACTTAGCCAATCGGTGAACATGTTTGTGGCCATGTTTGAGATATGTAATGATTAATTTCTCAGATCTTGTTTAGGAATAGTTGAAACTCAGTTTTTATATTCCATGGGAAATTTTGACATATAAGAATTTGTTTTCCGTCTGATTTATAATGAAAACATATTTCTGAGACTTCCCATAACACAAAAAACCCTAATTTTCCAGTTAGAAATTTTTCTGAAATTTCATTTAAAAATGAAACTCTTTTTGAAATGTTTTCTACTGTATTTTATTTTACATTATTTCATAATAGATTCATAATGACATCTATTATGGCATGTTCTGTGCTATGAACATGTTATAATATGACATAATAGTAAAAGTATTCTATTTTATTTTTAAAGTCATTAAGGGCAGCTGCTACTTAGCGATGATTGAAACATCTTATCTCTTCTTGTTCAAAGTGTTACTATTTTTTTGTTGCAAGGAAATAATTTGACACTTTTTGACTTAATGAACAAGAAAAGAATAAACACTCTGTGTATTAATGAGAGGAGCTGCTATTTTCAGTACCCTATTAATATGATTCCAAGGATAATAAAAGTAAAACATTTTTTTTCCAAAACAAAAGCTCTGGAAACAAACAAACAAACAAACAAACAAACAAACAATGAACACTGTCACTAGATTTTGATGAAATCCATGATTTTTTTCAAACAAACAAACAAACAAACAAACAAACAAACAAACAAACAAACAAACA
>ML685789.1:10434918-10646002 GCA_007922175.1 Pelusios castaneus
ACAAACAAACAAACAAACAAACAAACAAACAAACAAACAAACAAACAGCAGTTTTACAGAAACAGCATTTTCCATTTGAAAACTTTTAACAAAAATGTTCCAGTCACTTCTAGAAATGTTCCAGCAGCTCTGAAACCCCAGAGAGCCATAGTTTTAGTGTAAGAATGTGGTGTGGCTGACGAAAACAAAGTTGCTCTCTCTTGCCACAGGAAGCAGGATAAGAGCCAATGGGTTCAAACAACAGCACAGCAGATTTAGATTAAATCTCAGGGAAAAGTTCCTAACCGTAAAACCGGTCGGACTAAGGAACAGATGCCCAAGGAGGTTGTGGAAGCTCCTTCACTGGAGGTTTTCAAAAGGAGGCTGGACAGCCATTTGTGTTGGATGGTTTAGGTCTAGTTCTACATCTTGGTAGGGAGGTTAGACTAGATGACTCTTGTGATGATTCTGCAAAAAATGTTGAAATTTTGGCTCTTTTTTCCTGATTTAGAATGATTTATTTACACTGAATTTTGGAATTTCCCATGGAATAGAAATTCTGATTTCCAACTCTCTCTAAACATACCAGAAATGGAGGGGCAAACCCATGTGGACATGTGCCCACAGCCCATGCTCATATGAACACTGCCAACAATACTGATGGGTATCATGCTTTTCAGGGCACCCAGGGTTGCCAGGCACCTCACTACACTACTACCTGCCGTTAGCATGAGATATCATTGTCTGTGCCTGCTGTGTGTCAGCACCCCACTTCCACTGGCAACTCTCCCTTCTGGGCCTCATGGGCCCAGCTGCCTCTCTACAGCTAAGCAATCGGCACATGCCAACTCTGGAGCCATCTAAGCATCTCCGTGGAGTGTCCTCAGTTCCTTCCTCCCTATTCCATTGTTTGAATCCAAACATCTTATCTACTTTAAAGAGAGAGGATTTTCCATATCCCAGACAGACATAGTTCTACCACCTTAGCCCCAAGTATAGACAATCCTATATTAACGGGAGAGCTTCTCCTTTTGACATAGCTACTGCCCAGTGTTAAATCTGTATGAAAAAAATGCCAGGGCTCAAGCAATATTTTTACTTTTATAACAGACATGGCAAGCCCAGTGGTGCTGGGTGCTAGCAATTGCCAAGTCTGGGTGCACCGGGGCTCAGCCCAGGCAAGCCTGGGCACATATTAAGCACTGCTACTGCCTTTTGGGGAGGTCGAGTACCTATGCTGACAGAAGAATGCCACTGCAGCACTGTAAGTGTAGACAGCCAGGGAGAAATGCATCTGCTACCATCTGCCTGAAAGGAATATGACTGAGATACGTCACCTCTTGATGACTGGCCTTAACTCCAAGACTTTAAGGATATAATTTTCATCAGAGAGGCATGATTTCTTAAATATTATCCATCACACATTTTACAACAATGATGACAACCAGGGGGCTATTGGTTTCTGGCAGAGCCCATCTGTGCCATGCTTCACTAAACAATTGTGCATATATCAGACTTAGGGGATCCCTTCAAACCATATGTATGCCTGTGCCCTTGACGATTAGCACTCAAGAATTCTTGGGTCACAGTGGGTTAATGGGATTAGTGAAAAACATGAGCAAGGAATGCAAGATGAGTCTCCTGCTGAGCTTTTGGGTGAAGAAAAACTTAGTCATGTAATATTGCTTTAGAAGCTGAGTTCCATCTAGTGACATTTCTAAAGCATACACCATTTCAGCATCTTGGGGACGGATGAGGCCCCTTTTGAAAATGTGGCCTCTATTGTGTATATGTGACCATGTACTTTGGCTACTGGGATACTCTTTGTGAATTATTTTATTTCTCAAAGAATTACATAACCTAAGTCGTATTAATAAATGGCAATTGTACTAGTATGAATTGCTGCCCCCCGTCATCAGACCAACCTGCTGATGAACATGTGAGGCTTTGTTATGCCAGAGACACATCCGAAATGACTGAACATTACGTTTGTGAATTACTAATGTGCCACTTAATGATGTTTTAGTGCAGGTAAGGGATAGAAATGGCTTAGCCCCAAAATCTGCGTGGAGCAGGGTTTCTACAAGTTCTTTATCAGAGTGAGAATTAATTTGTGAA
This sequence comes from Pelusios castaneus, assembly GCA_007922175.1. Lineage (NCBI taxonomy): Eukaryota > Metazoa > Chordata > Testudines > Pelomedusidae > Pelusios > Pelusios castaneus. Next base: position 10,437,016 of record ML685789.1, read on the forward strand.
TAATCTTTGTCCATGAGCATTACAACAATTCTAGCTACTTGGTCAAATTGTAACCAGTTCATATCAGTGATTATAGTGGAGGAGTCGAATGTATACATCCTTGGTGAGTTAATTTGATTCCACACGCCCACACAGTGTATTTGTTCATTCATGAAACCCTCACTGAAGGTAAATTGTTGATGGCATACGCTGTGAAAATGTACGTTTTACATCATACAAGCACAATGCTATGGAAAAGAAGTACATTAATTCCCCTTGCACTTGCCAGTGTCTCTTGAAAGCTAGGGAAACTTCTGTGGTCTCAGTCTGCTATTTTCACGGCCAGCCTGAACGTATGTTTGCCAACCATGTGAACTATTTTGCCACATATTCCCCCCACACCAATCACCATCATCCTCAAAATTGCTGACTCCTGATCCACCTCCCACACCTCTAAATTAGCTTTTGGCCATGCTGGTTGCACCCAACTCTTCCTGTTTATGAAGAAATAGGACAAGTATATGTCCCTAGAAACCAGGTATCTCCTGTTTTTTCAGGGCCTGTTTTTAGGAGCCCATTACTTTTTCAGTAAACAGAGCTTCTGGCTTTTGTTAAACCCATTCATAGTAGCTACCTCAGACAGCAGCCTGCTGAATTGGTGAAACTGATTGGGGGGAGTGTGGGCACTTCAGAGAGTATCCCGAGGTCTGTCTCTCAGTAGTGCTGTCACCTTGCCCCCTACGAAGCTCCCAGAAAATAGCCCTCTCAAGCCAGTTCTCCCCCATATAGGGGCTGATTCACGTTGAGATGGCTGTTGGTGGAGAGCCAAAAAGCAGAGCAGCTTGCACCACAATCATATGCAGGTGGCTACAGATCTGGACTAGGGCCTGGGTCCATGCTCCTGCTCACTCTCAAAGAGCAACAGTAAATTGTGGTAGAGTTGGGGGGAACCAAAAAAGAGTACAGGGAAAACAAAGGAATGTGATAAAAAATGAATAAGCCTGGCGGAGAAAGAGCATTAAGGAAAGACAACTAAAAAGTGGGAGGAAAGAGAGAAGCAAAGGGAAGGAGAAGGAGTACAGAGCACAGAACAAAGTAAAGAAAGGATAAAATAATTAGAGGGCAGACTGGGTATTTTTTTTCTCCCGCTTGCTACTTAACAAAGCCTTCCTATGCCCCTTCTAGATAATTTCTCCCCGACATCTTGGATTTTGCCTCGAAAATCTGATTGTCTTGGAATCAAACTTTTGCTGCAAATATTTTTGACTCAGACTCCAGCAACTCAAAGTTGCAGCTTAACCTTTCTGAATTTTTTTGCGTGTGAGTTTTTCGATCACAGTCTCTTATGTGATGCTTTTTGACAGTTCCTGTCCCAAGGAGGTCATCACAAATCCTGAGATAGTTGTCTTTCTGAACTCACTGAAAACATCAAGTAGGTATTCATGAGTGTGAGGCTTTTTAAAGCTATCTTCTGTTGATGTTCCAGTAAGGGGCACAGAAAATGAGCAATCTAACCTCAGTGTGTAACTCTTCACAATGATGTATAGCCTTTCTAGCACTGGGGGAGAGGGCAGAGACATAGCCTAATTCTATTGCTCTTAATGGTGCTGCACTGATTTTACACCAGGTGAGGTTCTGGCCTGTAGTCTTTATCCCTCCAGCAAGATTTGGTAGCTCGTTTGTCTGTTGGAATTCATCAAAGACAGAATGGTTGTTTCCTCCATTAATATTTCTGTGGAGCTCAACCCAAGAGGCAAACTTTGTGTTCTTGGGAGGGTGGCAGGGAGCCTGCAAATCAGTTTTTTTAATTTCTCCCCACCATAAAGTCTTTTAATACAACACCATCACTGTGAATTTGAGGCAGGTCAGTGAGCTACTTCTTTGAGCTATTCCTCAAACAGAGTCATTTTATGTAAAGTGTGTGGAGGTTCTGTTCCTCCTACTCCAGCTTCCTGCTAGGGAGAAATGGAACTGCCTTAGGTGTTTCTCCAGTGACCCAGCATGGGAGGAGATACACAGCTTTATTTTCTTATAATTTATTTTTCATTTGTAACTAAACTTTTGGTATGCCTGCAACTTGTTTTCCCATCTGTCTGACTTGATGGGACAGGAGTATGTCATACTGCACCCTAATGATAGGAAAAGCTCCAGTAAGACAACTTGTGCTAATACTCAAGGATGAAGAAGTATCATTGGCTACGTCTACACTGGCAATTTAAGTCGATTTAAGGAGGCATAAATGTACTTAGTTTAAGCCACACCCACACTAGGCTTTCATTAAGCTGATTTAAGAGATTCCTTAAATTGACTTAATGAAAGCTTAAGTCGACTTTGTTACTACCACTCATTAAGTTGACTTAACCCTTCAGTCGACTTTATTGAGTCGACTTAAGGCTGGTTAGGTCGACTTAACAAAGTGGACTAAGTCGACTTAAAGCTAAGTCGACTTTAATAAGGTCGACATTAAGTCGACTTAAAGTCGACCTTATTAAAGTCAACTTAACAAAGGTGACAACTTTTCTAGTGTAGACATAGCCATTAAGAGTTACTAGTGAACAAACAATCCTTTTCTAAATTCATAGACCTACATATTGATTAGTGCTAATGAAATCAGAATGTGCCCCCGGTAATTAAAATAAATTTTAAACTCTCTTTGGCAAGATGCAAAGAAGTCCTCTTCATTCCGGATGACTAAAAATAAATCCTATTTTGAGTTTACAAAGTATCAGTATGACTGAACTTAGACATTTACTTTCATTCATGTTTGCTGTCTCTTCACCCTCTGTAGAGTATGACTCAGAATTTCTCATTGTCTTATTCATTGAAACTGTGTGTTTTGACTTTAAATTCAGCTGTCTGACGCAAAGCAGTGCTGAAATCATGACAGTTTGATCCAGCAAGCTCCCAGAAGACTCTTGATCTTTGCCGGCTGCTAAATGTAACTCATTCATAGCAGTTATGCAAAACAGATATTGATATTTTTACACCAAATGTTGGCAGCCAATGTCATATGCCTGTGAAGGCATCTAAAGTACATGGAGGAGGGGCGGGGGAGACAGGAAGAGATAAAAATACTTGGCTGCTTTTAAGAAAAGACGCATTTTAATTTGTTAGAATGTTTTGCTGCCTTAGTGTACATTATTCAACTCAAGGGCTGAATTGGAAAAGAATAGTGGAATTCTATTCATGCTATTTTTGATCTCTCCTTTATAGTCTCTCTCCTATGGTGAGCTCTGTTCCTTTCTCCCTTCTGTGGTGGCTGCTGAGCTCCTTTTGGCTTCTCTGTCAAGACGAGGGGATAACTAAGAGGAAAGGCATGAAATCCTGAACTGTTTCCAGGCACCTTCCAGAGTGTGGAAAAGTTTTCCAAAAGAATGAGTGGAAGCCCCATAATTGAAATGGACAAAACATTAGAGGGGATAACGTAAGAGGCAAACCGGCACTGATGTTGAGCAGATTAAAAGGCTAATTTTGCATCACTGAAGTCGATGGTAATTTGGTCCCTGATATAAACAGGCACAGGCTCGTGCCTTCAATGACCGAGTAGTTCTAATCCGTCTCTAACGCCTGTGATTTTAACTACATTGATAAATAGTGAAATAACTGACAATTAGGGCAATTAACCTGAACATTTTGCCATCAGATTTTACCTCCTGCCAAGATGAAGGGGATAGTTCACATCTCTCAGAGAGACTGGGCCAGAACCTGGTCTGAGATATGGGCCATTTGCACTGCAGTGACGTTGTTGGGAGTTAAGGACCATTACTATCTGGTATAAATTGACTCTAACCTATGTCAGGGATTTTGAACACAGAGTTTCTTGGGTTTTTTGCTGGCTGCTGTTCGACAAAACTCATACTCAACTCCTGCAAAGGAGCCATAAGGTAACAGCTAATTGAGGCTGTATGGTTTAGTGGATTGAGCAGTGAACTGCAACTCAGAAATACTGGGGTTCATTCCCCGCTCTGCTAGTGGCTTTGGGCCAGTAGTGTTGTGCCTAGCACAATGGAGCCCTGATCTTTGAGTCTCTAGATGCCAATGTATTATTGCTATAAGTACATAGTAAAAGTCTTTTTAACTATCAGCTGTCAAGAGGTAGGAAGGTGCTGAGGTTTGAATGTGACAGTCCCTCGCATATGAAATACACTTCTCTTAGAACTCTACCCTCTCCAATTTAAAGTCAAAATAATCATGGTCACTCATTGGTCATGGTAGAGGACCTCTCTTAATAATCTCATTCTATTGCTATTCGGGTTTGAAACGTTTTATTCTCTCCTGTTTGATTTTCACTTTCGGCTCAGCTTCACAGGCATGGTGGTACCACAGAAAAGGGTTGCTGGAATAGGAGCAAGTGCTATAAAACTATTGTTCTGATACGCAGACACTCCAGACTGGCTAGTCCTTTAGGGTTTTACATATTCTTGTTCTGGGAGTGGTCCTGGGTGTATTGGTTCTTAAGCACCATAGGCAAGAAAGTGTTGCAGAAATCAATCTCTTTGGGCAAAACTCTGAACTTCACCATTATGGAGAATGAGAGAGTGAGAGACCTGTATTATTTTATATGACTATTATATGTACTCAGTTTACCTGCCTGATATTATTCTGACTGAATAAATCACAGGAAGCTTAGGAAATGAGGAGGAAATGAAAGAATAACAACGATAAAATATTGCCAGGGAAAATACCAAAGGGACTTAAGAGAGCAATGGAGGAGCTGTTAACTTCAGGAAGGCCCATCTGCCTGTTTTTAAGATTAAACCAACAAACCAACCCTGTAGGGAATTGTTAGATCCCTGCCTAGAAAGGAAGGGTGGGGGTAAGAGGGCAGCAGCTTCCTCAGACAGAGGCTAAGAGAGATGCAGAGAATTCAGTGGTGGTGGGTAATATCCCTCAGACCATGAGTTGGGATGTCTGGGCTGAGGGGAACTAGCCAAAACTTTCAAGGAAAGAATAATACTTACGTCAGATCCTAGGCATGGACGCCTTTCGTTGTTTTAACTCAGTTCTCTGAAAGTTTGTACTTTGGTGCACGAATCATGCTGTATTTTGAAGAAGCTGTTTTGAGTCACTTTAATCCTAGAATCCCAGAGGGAAAGGTCTTCCAGGTGCCAAATACAGCTGAGCTTGTTGTTTTTTTCCACAGGTGGCTGCAACCTAGAGACTCAGTCTAATAGTGGGCTTCCACCCATGGAGGGTGAAGGTAGCGAAACCTGTCACCAGAAGAATGCACTTAAGAGGGACTAAAAGGGGCATAAAGCAGTGGTTTTCAAACTTTTTTCCTCAGGACCTAGTTGAAAAAAAAAATCATTTATGCCCACGACCCACAAGTCCATCTTTGAGCAATGCATTCTAGTCTTTTGGTGGTGGCAGCAGGGGCCGCTGTGACCCAAAGGGGTTGCAACACAGTACTGGGTCCCGACCCTAAGTTTGAAAACCTAAAGCACAACTTGCCCCGTAACAGTCACAACCATACACGAGGAGAGCCCACCATTGACAAGTAACTCACTCTCTGTGTATATGAGGCCAGACTTTTCCATAGTTTTTGGAACACGAGAGCTTGCACTTCATGCAGGGATTGATATCCTGATTTTGTTTATGCCAGTTTCTCTGATGTAGCTCCACTTTACTGGAGTTACATACAGAAGAACATCTTAGTGGAAAGAACTATGAATCCAGTGCAGATGCTGTAGATTTTCACCCACTGTATCAGAAGTCAGAGTTAGGCTTTTTCTATAAATGCAAGCATAGTAAATGTTGTAAAACATGTAAATGTTGGATGAAAGGGGATTTTGCTGTTCCCAGAGATATGTGTTCTAGAAGTATGCCTGTGGAAGGAGCACTCACTGATCAGTAAGGCATGTTGGCCAGGATGGCTTTGAACCTATTTGATACTGTTTAAGAGTGGGATTTCGCTCATTGATCTGAGAACCATACAGATTCTTGTCCTACTCTGCTTCTTTTATCCTTCAGGATTGACCTTGCAACCCGAGGCCAGCAAAACCTAACTTTTTTCTTAAGTTGTTCTTTTATTTTTTTCCTCTCTGAGTCAGCCAATGAAATGTGAGTCTTTTATTCTGAATTAGACTTACTGTGTTCAGAGAGATTTTCATACAAATATGTTTTTTATGTTTTTGATCTTTTTAGTATCAATAATGTGCAGGAAATAAGTGATCCAATTTAGGACTAATGTTTGATGTCAAATGTATGTATTATGTAGAGCATCCATAGCCACACTTAGAAAAACAAGGTGGGTGAGGTAATGTTTGTTATTGGACTGATTTCTTTCTACAATGACAGTCATTTTCTGAGGGAAGGCAAAGCTCCCCTTTCCCACTCTCTGGAAGAAAAGATGCTACAGATATTGATGTTGGATAAGAAAGCAATTTTGAAATGTTGTGACTGCATATAGACTACACATTTGCAGTAAATTATTTTTAGTTACCAGCAGTAGGAGAGTGAATTTACATCAGTATTGACACAATTCCATTTTATTTTAAAGCAACATTGACCTCTGGTAACACCAATTATATGAACTAGGAATAGACTGAGTTTAACTCTTCACAGACTCTGGTGTTGGCAAATATAGTTACATCAACAAATAAGCATGCTGTCAGTAGTTGCTTGTTACTAACACCAGCTGAGATCAGGGCTCAGTCATACTACAGGTTGCACAAACAGGTTGCAAGAGATGGATCCTGCCACTAAGAGACAGTCTGGATACACAAAACAGAAAAAGGGTGGGAAAGATAAGATGGACATAGAGAGGGGAAGGTCCTTGGCCAAGGTCAACTGAGGTTATGTCTACATTGTGGGCTACATGGCCATCGATTCAGGGGGATCAATTGGAGACCACTCACTCAATCTTGGATAAGCTCTCCACCTGACACCTGTAATCCACCTCCCTAAAAGGAGTAAGGCTGCATCAACACAGCACCATGAAGACACTATGCTATGTGAACATAAGTAAGTTGATGGGAGATATGCAAGCTACATTCCATGGTTTGCATATTTCCTGCCAACCGTCTGTGGTAGTGTAGACCAGGCCTGAGATGGTAACAGAACCCAAATGTTCTGACTCCCAGTCCTCTGGAACATGATGTTTCACACTTCTTTTCCAGCAATTGCTCTTCCAAATTGTTTTGATTTAACCCCCACCTCCCATTATTATTACCTTGATAGTGCTATAAATGACATTCACAGTTTGCAGGCATTTTGCGTCTGTTTACAAAGAAAGATGTTTTATCCTTAACATTGACATAAAATCTCTTTTCGTAGTTTTATTCTCAAACTCATACATAAAGTTCTGATTCTTTTGTCCCATATCCTCAAAGATATTCAGGTGCCTAACTCCAATTGAAATCAATGGGAGTTAGCCCCCTAATTGCCTTTGAAGACAAGAGATGGGCCCACTTGTTACAAAAGTGCTCTATACTAGTTTGCTTTGGAACTCTGTAAGTCCAGAATGAGTGGGTTATAGGACAGATAAAGTAGCGAGACTGGTGTGCCAATTAATTTGGGCTTTCTGATGTGTACACTGAAACTGCTGGGGATTAAAGCTAGGCTGAAAGGAAGTGAAGATTTAACTAGGAAAATCTTTGCAATGCTGTCGATAGAGCAATTATGGCAAAAGCTGGCCTAGTCGGTTGTAAATATATAAAAATAAGGGGCAATATTTATAGAAGGACTTAGGCCTTGTGATCTGAGTACCCTGAGGCTTAACTTTTGGCCACCCAGGAAAATCTCTGGGATTCAGAAAGCCTGGCTCCCAATACAATGAATTCCTAAGAAAGGGATGCACAAAAGACAAACACAGGGTGGGAGCTGCCTGAGTTAGCTAATCAAAGATACCCCAGAGGGGAGGGGCACTAAACCCCACCCCTATCTCAGGGAGATAGGTGAGTCTTTCTAGTTACAGGGAGGTGTCTAGCTCCACTTGGGATTCACAGCCATGAACTTCCTCCTGGAGTTAGATGCCAAAGGTGTTTCTTGCAAGAAACACAAGAGACGGAGGAGGGCCACCTTTCTTTAGCCCAGTTTTAAGGGTACGCACCAGGGATGTGGGGCTCCCTGAATTCAAATCTCCCTCTGCCTGATTAGAAGAAATTTGAATAGGGATCTGGCACCTGTCAGGTGAACACCCTAGCCACTGGGCTATGAGATACTATGATACTGGAGAGAGAAGACATCCATCAGTTTCTCCTGTTGAAGCTACTGCACTTTGGATAAATGGTTATTGAAGCAAGAGGACTGGTGAGTGCCAGGCTGTAGAGTCAGTTTCTCTCTCGTCTAGTGACTCTAATAATTTATTCACAGTGGAACAGCGACCAGAAGACAGGAGGATGGAGACCCCATCAGTATAGCAATACCCCAACGGATAGAGCGCACAGCTGAGAGGTGGCTTAGCTCTTCTCCTCTGGCAGAGGTGGGACTTGAACTGGAAGGCCCTAATTGCTGCGTTAAAAATCAAAAGGGAGTGCTGCCTTCTCCTGTCAGTTCATGTGGTGTCAGGTGGCCTCTGGGATGCTTTCAGTATGAGCCTTGAAGGAGAGTTAGGGCAGAAGCTCCTTTCTTCCCCCCGTTCATGACCAGAAGTGAGGCGTAGGCACCCAGGTGCTTAGAGTGAGGCAGTCGTGCACATGCTCAGAGGTAGAGATGTGGGCACTTGGGGAACTATTACTTTCCCCCACCCCCAAAAGGTGCTGAGTGCGTTGAGCTGCCCACAGGGTGACAGCGGCTGAGTGGGGATTTTGTGAATCCCAGTGAATGTGGGATTTTGGGTACTTAATATAGCAGTTAGACAGGCAAGTCCAATGCCAGGGGGCTCAGCCCTTGCCCCATTGTACCTAGGGAGTCGACTTAAGCCTTAAGTCTAATTGAAAGATGGTGTTATAAAATCGACTTAATTTTAATTAAGTTGACTTTATTTTCCTTAAGTCGACTTAAGCAAGCTGCTTAGGTCAACTTAAGGAAACTGTAGTGTAGACTCAGGGTAAATTAAGTCGACTTAAGCAAGCTTAAGTCGACTTAATTTACCAGTGTAGACGCAGCCTGGCTGAGGAGCTAGTCCATAGAATGGAATGGTGATCCTGTGACCCTTTCTGATGCACATAGTGCCAACAACTTCAATAGGTGTGGTGACATCACAGTATCTCTTCAGAGTCACTTGGCATCCGATGGCACTGGGGCCTACGGCCCAGATTCACAAAGCTACTTAGGTGCTTAACTCCCTTTGATTTCATCTTAGATTACATGACACAAGGAGAGATGTGATTTAGGGGCCCTGAATGATGATGACTGAAGTCTCGAGGAAGGAAAATGTTGGACGACAACTACAGCAGCTGCTATATGTCCAAACCCCATTACTAGCGGCTCAAGAGAGCAGGTTAAAGTTATCCATGCTACAGATAACATTGGGGAGCACGAGTAAAATGATGTAAGTGAAAAGAAGAAATATTATGATGTCTCTCTCCCTGAGCGTCAATATCACTGTAGAATTGTTGCAGTACAGAATGGAATTGCTGCAGTGGGAAATATGTCCTAAAGAAAGCTAATGCCTCAAAGTTTTCTTAAGTATGTTGGAGGAGCACATCTGTTAATGTAGGCTTGAGTATCCAGAGTCTTTGCTGAGTGAGATGGGATGCACTGTATTCTGCAATCCATTCCACATTGCTGGATCCAGGCCATGACTTATATGGATTGTGTGGGGTAATAGAACGCAGAACACCATGCTCAGAAGCCTGTAAACCAGAGAACCAGCAAGCTACCCAGCATATGTCAAGATCTCAAATAAAGAAAATCACTTTTGCATATACTGCAGCTGAATCATTGTCTCTGTCCTGTCAGCAGGATGCTGAAAGGGTCACAATTTGATTGCCCATTCCCCTCCCCGCCCGGTTTGAAGTCCTAACCAAAAGCACTGGATTTTGACCAGATCCTGAATAGGAAATGCAGTGACCAAAAAAGTCTCCCCTTGTGTATGCAAGCAGGGGCCAGACACAGGACCCTGATTTTCCCTGTAGTATTATGGTAGGTGAAAAAAGAGGAGAAGACTGTCACCCCCTTCAGAAATCCATCTCAGGTACACTAAATGCAGTGAGCATAGTGGATGGTTCCAGGGTAGAGTTTTCCTCTGCCTTACTGTTTGTTATGACAATCTAATTTTGTAATATTTATTGGTTTGGAAGGAGCATTCATCCTAGTTTTTGCATTTGGTGCTGTAAAAGGTCAGAATTGTCAAGGAAGATTTATTTAGGGGAAAGGGAATTCTTGTTTTACTAGCTGAAAACCATTATGAAACAGGAAGTAGAAAGAATTTATGAACATACAGAACTACAGTTTAAGGAACGGTTTTTACCAGTGCATTATGTTTTGGGCTTTTTGATTTACAGCCAAGCAGTATTTTTGTCCTGGTCTTTATGTACAATCTTTGGTATTTTGATAACTGTGTATATAGTTCACTAAAATGACACATGTAAATAAGTTACTCCTAGGCCTTTATTACCTACTCCAGGACCCAGAAGGAAATAAAAGCAGGACAGGGTAGGGAGTCCTAGTTTTGTTCCATCCTGAAGCCAAGAGCCATTCTATTGGCATGATGGTATGCAGTCAAATTCACATTTCATTCTGCACTTGTATGCAGATATTGTGGCCTGTAAATTAGTGTAGGGGACTGGCTACCCCCTAACTCCCCACAGACACACACAATATGCAGGTGGTATTGAAGTATTCTTTTTTTTGCCTGTCTTTTCCCTTTCACCCCTGAAAGCTACCGAGGTGCTTCTTTTGGGCCTCCCATGCAAGCTCTAGGGGAGATGGAAAGGGCAGGATTCACCCCTATGAGATTAAGAAATGGGAGTTTCATAAATGTTCAATGATGGCCAGTTCAAGTGCTTCAGAAAATCCCACTCGGACTGTGGAGGACCACCCTTGAGAGGCACAGTTTACCCACAGAACGGGCACATGCAAAACAGTGCAATAGCAAGCCAGGCCCTCTGTATGATGTGTGTCCTTCCATACTGAGATCTAATCCTTGGCCAGCAGTGCATACACTTTATAAAACTCAGGTATTGCTACTTTGGTATCCAGTCCTTTGTTTGTAATCCTGTCCCCACTGTGGCCCATTGAAATCAAACTGGAAACAGTAGTGTGGGATCTTCCCGATGCACACCTGGCAGGGGATTGTACACACGTTAAAATCTGGGGCAGGTGAATGTTGGCTCTATGAACTGAAAGCATTGATTAATTTATTAGATTAGAAAAATTGTTAGCTATTTGGGCTGCTATTCTTAAGTAGGGTGCTGGGAGGTAAAAGTCATGGCGAGTGGGGTGCCCTCTATTAATGGCATGCAGACCACGTTTCTTGTGGTTTTTAAAAAAATGTTGGTGAGAGGCTTTTCTCAACGTGTTTGTCTTAGGAATTTATGTCTTTTATTCAGAGGGTCTCTGAGTCTTTTGGATGCTATGAAGCTTGCAGTGTTCTCTAGAAACAGATGGGGGCATAATTGTACAGAAGAATTACCTCAAAAATAGACAAAACGATTATTTTTCTCCATCATTCTCTCACGAACTCCACTGTGCTTGTGACTGGGTGAGGTGACGTCAGTGTGCCAGAGCAGTCAGGTGATGTACAGTATAAGCAGAGGGAGCTGTCCGAGTGCTGAAAACAGTCCACAAACTCGCAGCAGAAAGACAAGGAAGACCATGCTTTGGGTTCACTCTGCTATCTAAGTCACACAGGTAAGGGAGCTTTTTTCTTTCTACATATCAAGACTGAATGTAATGATCTTTGTTCAGAGCTTTTTCCTTTCCACTTGACACTAGGAAACCAGCAGAGTCAGGGACCCTAACAACCTGATGCACTTCAGTTAGCAGAGAAATAGTGCTTTTCAGAGGGCTCAATAGTTCTCTTTCTCACCTACAATTCAGATATGGATTTTAAAATTATGAAAAGGTCATCATTAAAATGGGGAATAAGTGGGGTAAGTTAATGGTTCTACAGCTAGTGATTACAATCTGACATCAGCTTCATTTGTTCCCTGCAGCTACCAAACATCACAATGTTTCTCTTCGAGATTTCTTTCACTCTCAGTGGTTCACTGATATATTTAAAAGAATTGTGTAAAATAAGGTGTCTTGGATACATATACAGTTCATTTAATCTTCCGTCCATCACAGCAAGCAGTATGCCAATTCAGAAATCACTTGATTTACAAAATACTAAAATGAATCTGAATATTAACCCTAATTTGTACATTAGCAATAAAACAAACTTTCAAAAAAGCGAATTCCCTGCAATTAATGTTAATTGCTCAAAAATTAAACCAGTGTTGAAGACGGTGTGTTGCATTGTTTTACATTTTCCTTATGGACAACTCACAAAGGGATTCCTATTGTAGTCACAGAGCATTATGAATTCTTTTTGAGTTCCTTAGGAAAGCTTATGAGTTTTCATGCAAAATTTTATTTGGAAATATTATATTCCCATCACAGCACCATGGGAATCTACAGGAAGGGGCTCAATGGGAAATATTACTGCTGCCATGGAAACACCCCAGAAAAGGAATTTTGTTTTTGTTTGTTTGCCCCTTCTCAGAAGACACCCCCCCATACTTCTGCATTTCTTTTGACAGCACATTACACTGAGAACTCCAACCCCTCCTTTTATAAATAGTGACTACTTAATTTGATGGAAAAGAGAGTGGATAAGAGATGACTTCTCTCTTTGCTAGGTGCTAACTGGACAAGTTGTACGTTACAGATGACTGTAAATCTGTCCAGAGTGGCTTTGCAGTTTTACAAAATGAGTAGTGAAAAGAGTTGTTTTATTATAATGTGATTTAAAAGAAATAATAATAGAGAACATTTTATAGGTTCGGAAGTCATTCACAACGTACTCAATTTTGCTCTGATTCATAAGTGAAAGTTCTGAAAGACTGGGAAGCAACCCCTTTTCCTTAAATAAGGTATTATGTTTAATGAAGTGGGTTTTTTAAATCTACTTTCAGAGATTTTAAAACAAATTATACCCAACTGCTTATTTCAAATATCATCTACCAATAAATTGGAAATGAAACTGATCCAGAGAGAAGTGCATGTGAAATATTAAGAAAGGAATTTATAAGACATGAAATGAAATATTTTTTCATAAAATGTTATGAGGATGTCAGTTTAAACTTTGCCTGTGTATAACTCTTTTACAATTTTAATTAGATTTTCCCGAGTTTTATAAAGGAGACAATACTAAATAAATTGCATGGTCTGTGAAAGGCTGCATTAATCATCTTCCGAGGGAGGATTTTAGGGGACTGTTTTACCTGAAAGAGCTAGGTTTTTTATTATGAAATATTTTTCCAGAAAATAAAAATTCACAGTATTATTTAGTAATAAACTAAAGATTAATCAATAGCCAACATCTCCACTTAAAAATATTAGCTTCATTCTATTGCAAGCGTAAGTTCTAATCAACAAAAAAATTGTAACTGTGTAGATGTGGGAGGGGAGGTGGGTTGTGCTGATTTTATCCCTTCCAAAGCTAAAGCCTTTTCTATAACAGAAGGTACAGGATTCTTTTGCCTTTGTTTAAGGATAAAGAGAGATGGTGTTAATGACTGCTCTGAAATAATCCTTTCTAGGTATCCATACTGGAGTATTAATACTTGATTGGTTAAATATTTGATATTCAAAATGATAATTTGCTGCTGGTATCGAGAGGAAAAAAGCAATTCTGGGTAACTGAGTCTACTTTATTTGCTTTATTTTGTCAAATTATTTCATATTAAACGACAATAAAGCATCATCTGTACGGAAACCCTGGAAATGAGGTGAAGTGAACATATTCCTTGTAATTTTTTTTTTTTAACTTACAGCGATAGGTAAATTCTAATCTATGTAGGTCTGCCTCCTAGCATGAATCACTGACATCTCAATAGAATGTTTTCCATAGGGCTCATGGGAGAATGAAACAAAATACATCAATTAAGCTAAGTATTTTTTTCTAACCTCACCATTTTCTCATTTACTGTAATTGATTCACAGCTGATGGAATAATATAATTGAACTGGGTAAAGGAAGAGGCCAGTATTTCATACAGCACAGTCCTATGAGGTGCTAAGCATCTCCTGGGAGCCAAGTCTTTAACCTCGGTAGCAGTTGAGGATGTTAAGCCCCTTGTAGGATTGGACTATCTATAGAAATATTTTCATATGTTGCAATAACACGACTGTGTTGCTTATGTATGATGGGTATAATATTTTCACTCCTTATTCCTTTTTTTAATAGAGCAAAATTCTCTGGCACCATGCAACTCATGGGACTTCCACCCAGCAGAAAATTTAGCCTGTATTTCCAAGATTCTACATGTGTATCCATCCTAAACCCTGAAGTGAATGACAAAACACCCATTTTCATTTCAAAGCAAAAATAAAATACTATTTGGGCCACCACAGAAGAAGTTGCCATTCAGTCTCTGCCTGGCCAAGTCCATTTAAAAGCAATGATTTAGGAAGACATCAACATATGGTGCCCTTAAGGGACAGAATAGATTAACCAGCACAAAGGGTGTTAGCCTTCCTTACTCACTATAGAAAAATTAACAAACATGTGTATTAATAGTATTTTTGAAAAGCAGCATAAGAGATTATTATAATATTTTTACAATATTTTTACGAGTAAATTTGTAACTCACCTCATTAATTTATTGGCCAGAACAAGTGGTCACATTCTCCACTCTATCAAATTAGCATTAGACTGCAACAACTCCTTTCAGTGGAGTTAGTGTTGCAGGCTGGACCACTGGGCAAAAGGATTCTATATTCTGTTTTTCACTAAGCTTGTATTAATATTTTAGTCCAAATTTTCAAAAGCTGGTGCTCAAATCTATATCTAGATGAATAAATGGATATTTTATGAACTATATAGGATTTGGATTTTCTGTTTAGGCACCTACATTGGAAAAAAAATCAAGCTTCTATAGATATATATTAACTTTATCAGGGGCTTTTACCTGCCAAAATATAAAGATGAAATGGTTTTATCTTAGTAGACAAACAAGTTCAAATGACTTTATCAAAGGAACGAGCTAAAAGATTTCCAGGATAAACTCAAACAAGAATGCTAGGGTTGCCATAAAGGGATCATATGGGAATTGTATTGGCTTTTCATAATTAATAAAACCATTGCTTCCATGGCTTCCAGTTCAAAGCAGCAATTACTAAATGTATCTCTGTATGTTAACTGTCCTTTTTCTTTATTTTAAGGAAAGATTTCAAACATGGCAGATGCTAAATCCTGCTGGCTTGGAGCAGCCTCATCCCTCACCTTTTTCTTTGTCCTAATCTGTTGTGTTGATGCAGCTTCAATCCAACATTATCAGATGCTTCAGAAAGACCCAGACTACTTAATGAAAAATTTACAAAGGCTCCCAAGCCCAGATATGATTAGAGCCTTGGAATATATTGAAAATCTTCGTAAACAAGCTAACAAGGGAGAAAATGGCCCAGATTATCCTCTCTATCAAGGTGCCCCATTTCTTCTACAGCAGAAAGAAAACAAAGATCAGAGCCACCTCACAGATAATATAAAGGATTCTTTGACTGAAGATGAGTCACAGTGGTTTAGGTCAGTGTTAGATGCCTTGAGGCAAATGGAAAAAGAGTCAAAAGCTGGCTCAAAAGAAAATAAACCATATACTCTGAGTTCAGATAACTTCCCAGCTGGACTGAGTGATGATTATGAGGCTTATAAGTGGCCTGAGAGACAACAAAAGCATTTCAAAATGCCACATTTACACTATGAAGAAAGTTCAAGAGACAGTCCTTTCAAGCGTACTAATGAAATAGTTGAAGAACAATATACACCACAAAGTCTTGCTACTTTGGAGTCAGTCTTTCAGGAGCTGGGGAAGATGACAGAACCAAGTAATCGCAAAAAAGAGAGGATAGAGGAGGACCAGAAATTGTATACAGAAGATGAAGATGATGTATATAAAGTGAATAATATTGCTTATGAAGATGTAGTGGGAGGAGAAGACTGGAATCCAATAGAGGAAAAAGTGGAAAGCCAAACCCAAGAAGAGATAAAAGACAGTAAAGAGGAAATTGATAAAAATGAAGAGATCGATGATGAAATGAAGAGATCACGGAAGTCTGGCTCCCTGGAGGATGAAATGGGGAGAGACAGTAAAGATCAAATGCCAGATGATATTACAAAGCTCATGAATTATTATCTGAAGAGGCTGATGAGCAATATTGAAAATGGCAGACTAAGGACCGGACATGAAGAAAAAAGAACAGGTACATTTTTGGAAAAACTTGATCCTCAGTCTATATCTCAACTAATAGAAATCTCTAGGAATTTACAAATCCCTCCAGGGGATTTACTAGACATGTTGAAAACTGGAGAAAGACAGCAGCAGAGTGAAAGGGTGGAGACAGAGCAGGAACCAGAGCTCCCAGAAGATCTTGATGACATCTCAGAAATTAATCAAGACGACACTGATATATATAAAAATAAAATGAATCCAAAAAATGTTTACATGAAGCAGCCAATTAATCTTATGCCAGAAAATCTACCTGAAGACCTCAATATTGAAGATATTGTCAGTCTACTAGGGACTGATAATTTAGCTAATCAGAAACCCTCCTACTTTGTAAATCAGCTTAATGAAGATAACAGTTTGCCAAGACTTTCCTACATCCCTCGAAGATCTAAAGGACATCAGCTTCCTAAAGCTGCTTGGATTAGTGATTTGGAAAGACGACAAATGGAATATGAAAAGCTAAATGAGAAAGATGAAGAAATAGCAGATTACTTGGCAAAGATGTTGGCAAAATACCCGGAAATTATCAATGTAAACCAGATGAAACGAGTTCCAATCCCAATTTCCTCTGAAAATGATCTACAGGAAGATGACCAGCTTGAGCAAGTAATCAAAGAACATTTAAATCAGCTGGTGCCACAAGAATCTGATAAACTAGCCTCACTCAGCAAAAGGCTTTCCGTGACCCGGGAAAATGATGACACACAAAACAGGCAGTATCTGGATGAAGATATGTTAATGAAGGTGCTGGAGTACCTAAACCAAGAGCAATCAGACAAAGGAAGAGATCACATTACTAAAAGGGCAATGGAAAATATGTAGCTGTTATCACACGCATAATTTCTCGTTAATGTTTTAATTTTTACCCCAATTCAATTGTGATCTCCCTCCCCCCCCCCCCAAACAACTTGCAGTTACCACTGAACAGTCTGCATAACTTTTTCAGAGCTGTTATTGTTTATGGATATAAATATATGTTATAAATCTTGGATCAAGTAACAAATTTGTTCAATTGTTTTAAGAAACAGGGTTATGAATTTAAATAAAATTGTAATATGTAAACAAATGACCATTGCATTGTTGATAAAACATGATAAATGAACAGTGCTAATGATCATATTTGAAGTTTTTTAAATTAATTGGATTATTTTGTTACTGTCTGTAGTGTTTTTCTTGTGGAGTACTGAATAAAAATACAGCATATATATAGTTTTATTTATAAGGCTTTTTCTATTCTGTGTTTTATTGTTGATGAATAAATATTATTTCTGGACACCAGACTATGTTTCTTTATAACAGTTAATAAAATCAGTTATTTTTTTAGGGGAAATAAATTTTTACGTTGATAGACAATCTTCCTAGCTTTAAATGATTTTTAATATAGTAATTATTCAGCAGAAAATATTTCTGCCTTTTTGCACTATACAAACATTTACTGGCCTGATAACGAAAGTGCCAAGCAACTACAGTTCTTTTGAAGTCAACTGTGGCTGAGGCTTCATGGAATCTTTTGAAAATCTGGCCACAAAAGATGATTGATTATGGATCTCTGGGAGGCTGATGTATTCAGCAGAAAAGACGCCCTGCAGTGGAAGCCAATGAAATATATAAAACCAAATGAAACCCAAACTTTTCACAATATCTCTCTATCCAACCAGGAGAGGGAAAGTTCAGGCAAGTAGGTTCTTCAGTGAAGCATTTCAAAATGATCACAAATTTAATACATTTTCCATATGTTGCTGCATAGCTACCAGGAGTTAACCCAGAGTAGCTGTGAGCTAATGCAACTTCTTTTTGTGAGTATGGTGACAGAATGGGTGGGGATAGCCTCTTTATATGATTTTGAGTTTCTAAAAATGATGACTGCTTCTCTTGCCATTTAAAAAAAAGTTTTGCCTACTCTTGGCCCTATCTCTGCACAGAAGTTTGTTCGATTAATCAGGCTCCTGGTAAAGGTAAATTGCTGCCTTAAATGTCTTTCCTGAATTATGTTGTTGAATGGTTGCGTCTGTCAAAGAAGAATTTAGTAGCAACATATAGCTCCAGATCCTTTAAAATTCTTCTGCAGATCTTTTTAAGACCTTTTAGAGGACACTCTGAAACTTGTAAGGTTCTGTTCCTCCAAACACTGGTGAATCTGAGATGTCCACTGATTTTCAGGGGGACTATTTATGGGTATAGATAATCAAGTGTAAGTGTTTCCAGGACTGAGGCCTAAGCAGAGTTCCTCCCATGGTCTCAAACATCTGAACTCTAGTTATGGTGTATGGGTGTAGGAGGGTTTGATTTTAACAGGAGTGGGTAATGGAATATCTAAGAAAGATACTACACAAATGGTGCAGAGAGAAATTCTTATTTTAGGTCTCATCAACTGCAGTTTATCAGGTTTCCTCTATAGTCCCTGCTTTGGGATGGATTATTTAAAAAAATATTGTGTCAGTTGCATGAATAAAAAATGTATACATAAAAATTAAAAATACCACATTGGGTCAAATTCACCCACTGGAATAAACTGGCATCACTCCATTGCTGTTGATTGAAATGCACTTCCTCATGGCAGTGGTGACTTTTATGTCTTAAAACAATTTATATTTTTATCTAGTTATCAGATTGGCTAATGTACAAATTCTCTGAGGTAAAGTCAGCTGCAAAAACTAATATGGCAGAAGGTTTTAAAAAAAACCTTAAGAGCTAACCTACTGCTTGCCATTTTCAATAAGTAGTAACCATCAGATTGCTTCCCAAGGACATATATTCCATAGACAGCTGTCTTTAGCAAATGCTGATCTTCTG
Source organism: Pelusios castaneus (assembly GCA_007922175.1). Taxonomy (NCBI): domain Eukaryota; kingdom Metazoa; phylum Chordata; order Testudines; family Pelomedusidae; genus Pelusios; species Pelusios castaneus. The sequence goes on from ML685789.1 coordinate 10,456,103, forward strand.
ATGTAAAAGCTAAACCAAAGAATGTTTGGAATAAATCCTGCCATTTTCAAGTCAAAGTTCAACTTAAAAGTTTCCAGAAAACATCATCCCATTGGACAATATGATGAGACTCCATATTTTACTTGCGCCATGAAACTTATTTTCCTTGGAACAGAAAAAATTTATAGCAGATACATGTTTCAGTGGAAATAAAGCTTTAGTCAGAGAACAGTGCTCAGCCCAAGTAGAGTGATGATACAGGAAAAAGTGTTCTTCATTATTAAAAGGGCGAAGGATGGAATCCTTCACTCCAGGCTAGGAAACCATACACGAGGCCAGTCGTAAACACAGGATATAATGGGAATGGCAGAGACCTAAGCATTTAAGGCTGGGTCCATAGAGGGTACTTAGACTCAGCGTTGCAATGTCTAACATTAAGGTATCTTGCTCCTAGTGAAATACTAATTCATAGCCCTGAGTTACATGTCTGGGCTCCCTGTACAATACATTTGGAGTATTAGACACCTATGAATGGGATTCATAAAACCAGTGCTGGCTATGCTAGTCAGGAGAAAGAGTGAGGAGGGGAGTGTAGTCTAAGCCCCTCATTTACCCTACAACCCAGGAGTTAGAAAACTCACCCAGTATGGAAGACCTACTCTGCCTTATTTGGAATGTGGTTTTATACCCAGATCTCCAACTTCCCAGGTATGTACTCTACCCACCTGGCTATGGGGTATTCTGGGAAGGGTCTGTCTTTCTTGCTGCTGAAACTGTTTCACTTTGTATAAAATGTTTGTTGGAACAGGGACCAGAACCTGGCTCTGCTAGGTGGGTTCTCTAACCATGGGGCTGGAGAGTCAGTATCTTGTTCTCTCTCTGATGTCAGGATTAAAGCAGCTTTGTATGCATCTTCCAACAACAATTAAGCTCCTTCAGAGTAAGGCAGCAGCTGAATGAGGGTCTGGGTATCTACATTTTGGATTTAGGTGTCCCAAGTGGCAGTTAGGTCTCAACAGGCCCCTGTGAATCTAGACCTAAATCTCTTCTGAAAATGAATCTTGAGCTTCCCAATCACTTACGCACATTTTAAAAAAAAAATCTTACCTCTAGATTTAATTACCACAATGTGCACTATATAGGGTTACCCCCATTCCCCAGGAACAAGGAAGATGTTTAACCAGCCTCTGGGACTCACCCAGCTAGCACAGAGTGGGCATGGTCTCTGCACCTCTCTCTCAGCTTTGGGTTGTAGCCTCAAGGCTGGATTTGGGCAGTTAGGGACCCAGGCCATAGCCTTGCCCCTCCCCACAAACACCTGGAGTGGCAGTGTGTGTGTGTGCATGCGTGCATACCTTTTTCTCCCCTCCCACGAAAGCAAGGGCAGTAACACACCTCCCTGTAGTTGCAGCAGAAGCACACTCTCCATTTTGGAGTATCAGGCTGGCAGGAGGGGTTAAATCCCAGCCTGAGAATGGCAGGGATTGCAGCAGAACCCTCTCAAGACTTGCTGGTTGGGATGCCTGTAGGGTGGGCATGACTCCTGCATCTTAGTCCTGACACACAGAGTCCTCTCCAGAGAAGTGAATCGTGGAGTTAGCACCGTATACAGAGGAACAGAGTATTTTGCAGTTTTCAGAGGCATTGTTTCAGGTGGGCTGGAGAATCAGGCAGACATTCACATCATAATTTCAATCTTGTCTTCATAGAAAGTCTAGCTACTGCTGTTGTGATTTCATTGAAAAAATAAGTTTGTCTTGCAAGCCCAGGATTCCAGAAGCCTACACCATGTATTCTGGCAAGGATATCTGACTTTCTGGGCTTGAGAATGTGACCCAGATGTCCACTGGTGGTTCATCATTCTGTAATAGCAGCGCTTGTCAGGCCTCACATACTTTCTCCACCCAACTCACTTTTGTCATAGTCTGTATCTAATTGGTGTCATGTAACAAAAAACCTAAGAACTCACTAATCATAATATTTTTGCATGATGCATGTACAGAGTGTGTAAAAGCATTATGAATATGCGCTAGCGTTATGTTCTGAAAATGTGTTTGGCCAGCAACACATATGCCCGTAGACAATAGAATGGGTATTGGCTTGGCTGATGAGCCTGGGACAGTGAAGGTGCATTTATCTAAAAGGTAAACAAAGTCATCAAGCAAACTGAAAGGAAATAATGACAACTGTCACCAAGGGGAGGAAATCTACACCAGAGCATATGGAGTCACCCTCTTCCCCGAAGAAATAAAGGAACTATGGATGCATCTACACTTGTAAATTAAGTCAACTTAAGCTTGCTTAAGTCAACTTAAATTACTCTGCGTCTACACTATACTTTCCTTAAATCGGCTTAAGCAATCTGATTAAGTCAACTTTATAAAACCTCGTTTTAAGTCGACTTTAGAAAGTTGACTTAAGCCAAAAGTTGACTTAAGCCAGTGTAGACCTGGAGTAGCCCTACGTCAACTTAGAGTCGACTTAGGGCTCTCCAGGACTCCCCCACTGCCCTCCCTGCCAGGGTGGCTGGCCCAGGGAGAGCCTGGCATGCCCCCCCCACAGGGTGGGGCAGAGCCCTGCCCACCCTTCTCCTATGCCCTGCCAGGGTCCCTGTCCCCCCCAGTACAATGGGGCAAAGGCTGAGCCCACTGGCACTTGGCAAGGGGTGCCCCCCCCCGCCATCGTGGACCAGTTCCCACCTAGCCCCTACAAGTCGACCCAGGCATCCAGTGTGGATGCTCTAGGTTGACTTTATAGGGTCCCCCCAAAGTCGACTTAAAATTTAAGTGTGGACATGCTAAGTCAACTTAAATTCACAAGTGTAGACATAGCCCAAGAAAGTAAATTTCAATGGATTACTGGAATATAAAAATGGGGAGGGGGGAGGATTAGGGTGTCTCACCATCAAATGATAAGTAACTGAATCAACTGATTCTAGACAATATTACAGTATTATAAAAAGGCATCAAATGTCTTCTATGAAAGCTAGTGGCATGCTGGTGATTAAAATAATTGTAAAATGTATGCGTTAACACTATATGAGGAATTGGGAAGGCTCACTGCTATTATTTTTTACAGTTTGTGATCAAACAAAGGGAGAAACAGATTTTCAGACACCAGGGATGGCAGATCTCCACCCATCTCCAATGAAATTAAACAAAGGGTGACCAAAACCATTGGAAGCCTCATTTACATATAAATCATCAGGGGGAAGAGATATCATCCCAATCCTGGGTCAAAACAGTGAGTTTGGGAAGATATAAGGAAAGAGAAGAAGCAATCTTGGCATCTATCCCAGGACAGATACATCGAGCCAGAGCTCTTGCAAGCTGAGAAAGATGGGTTCTTCAGCCAAGTCTCTGGGAACCGAATATACGTGAGAAATCTACTTAGGTAAAGACTGTTTCACACAGGCAAGGGAAACCAGCACACACTGTACTTCTGTGGAAGGTCCTGACTGTGAGATTGTCAGTCATGGATTCAGATACAAAAATTAGTACGAAATCTACCTTCAATCAAGACTGTAGCTTATTGTCTTAGCTACTAGAAAGTGTTCCACTTTTTTTTTCCTGTTACTACTTTGGCTCTATCCCTTGTACTTGAACTCACTTAAAATTATTTCCGCAGATTTTAGAGCATAAATATCAGTGAAAGCAGCAAGCTGTGTACACATCCTGTTCGCTTACACCACTGGGACATTCCAAGGTCAATTCAGGCCATGAGGGGTTGTGTGACTGCCTGCTCCCTGTAACCTGGGTGCCTTAATGCTCTGCTGCTGTGGCCCAGTAATTACAAGCAAACATGCAGGTCCCTGAGTATGTGTGGTTTAGTTCAGCATTCTGACCCCAGTAGCCTGCCTACAGTACAACAGCCCCACCCTGGTCTGTATGGGTGTGTCTACACTTGTAAATTAAATCGATTTAAGCCTGCTTAAGTCGACTTAATTTACTCTGCGTCCACACTGGAGTTTCCTTAAGTCGACTAAAGGAAAAGTAAAGTCGATTTTGTAAAATCTAGTTTTACATCGACTTTACTGCTTAAGTTGACTTCTTAAGTCAACTTCAGCAGTGTGGATGCCCTAAGTCGACTTGTTCGACTTAGGGCAGGAGGGACAAGGGAACACCACATGGCTCCCTGGCAGAAGGGAGCCACTGTGGCTCCCTTGTCCTGGGGAGCCCCTGCTCCCTTCTCCCCAAACCTGTGGCTTCCCTGCCAGGGGAGCTGTGGTCCTGAGGAGAAGGGGTCCCCAGCCAGGGCTCCAGCGGGAGGGGATCCCCTGCTGGAACCCTGGCTGGAGAGCCAGACGGCTGTGCCAGGACCAAGAAGCCACTCCCAGCTCATCCCGGCAGAGCCATCTGGCGCATGGCTGGCTCTGCCGGGCCAAGGAGGGGTGGGCGGCTCTCCCAGCTCCCTTCTTGCCGGGACCACTCGGTCCCCGAGATCCGTGCTACCTCCTGGCCAGGACTGCAGGGTCCCAGCTAGGAGGGAGTGTGGGGCTCCCTTCTCCCCAGGACCCGAGCGGTCCCAGCTAGGAGGGTTCCCTTCTGCCCGGGACCTGAGAAGTCCCGAGCAGAAGGGAGCCGAGTGGTCTGGGGCAAAAGGGAGCTCCACGCTCTCTTCTCCCCTGGGACCACTCCAGGGCTTGCTGCCTAGGGAGAGCCAGCCCTGTACAGCTGAGGCTCCAAAGGAGCCTCACCTCCCCCTGGACCTAACTAGTCAACTTAGAGAGTCTAGTGTAGACTCTCTAAGTCGACTTAGTATGGCCCACCTTAAGTCGATTTAGGAGTCCTGTGTCGACTCTCTAAGTCGACTTAATAAGGTCAACTTAAAGTCAACTTATTAAAGTCGACTTAGTAAAGTCTACCTAAATTCCCCAGTCTAGACATAGCCTGTCAGCCTTAGGCTGTGTCTACACTTCGGGTGTGTCTACACTTGTAAATTAAGTTGACTTAATTTACTCTGGGTCCATACTGGAATTTCCTTAAATTGACTTAAGCTGCGGCTCCCTTCTGGCTGGGACCGCGCTCCAGCTGTCGGGCAGCCTCCAGAGGCTGCCCGGGAGCTGGAGCACTGCTGTGCTTGCAGTTGCCAGTGTTACAGCTGCCGGGAAGCCTCCGCGGTCTCCCCGCCAGCTGCAGCACCGCCGTGCTGGCAATTGCGGGTCCTGGCAAAAAGGAAGCGGTGGCTCCCTTTTTGCCAGGACCCCCCGAGTCCTGGAGAGAAGGGAGCCCTGCAGTCCCTTCTTGCCGGGACCGCTTGGTCCCAGCTAGGAGGGAGTGCGAGGCTCCCTTCGGCCAGGACCGCTTGGGTCCTGGCTAGGAGGGAGCCCCACATTCCCTTCTCCCTGGGACCGAGAAGGGAGCGGGATTGGCTTTTCCCAGGACAAGGTGTTAGCGGCTTCCTGGGGAGGAGGGAGCAGGGGCTTCCTTTCCCCCTTGCCCTAAATCGACTTAAGCATTAAAGCATCCACACTGCTTAAGTCGACTTAAGAAGTCGACTTAAGCATTAAAGTTGACTTTATAGTAGGTTTTATAAAGTCAACTTTAAATTTCCTTAAATTGCTGCCAAGTCGACTTAAGGAAACGCCAGTGTGGATGCAGAATAAATTAAGTCGACTTAAGCCTGTTTAAGTCAACTTAATTTACTAGCGTAGATGCACCCTTAGTTACTACCTTGCAGGATGACCCCCAAAACATGAGACAGACACATAAATTAGATTCAATAAAATCTAATCTAAATCTAAATCTAATTCAATTGATCAGTAGATTAAACAATAATAAAGATTAGCAAGGTAGCATGATAACAGTATTCTTTATTGTTCAAAAACCTGATGAAAAGCCACTGAAGTAAAAGAGAATTTTTCCCAGGACAATAGATTTCTCAATTGTGAGACTATCCCATACATTATTAGAAGCTCACAGAGAGATTTTAGGTGTGTTTTCTTGAATTAGGTTACAGTGCCTGTGGTTTTAAAATCTATACGCACAGTTGCTGTGGATCGATATTAAAGTCACATATCAGAGCTAACGTCCTGTGTCACTTCTGGTACCTCAAAGTTACAGTAGAAGGATTTTTCTCTATGCCTCCAAAAGAGATGATAAAATAAAGAAAATCACCTTTTTACTTGTCACTTGAGAATTAAAGTTTGATTATTACTGCCTTCATTTTCTGAATGGTGGCACACAGTGCTTTATAAAACCAATGTCTGTTCTGTTTCTCCATCAACAGACCTCATCATATCAGCAGCTTCCCTTCCAGCATTCAGTTCTGAACCTCCTGGTTGCTATGGCAGCCAGGACAAGATCAGCAATTAAGGGGTGCTTTACTTGGCCGCTCTCTTAGGTAGTAATTGAACAATGCATTTGAGCCCTAAAGACCTCACAGATTAAAATTACTTGGAAGTTTCAACCTTGGTTTCTGCTTTGTGTTAAAAATCACAAAGGCATAGCCTCCAACCCAGACCTTTTAGCCTTAACCTTGAATTTAGATTTGTGCAAGAGCTCAATGAATTATTTTCAATTCTATTTTTCATTGAATCAACATGTACAAACTTCATTAAGCACTGTTTGTTCTACTAATTTAATTGAAATTGGATAGATTTTAGTGACTTTCGAAGGGAATAAAGAATATGTAACATGCATCAGCATGGGATTAGTAGTACTCAATATCTTCCTCAGAACATAATGAATTTTTTACCTACAAGAACGTAATGAATTTTTTACCCACAAGATTTGTAATGCATAGAAATACAAAAGTTATTTAAATAAATAAAAGTCATACATAACTCAGTTTATTATTATGTCTTTAAGGTGTCACATTTCTGTTGAAAGCATGTTTATGGTTTCAGGGAATCTGAGTTTCACAGGTTCTTCCTTCTGGCCATTAGTTGACTATTTTACCACAAGATAATATATCCTTGTTTACAAGTTAAGTCAAATGATTTATACTGCAGCCAATGCAACAGAAATTGAAAAAAAAAATTGTTGTGAAGGAACAAATTGACAGAGCCAGACGGGTACCCAGAAGTCAACTACTACAGGAGAAGCCCACGAAAAAAAACAACAGAACGCCACTGGTCACCACCTACAACCCCCAAGTCAGACCTCTTCAACACATCATCAAAGATTTACAGCCTATTCTGCAAGATGATCCCTCACTCTCTCAAGCCTTGGGAGACAGACCTCTCCTTGCTTACAGACAGCCCCCCAGCCTTAAATGGATACTCATGAGCAACTACAGATCATACAACAGAAACACTAAAGCAGGAACATATCCCTGCAACAAACCACGCTGCCAACTTTGCCCTCATATCTACACTCAAGACACCATGACAGGACCTAATCAAGCCATCTACTCCATCAAGGGCTCATTCACCTGCTCGTCCACCAATGTGATTTATGCCATCATGTGCCGGAAATGCCTCTCTGCCTTATATATTGCACAAACAGGACAGTCTCTGTGCCAAAGAATAAATGGAGACAAATCTGACATCAGAAATTGCAACACTACAAAACAATAGGGGAACACTTCAATCTGTCTGCTCACTCCATTGATGACTTGTTAATAGCTCTATTGAAACAGATAAATAACAAATCACAGCTTCAAAGAGAAACTGCAGAACTCCAACTTATATGCAAATTTGACTCAGTTGCCTTGGGGTTAAACAGGAACTATGGATTTTTCTCTCATTACAACAGGTGATTTGACCTCATCTTCCTCTATGTGCTGTTCCCCAGTGTTTGAATCCTAACACCTATTTTGATTTGCTGTTACAGCCTGACCTGATCCTATGTCATACACTCCCCTGCATTTAATTTCCTCCCATTCTGTAAGTTCCCCATCTTCAAAGCATCTGACGAAGTGGGATTTTCTCCCACGAAAGCTCATGCGATAAATAAATCTGTTAGTCTTTAAAAGTGCCACAGGACTCTGTTGTTTTTCGACTTAATAAAGTCGACTTAACTTTCTAAGTGTAGACATAGCCGTAACACGTACATATGGACAAATTCTTGAGGCACCGTGCCTGCAGTGGTCTCCCACTATAGAAAACATAGCCGGAAGCAGAAACAAAGGGGAAAATTGGCCATTCCTATTCTGTCTTCCTTCATGGTTTGTGAAAAGAATGCTCTGGAGGTTCTTGACCAAGGGACCAATAGAGAGATTTCCAGGACCAGTTCTGGCTTTGTTTCCTTTACACATTTCACTGCCACATTATGCTTGTGTGCTCATGGTAACTGAGGAACAGCAGCTGGATCTGGCCTCTGCATAGAGAACTTTGTGTGATGAGAAGACTCCTTCCTTTCTCCCTCAACCCCCTACAATCCACTGAAGTCTGGTGACAATTTGGCTCTCAGAATTTAAGAATGGCACTACCATTGGTTAAGGGTTATGCTAGAACAAAGAGTTTGGGAAACTTCAGGTATGAACTGTGATTACTATAGTATAAAAGACCTTCTCACAATATTTAAGCAAATCCCTCAATGAATTCTTGTTCGTTTGTGTTTTTCATCTTTGCCAATAAAACAAATATTGAGGATGACATAAGAGTCTGCATTGTATAACTGAGCAGCTTTGAGGTTTTAATGAGATTTAACATTAAAAATATTCACTGACGTTTTCTACTCTTCCATTCTCAGGTAAGAAATACAGTAAATATTTAATTTACTTGGGAAATACAGTCTAAACACAGTGTAAAGTGTAGACGTACCTCCAGAGAAGAGCTGCTCTACCTCCCTTGCTGGGGATAAAACCCATTAGTGATTGTGAGATTGTCAGTGGCAAGAATCATAAGAGTACCTTCCTGGATGGATGAGACACCACATTTCCTGGGGAGTGAAGAGGAGGCATTTCCTGCATCTTCCCGATGTGGTGAAACTTGGTTTACACAGTGACGTCCAGCTAAGAAAAAACATTTCTCTGTAATATGTTCTCTCTAATAAAGTATTTAAGTAAATAACATCAGCTCATCAATTCTTGTTTCTTCCATAACTACAGGTGGTTTACCATATAATTCTGTTTAGTTTGACATCAGGCAGATGATGGAGGAGCAAAGAATACTACTAACACCCCCCTCTTCTATAGAACTTTTTTATCCATAGACCTTAAAACACTTTGCACAAAAGGAGGGCAGCATATTTACCCCTGTTTTACAGGTAGGGAAACTGAGGCACAAAACAGTGACATGACTTGTCTGACAGAGTCGGGAATGGAACCTCTGCCACTTGTGTCTTATGGGAATATCACTATTCTAGTAAAATAAAAGTGTCTTAAATGCTCATTCTCCAGCCCTTACACAGACAAATCTTCCATAGACTTCAGCAGGAATTTTTGCTGAGGTAAGACATTCAGGAGAAAATCCATGGCTTCCTATCAGTGAACTGGAGGATTTACATAGATAATTCATTTGCGGTAGTGAGAAGCAGAAAGGAATTATGCCCCATGTAGCCCCATCCAATGTGCTATTACACTAGCCAAATCAGTTTGTCATTGAATTTGCTCACCTCTTCAGTGTCTAAGATCAGATTTAGCTCTCTCAGCACATGTCCAACAAATTAATACAAGCAAGCAGCTGCAATGCCTCCAGGGTATAGAATGGGGATGAGCCCTGAATCACTGCTGATTATCTGAAGAGGAACTTTGTTCCTGCCTTTTGGATGGCAATTCTAAAACATTAGAGATGTTTAATAATTTATGCTGCAAGAGCGGTAAATGTGACTGATTAAATGTGTTCAATGTTTCCTAAGAGAGATCCTGTTACATCATGAAACCATTATGTTTTTGCAAACACCTTGGAACTGTTGGTTCACTTCAAATGGTTCCCACCGCCCACCCCATAAAGGAAGAGAAGAGACCAAATTCCAATTCATTTGTACATCTATACTATGACTATACCATTATTAGTTTAAAAATCCCCAGTCAACAGTTTTATTATGTAGAGGCTATAGATCCAATGCACAGAGCTTTTGCATTGCCTTTACAGATTGTTTCTGTTGGAAAAGAAAACACAGGCAATGAGCTATAAACTTTTCTCAGTTTTATGGTTATTTAGAGAATCTCAGAATCACTGTCAGCAAACCTAACCAACTACTAAGGGCACAGAAAGATACCATTCCGATGTGCAGAAAGATGAAAAGAAATATGAAAGGCACCCAGCGTGGCTTAGCAGAGAACTCTGCGGTGAGCTGAAACACAAAAGGGAAGCTTACAAGAAGTGGAAGCTCGGACATATGACTAAGGCGGTGTATAAAGATATTGCTCGGGCCTGCAGTGATAAAATCAGAAAATCCAAAGGGCAATTGGAGTTGTAGCTAGCAAGGGATGTGAAGGATAACAGGAAGGGGTTCTACAAATATGTCAGTAACAAGAAGAGGATCAGGGGTGGTCTAGGTCCCTTACTGAATAGGACAGGTATCCTCTTGACAGATGATGCGGAAAAGGCTGAAGTACTCAATGCTTTTTTTTACCTCAATCTTCACAGGGAGGGTCAGCTCCCAGGCTATTACATTGGGTAACACAGAATGGAGAGAAGGAGAGTGACCTTCAATGATGGAAGGTCAGGTTAGAGACTACTTAGAGAAGTTGGATGTGCACAAGTCTTTGGGGCCAGATGAACTGCATCTGAGGGTGCTGAGAGAGTTGGCCAATGTAATTGCAAAGCCACTGGCCATTACCTTTGAAAATTCTTGGTGAATGGGGGAGATCCCGGATGACTGGAAAAAGGCAAAAATAGTACCTATCTTCAAGAAAGGGAAAAAGGAGGATCCGGGGAAGTACAGACCACTCAGCCTCACCTCAGTCCCTGGAAAAATCATGGAGCAGGTCCTCAAAGAATCCATCCTGAAACACTTGGAGGAAAATTCCAGTCTGAATTTGTCTAGCTTCAATGTTCAGCCATTGGACCATGTTGTGCCTTCTCTGCTAAACTGAAGAGCCCATGAATCCATGAATTTTGCATTTCATTCTGCAAGTGTTTATGTCCATGGTCAATCTAATCTCCTGGAAAGATGGATTCCATAGCTCAGGTTTAAATCCCAAGAAAGTTCTGTCTTCTGCACTCATGAACTTCCCTTTGGCTGGTTGCTAGTTTCATTGTTCTAATGGACTGTAACCATCATGCAACAGTGGTCTTCAAATTTAGAGAAGTTTTTTATGTTGAAAAAAAGAGACATCAGCCTCCACAAAAGACATGTTAACGCTATGATAAAGATAGAACCTGGGTTTCCAGGTTCCTATCTCTGCACCTATCCAGACAGCACTGCCTCCCAAAGGAGTGGGGCTGAGTTCTGTCTTAAATGGACAAACCTGTTATCACGATAGATATAGCAATAGAAATCGTGAACATGTAATGCGTAGAATTGAAGAGAAATGTTGGATTGATGTGTGCAATAATAAATGCTGATGTATGGAATTGTAACTGAAATAGGAAGTGACCAAGATCCTTAGCCACAGATAAAACTGGAATGGTTAATATGGCACAAAATTTTAATCTAAAATACTGATGTTTGCTGAAATATAGTAAAATCAGAACAAGTATGTTGGGTTGTATTGCAAATTTACAATCATTCTGAAAGGAATAATTTAAAAAATACTTAATATTTTGGAATTTCTTGAGAAATTTTTTAAAATCTTTTTTTAAAAAGGAAAAATATCTAATAATTGTTTTATTAATTTTTTCATCTTTGATAAACCCCATTTTTTAAATCAATATCTATGCCAGCATGAGTAATTTCTTGGCTCCAAGCAAGGGAGTTAATTTGTACATATGCACATCATATATATATATATAAATTTATTCATGCAATAAATAAATATGTTAGTCTTTAAAAGTGCCACAGGACTCCTTGTTTGTTTTGCTGAACCAGAATAGCACAGAACAATTTGTACATAGCAATTCTCTTTTCTCTTTCCAAGTAGATTGGAAGATTGAGCCTAAAAACCTCAGGGCTGTGCTCTAATACAGAAATCTATTCAGAGCCATGACTAAGGACTATGCAGTAAGTCCATTAATGCGATCAGAAGAAATGGTTTCTCCCAGATTGATTGACACAATCCCAAATGGAAAGAGTCTGAAAAGCAATCAAGCTTTCAATACAATCTTGGCTTTTGTTTTTTTCTTTCTCAGGTGTTGGTCAAAGGCCTGGTTCCCTCTTCATGAAGGCTGCTGAAAGCTGGGGCTAACTTTATACTACAAATCCGGTCTGAAGGCGGAATTTAAATTTTATAACTGAGCAATGTGATCACTGAAGTCCCCTCCTAAAACATATGGTGAAATAGGATGGTGAGCATTTCCAATCCTGGTTATTTTGCTACCATAATCAGTAAAGAATAAAAGAAAAATGGTTTTTGGCAGCCTACCAAGACTGAAGATTAATTAAACTGTTTGGGGAAATCTGATTGATGACTTTCCATAGATACAGAAGAACAGATGCTGAACAAGCAGCATATTTTGCCAGCCAGAAACCATTCTTGCCAATGCTGAGCACCTTCACATTCTATTGATACAACACCATATAGTAAAGGTTAGACATCACACAGGATCAAGCCCTTAAATTAACAGGTACCTCATGATGACATGACCTGGCTACATCACTGCTGATCAAGCTGCATATTTTATGTTTCTCATTGTTACTTTCTTAATAGATCAAACTACAATTTGCTGAGTAAGTTGCATTGCTTAATAGTCCTTACTATAACTTCTGGCATATTTCATTACTGAAAAATTCTATTGTTCATGCTGATCTGTTTTCATATATCAGGGTGCTGTGCAATCTGGGTACTTCACTCTGTGTGTCATGATGATTAGCTACTGTCATTCTAAGTCTACCACATTACTGATCAAGTAGCATATTTCATTATATGGGTGATTTTCATAGATTTCAAGGCCATAAGGGACCAATGTGTTCATTTAGTCTGACCGCGACAACCTTCCCCAAATTAATTCCTAGACCATATCTTTCAGAAAGACATCCACTCTTGATTTAAAGATCATCAGTGATGGTAAATCTTCTACAAGTCTTGGCAAATGGTTCAATTGTTAAAAATGTATGCCTTATTTCCAGTCTGACTTTGTGTAGTTTCAACTGTCACCCACTGTATCATATTATACTTTCTCTGCTAGATTAAAGGGACCATTATCATATGTTGCTCCCCATGTAGCAACTTATAAACTAAACCAAGTCACCCCTTAACCTTCTCTTTGTTGAGCTATGTAGATTGAACTCTTTGAGCCTAAAACTATGAAGCATGTTTTAAAAAACTTTAATAATTCACATGGTTCTTCTCAGAACCTTCTCCAGTTTCTCAACAGCCTTCTTGAATTGCAGGCATCAAAGCTGGACACCGTATTCTAGCAGAAGTCACTCACATACACAATACAGATGTGAAATAACATCTCTAATACTCATAATTCCCCTATTTATACATACAAGGATCATATTAGTCCTTCTGACCACAGAGTTGCATTGGGAGCTCATGTTCCGTTGATATCCACCACAATACACAAATCATTTTCAGTCACTGCTTCCCATGATAGAGTCCCCAATCCTCTAATTATGGTCTGCATTCTTTTTTTTCCAGATGTATACATTTACATTTGGTCATATTTAAATGCACATTGTTCACTTGAGCTCAGTTTACCGAATGACCCAGGCAGCTCTGTATCAAGGACCTGTTCTCTTATTTATCACTCTCCAGATCTGCGTGTCATCTGCAAACTTTATCAGTGATTTTAGGTTTTCCTCCAGGTCACTGACAAAAATGTTAAATAGCATAGGTCCAAGAACCAGTCCCTGCAGGACTCCACTAGAAACTGCCCTGCTCAATAAAGATAAACTTTTCTTTTTAACATTTTTACTTTACCAGTTAAACTGCAGTGATACTATAGTATTGGTACAACTTAAATCAAGATTTGTAGAAATCTACTAATAAAACTACATAATTTAGTAGTTCATCTTTTATAGTACACATTTCTGGTTATATAATGTTATTCACTAGTTCATCTATTAAATAGCCTCAGCATAAGAAACAGTAGAAAATTATTTTAAATGTTCTGTCTCGATAAAACTTCTTTCTTGTCCTCTGAACTTATGTGTATTTTCCTTCTAATTGCACGTTTTACCTACTGAGCTATACACCTCAGTGGTGACAAATTCCAAAGAGATAGCTGTGTTAGTTTATTTCAGAAAAAACGACAAGGAGTCCTGTGGCACTTTAAAGACTAACAAATGTATTAAGGCATAAGCTTTTGTGAGCTATAACCCACTTCCTCAGATGCATATATGTAGCCCACTCCTTGTTTGTTATACTTCAGTGGATGAACCTTATGCTTTTTGATGGAAGAATAATTAGTTTTTTGATTCCATACTTGGCTAACAACTTATGATTATTTATCCTCCTACATATACTATGAATACAAACGCAGAGGGCTATTTTAAGTATCTTTTTCTTTTTAAAAGCAAACAAAAGAAAAATTTGTTGCTTTAGTAATTCTTAATAGGTGTTCAAAGGAAATAAAACACACTGTTCCAAACAATATTAACAATCTACTTTTATAATTGTAATTATCATATTATACTTAGCAACAAGAATTTCAGGAATTAGGGTGGATAAAATGTAGCTAGATGAGACAGAGAAATAAGTTTTCTAGTGTTTAGAGCACTGTTCTGAGAATCAGAGGGAAGAACAGAATCTACATCACATATCACTGACTTGTCATGTCAGCATGAGCAAGTCACTAAAATCAACTGCCACAGCTCTTCACCATACCTACGGCGCAAAGATTTTGTGAGGCTTAAGCCATACAACATTTGCAAAGCGCCGTGAGAGTCTCTGATGAAAGGTGCTAGACAAAGCCAAAACATTTAGCACTAGATAGATGCTATGTACTTCAGTCAAAATTTTTGAATGTGGGTATTTAAAATTAGGCACCTAAATACATATTTAGATATCTATAGTAATATAGCTTCACTTTCAAAGCTTGTAAGCACTGAGAAATCCCACAGAACTCTGACAACATCAGCCTTTCTATTTATTCTCTCTTTTCTTTGTATAAAATTGTATTTGTAGCCACTGGATGAAATTCTCTGCTGGTGTAAATGGCTGCAACTCTACTGACTTCAGTGACTGAGAATTTGGATTTTTTTTTTTTTTTTAAGAAAAACATTCACTGATGATTATTAAATATTCATATAGGACCAATTCTATTCTCATATACATCCATATATTGTTGCAATGGATGCATATAGGGGCAAGAGTGACATTTCATTAACAATACATGTTATCAACTCAGATTGCAAACTCTTCTGGATGGGGACTGTGGCTTAGTGTAATAGTTGACATCAAACTGGGTCAAATGTGAGAAGGCGCCATGAAAGAAATAGGTCTGTACTGGAGAGCTGAAGGAGGAGAGAGAAATTTATAAATAAGTATCACTGCTTTTCCAGTGGACCACATTCCTTTATGTACACAGAGGCAAATCAGCCAGGTGTATCTCCTAGCACACTGTTGGACACTAGGGACACGTTCTACCTGTCTGCTTTCACGTGAAGAAAATGGACTCATTCTGTCTCCTCCACCCTTATTCACAAGTGAAGCAGAGACCAGGACACATCTCTTAGTGGAAGATTACATACAAAACAAATAAGGGCGCACTCAGCTATTATGAGATGACCTTACTGCAGAGGTGTGTGTAAGACCAGAAGCTAGAAGACAAGCGTCTCCAACATTCAAGAAGTATAATGATCTGTTGTATGGTCCTCTATTTTTAAAATATCCTAATTAGGGTTCTAAGATATGTAATAGTTTACTCATAACAACCCAATCATTCCCTTTACCCATTGTAATTTTACATCGCTAGCCATTTTATTGTTGGATGAATAGCAGGGTGACAATCATTCATTTGGAGAATATAGTTCAATTTAGTGAGTGAATTACTGAGGCCATTATCTTTACTACAGTATGCTGTTCCGCCCATTTTAGAAAGTACGAAAAGGACAACAAAACAGTGGTTTTAGCAGGCACACGTAACACATTATTGGCACAAAATGTGACTGTTAGTTCAGATAGTAAAGGGTTGAGAGAGTGATTAGATACAATGCTTTAATGAAAACAATTCCTTTTGGTTACAGAGGCTCTTCAGTGGATCTGAAGATGCTTTTGTTCTCTCAAATGTACGTTAGCAACAGCTCAGAAGATAAATTAATCATAGAACTGTATTACGTTGCCATTAAGAATTTTATGGTTATTGTGTCTAACTTGCTGTTGTGGTACTATGAAAAACATATCATTATTATTATTTTATTACTTTCGTTTGTTGTTAATCATCAGGAACATGCCTGTTATTGCAGAAGACACAAGATAAGCAATCTCTGCACCAAAGGTACTGCAATCTAACCAAGACAGATTAAGAATACACACCAAAAACAAAGACCACAAAAGGAAATAGTGAGACGGTATGGCCTACATTTTCAGAAGTGCCTAATAATTTGGGGGTACCTCTTTTGAGATGCCTGAAAGGGGACTGATTTTCAGAAATGCTGAGTGTCCGCACCCCCTGAAAAGGGATGGAGAAAATGGCAAACAATTAGGTGCAACTTTGCATAATCATCACTAAGATGTTTCTTTGGTTTTATCACATTTTCAAGATGTGAAAGAGAAAGTAACTTCTAAAATGTTCCAAGCTGACTGACTTGCCTTCACATTGCACTGGTTTGATAACACTGGAAAGTGAGACCTTGATCCAGCAAATAACTTAAGGAAAGGGCATAGACTACCCCAGTGCCTAAAATTAAGCATGTGCTTTGCTGCATCAAAACCTCTTTTTATCCACGAACCAGATACAGTGCTAGCTGAATCCAAATCTATTTGCATTAACTATACTCTGGAGGGATCACCTCTAAGGACAGTCCATTCTCTGTTGTCATTTGACTACCGACCTGGACTGAGGTGCCAAGGATGCTAATAGGCATCAGTAATGATGTGGACACTCATCCAAAAGAAACTGGATAGAGAACATTTTGGACAATTGCTGGACAGATAGGACTTGTCCACTGACTATGTGTATTTGATCTGAGCTAGTATTGAAAAAATCCATATCCCATGACCAGTCACTTGAAAACTCACAGTCCTCCTCATGTATCAATGTAAGAGGCTGAAGGGATGTAAGTACAGTATATATTTTATGTTATTGTTTTCTCCTGCAAGATCAGTTATTGAGCATATATCAAACATATAGCTATTTTTAATTCCTTATTTGGTTCCTTGTAATGATGCTTCGTAATTACCAGTAAGTAGCCCCGGAAAACTTAAAGTTTTGCATTATGAATTAAACCTGTAAAAAAGCAGCAGCTTTATAATCCTAAAATCTATCCATCCAGTTACTTACACGGCCCTGATCAACACAGTACCTAAGTGCCTGAAGCTGAATTTCTGACAAGTACAAAACAGCTGTTGCCTTCTTGGAACTGTGACTTTAGGCCTCTTTGCTTAATAAAGTGCAGGAAAATGACTAATGGCCTTGAACTCATTTCCAGTCACTGTATTCCTTTAGGGAAGAATAGAATGAACAGAAGACAGTTCATCAAGGTGGGACGCTAATGAGATCTGATTATTTAATTATCTTTAATAAAGAGTTACTGCCAGATTTTTTTCAGAGATTTTTTCCCCCTTTTTACTTTGGAGTATTTGCAATATCTTCTCTGTGCTGAAAGAAAAGGTATTGCCATCGCTTTTACAACCCTTATCTAACATTTCCCTGAGGGAGCCATTTGTCAGCTGCTGAAATTCTGACAGCCATCTAAATGCATGAAGTTCTCCTCTCATGTCTGCTACTTGTTGCCAACCTTCCCTTTCTTTCCTTTACCACAGGTCTCCCCCGCTTCCTCCAATGTAAGATCATCTCTGATAGGCAGAGCCTTGCTCTAAGCCACCACTTGAATCACTGGTCATACTTTAAGAATAATTTTGTTTGACCTTTCGTTAAAATGCAGCCTCTACTAGACAACTGAGAGTTACTGATCCCTAAATTAAGTGATTAAGAAAAGTGTCACAGTATGTATAGATAATGTTCAAAATAAACTACTACTTGGAGACAGATTCTGATACCCTTACTCATGAGTACTAGTTCATTATTCTACAAGTAAAACAAACAAGGAGTCCTGTGGCACCTTAAAGTCTAACAAATTTATCTGAGCATAAGCTTTCGTGGGTTATAATCCACTTTCTCAAATGCATGCAGTGGAAAATGTAGTTTCTTATGTACATATACTCATGCAAAGAAGGATGAGTCACAGTGTTAATGAAGGACCAGTGTTTATGAGGTCAATTAGGAATAGTGTGGATGTAGCCTATACACAATTGATTAGAAAGTAAGAATGTTTAAAGAGGGAAAATTACTTTTTGTAGTGAGCTAGTCCCTCCCAGTCTTATTCAGACCCAGTCTGATTAGTGTTAAGTTTGCATATGAATCCCAGCTCTGCAGTTTCATGCTGAGGTCTGTTTTTGAAGTTTTCTTCCTGAAGTATGGTAACTTTCAAGTCCATTATTGAGTGCCCAGGGAGACTGGAGTGCTGTCCTACTGATTTTCAAATGTTACCATTCTTAATGTCTGATTTGTGTCCATTTATTCTTTTGCATAGACAATCTGGTTTAGCCAACGCATATGGCAGAAGAGCATTGTTGACGCATGATGGCATAGATCACACTGCTAGATGTGCAGATGAACTAGCCCCTGATGGAATGGCTGGTTTTGTTAAGTCCTATGATGGTATCACTTGAGTAGATATGCAGGCACAGTTGGCAATTGGGTTTGTTGAAGGGATAGTCTCCTGGGTTAGTATTTCTGTTGTACGGTGTTAGTTGCCGTTGAGTATTTGCTTCAGGTTAGGGGGCTGTCTGTAAGTGAGGACTGGCCCACCTCAAGGTTTGAGAGAGTGAAGGATCATCTTCTAGGATAAGTTGTAGATCCTTGATGACGTGCTGAAGAAGTTTTAAATGAGGGCTCTAGAAGGTGAACCCCAGTGGCATTGTGTTGTTTTCCTTGTTGGGCCTGTCATCTAGTAGGTGACTTCTGGTTCCCATCCGGCTTTGTCAATCTGTTTCTTCACTTCCCCATGTGGGTATTGTAGTTTTAAGAATGCTTGATAGAGATCCTGTAGGTGTTTGTCTCAGGGTTCGGAGCAAACGTGGTTGTATCTTAGGGTTTGGCTGTAGACAATGAATTGTGTGATGTGTCCCAGATGAAGACTGGAGGCATGTAGGTAGGTATAGAGATCAGTAGGTTTCTGGTACAGTGTGGTGTTTATGTAACCATCACTTATTTGTACTGTAGCACCTAGAAAGTGGATCTGGACTGGTGGGCTGCTCCAGGCTGTGGTTGATGGTGGGGTGGAAACTGTTCAAATCCCAGTGGAATTCTTCAAGGATCTCCTTTCCATGGGTCCAGATGATGAAAATGTCATCAGTGTAGTGCAAGTAGAGGAGGGGCACTGAGACAAGAACTGAGGAAGCATTGTTCTAAGTCAGCCATAAAAATGTTGGCATGTGGGGCCATGAGGGTATTCATAGCAGTGCTGCTGACTTGAAGGTATAAATCATCTCCAAATCTGAAATGGTTGAGAGTGAGGACAAAGTTCAGCCACCAGGTGTGCTGTGACATTATTGGGGATACTGTTTCCAATGGCTTGTAGACCGTCTTTTGTGGAATGTTGGTGTAGAGAACTTCTTCATCCACAGTGGCCAGGATGGTGTTTTCTGGAAGATTACTAATGGATTATAGTTTCCACAGGAAGTCAGTGGTGTCTTGAAGATAGCTGGGAATGCTGGCAACATAGGGCCTGAGGAGAGAGTCCACATAGCCAGATAATTCTGCTGCAAGAGTGCCAATGCCTGAGATGATAGGGCTCCCAGGATTCCTAGATTTATGGATCTTGGGTAGCAGATAGAATACTCCTGGTTGGGGCTCTAGGGTTGTGTCTGTGTAAATTTGTTCCTGTGCTTCCTTGGGGAGTTTCCTGAGTAGATGGTGTAGTTTCTTAAAGCATTTCCATCTCCCTGGGCACTCAATAACAGACTTGAACAGTACCACACTTCAGCAAAAAACCCTTCAAAAACAGAATGAAATTGCAGAGCTGGAATTCATATGCAAACTTCACACTATCGGACTGTTCTAAGGAGCTCTTAAGTTCTGAGGTATTCTTAGGAAGTTCTAAGGAAGTTGGATATTATGTTGTAAACAGAATGTGAAAATTAATTATTTCATAAATTTGTCACAAGAACACCTTTTATTATATGGAATGTTATAGAAAATGGCAATGCTTCTGTGTCTGTCTCAATTACAGGAGACTATCTATTCACACTGCTTTCCTAATCCTGTGTAAGTTTGCACAAAGAAAATCCTCTGCTTTCAACCCAAATGACTTAGATCAAGAAGGAACAGATATACAATCTTCATGTGTGCTTTACTTCTGTCATCACACAGTTATTTTACTAACATATAGCAAGGCACACCTTTCTACTAATCCCACCATCTGAGGACTGGGTTGAGTGACTTGTGCAGAGAACACCACAAGAAAAGGAAGTGCCTATTTTCTCTACCACAACTTTCTAGGCCATTCAAAAGGAATGACCTTTTCAGAGTGATCTGGATTTTCGTTACATATAGAGGAAAGCCTTACAAAATTAAAGTTAGTGAAATCATGATGTTGAGCCAGATATTAATTCTTCCATTTGCCACATCCCTGCCTGAGAAGCTAGATAATGGATTCTACATTCCAAGCCCTAGGGCAAGGGTCCCAGCACGAGCTAGTCCAACTTACTCCCATTCACTCTGTCTAGGGTTGGAGACCTGGGGCTAGATTCACCACTGTCATGTACTGGCTTCTGTCAGAGAAACTGAGAGCTATGGCTATCCAAGCAGCAGAAAGCCTTCACACAGTGAGGCTGTACCTGTACAAATCACCTACAATCACTGCTTCATCCAAATGAGCCAGTACAGCCCCCAAAGTGTGCAGCATCTGCTGGAGAAGAACATAGCTAGGAGTCTGGGGAATGCATTGATTCATTACTTCCCCTGGCAAGGTTCTGTGGATTCCCAGCCATAAGCTAGTACAGTTTCCTCTGTTATACTTTCAGGGAAGGGAGAAGCAGAGACCCGAGCTGATCACTCTCCCTGGCACATCTTTCCCTGCAAAAGGTGCAAGTGTCACAAATACTATGAGCCAGCATGAATTAAGCAATACTTGGGATTTAAGCAACATAATCTAAAAGGAGCAATAAATTTACACATGCTGTGCAGTACCTCTGAGGATACTTCCGTCTTCTCTCTTTAGGGTTTTTATATCATACTTTTGCTCTCTGCTTGGAAGCACAAGGAACTTGCTGTCTGTTCACAGTACTTAGCTTCATCCGAGCAGCTCATAAGAGTATCCTAGAATGCGCAAAAGGGAGGCCAATAAGGTATATAAAATCAAACAAAGATGCTGAGGTTTTTTGGTTGTTTCTTTAAATTACAGCCCTTGACAAATACATTTTGAGGTTAATTGGCATATTGGTTTCTTATGATTTATGGCATGAGTAAAAATTTGAATATTATTAGTGTTGACTACTCTGGGGGAAGAAAACAACCCTAGCGATAACCAGATGCGTATAGCCACAAAATGAGAGTCTAAGATTATAATTCAGACAGTGAAATCCACAGGATACATGGAAACAACTGAATGAGGATATAATTAGCTGTCTACAGGCAGGTTATTTATAAGCAATACTTTGTACCACGTCCAAAAAAGGGTAGAAATATGGTGAGATTCTAAGTCACTGGTGTGTAGTTAGCATCCCAGAAATGTAATGATGCTTCTTTAATTTCTTGACATTTTCAAATGAATGCAAAGAGTCAGGTTGGTGACTCATCAGTCCCGATAGGATATCAGTTCCTGTTGGCATCAGCAGCAACAGCTGTGGCTGCTCCATTAGTCATTCACAAGAAAATTACTGAGAGAACTCAGGGGAAATGGTGGTGTAAACTGTCATTCAATTTCCAATTTCATTATCAGCATTCATCTGCTTTGCTTTTCCTGTCTGGTGTGTGTGTATATGTCTCCCAATCCTGATTTTGAAAGGGATTTTTCTGCTATGGGGATCTCTTTCTACAGAGCTATCTGCCTCTTTAATGTAGATTGCATGAGGGGAAATTAAATTCAGATCTGATTCATTAAAAGGAGATTAGAATGTTTGATGTGACGTACATATTTTTGTCCTTCTTATACTATTAAACTTATACTTCCTTTTGCTACTATACTCTCACAAAAGGATATATATTAAAAATGAAACTGCAAGGATGGTATTTGTGTGGAAACTCATACAATTCTTTTATTATTGCTACACCATATAACGAAGTACTGATAATTAGAACAGACATCTCATTGCTTCCTATAAGTTTGTTACTGTATAATCAGAAGTGATTTTTTTCCCCCTAGCTGTTAATGGGGATTTAGATTCATGACTCCTGTTGATTTATATGGTTATCGTGTAACTAAATAAAAGCAAAAATTTGGAGAAGTGCTAAGTATTTACATCTCAGGATTTCAACAGCCTCACAGGAAGCATTGTAAATATATCCCGAATGAATACTTAGGGCTATATGTATATGTATATGTATACGTATACGTATACATAACATAATATTGGCTAGTGTCAATGGTAAAACTGTCATGACACGATGGATCTCTGTATTTCGTGATGCTCAGTACTCTTCTGCTTGTTCCTTGCATTTTTATTTCACAGAGATCTTTATAACATGGATTCAAAATGGATTCCATTCAGAGCACTTTATACACTTTTGATCAAATTCTATTAATCTGAGTAAGACAAGTACAATTTGGCCCATTAATCAAACCTCACTATATTATTTTGATGTTGGTTAGTATTTGAACTGCTTAAATTATTAATTGGGAATGACTTTCAGTGCAAATTGAATCCCAAAATCTCCATGGATAGATTCTAATTTAGGACAGTCATTCTGATCCCTCATGGCAGTTCTCATATGAAATGTAACTTATTGTGACTTAACCAATGCTTTTTGCTCTGCTCCCCCAGAATGGGATTTAAGAAGAGGAAGAACAAAAGTACGAGTGCCTAGAAAAGCACAAATTGTGTCTGCCTCTTCTATAGCTAGCTGCACACTTCTCTGTTTGATTAAAAAATTAGAATGATATAAAATTAACATGGCGTACATTAAATAGATTAAAAACTGGCTAACTGATAGGTCTCAAAATGTAACTTAAAGGGGAATTGTCATCAAGGAGGTACCACGGGAATTGGTTCTTGGCTCTATGCTATTTACCATTTTTATCAGTGATTGGGAAGAAGACATAAAATGGGCAGTGATAAAGCTTGCAGTGGTCAGCAATAAAGAGGACAGGTCACTGATTAAAAGCAAGCTGGATCACTTGACAAACTGTACACAAGCAAACAATATGCATTTTAATACAGCTAAATGTAAATATACACATCTAGTCAGAAAGAATGCAGGCCAAGCTTACATGATGGGGGATTCTATTTTGAGAAGCAGTGACTCTAAAAAAGGATTTGAGGGACGTGGTGGATAATCAGCTGAACATGAGTTTGCAGTGCGATGCTGTGGCCAAAAGAGCTAATTCAACCCTGTGTTTCATAAAAAGGGGAATCTGGAGCAGGAAAAGAGAGTACTGTTGTTGGCATATTATGGGTGCCAGAACTGGACACAGTTCAAGAAGGATGTTGGTACAGGGTTACGGAAAAGCCATGAGAATGAATAAGGGATTAGAAAACATGCTTTAGTTATAGACTCAAACAGCTCAATCCATTTAGCTCAACAAAGAGAAATTTAAGAGGGACTTAATTAGAGCCTACAAGTATCTACATGGGGAACAAATATTTAATAATGGGCTCTTCAGTCTAACAAAGAAAGGTATAACATGATCCAATGGCTGGAAACTGAAGCTAGACAAATTCAGACTGCAAATAAACATACATTTTTAACAGTGACAGTAATTAGCCATTGGGGAATTTAGCCAAGGTTATGATGGATTCTCCATCACTGGCTATTTTTAGATCAAGATTGAATTTTTTTCTAAGACATTTGCTCTAGGAATTATTTTGGGAAAGTTCTATGGCACCTGGTATATAAGAAGTCAGACTAGTTGATCACATTGGTATCCTGTGGCCTTGGAATCTGTACATTTACAGTGCAATTCACCAAGAAAGTCGTAACAGATACAAACTCCTTAGACTTTCTGGATAAT
This sequence comes from Pelusios castaneus, assembly GCA_007922175.1. Taxonomy (NCBI): domain Eukaryota; kingdom Metazoa; phylum Chordata; order Testudines; family Pelomedusidae; genus Pelusios; species Pelusios castaneus. The sequence continues at coordinate 10,480,354 of ML685789.1, forward strand.
GAAGCAAAATAGACATTGATAGGTTTGGAAGAGGTTTGTGAGTGAAAGCAAATCAGATATTAGTGCACTTAGAATGATACTTCACAATTAAATTTCATTAGACTGTCCACAACATTACTTGCAGCCAGAGCACACAAGATTATTTATGAAAGAAATTTACTGCTAAAGATAATGAGGTGGTTTTCACCAAATTATAAATCTGCAGGCTGTTTGTTGAGTCTTCTGTACAGCATGAACACAGATCATAGTTATTGTGAGAGCTCTGTTAATGTAAACAATGGTGACATTTAGAATACTTATTTAACCGAAGGAGGAGATTTATGCGACTGTTGGAATATTATCTAATAGGAAAAGAAATCTCTGCAGATGTTTCATCGCAACTCTACCAATTTTCTTTAATATCAAATTATGAATAATGTCTGCAAGAAAATGATAATAGCGGTGTTTGGACTGTGATAAGCTCCTCAAAGAAAAGACAGTGAAATGATGTCTTGTTGCACAGTTTCCCATCATGGAATATCTTACAGAATTGGGGTATAAGGTGTATTGGTTTATTGTACCTTTAAAAATGATGCTTTGTCAGAAATTCCATTCCCTTCAGTTCTTCCCCCGTCACTTCAGTGGATTTACCTGATATTTTCTCTTAGGAAGTTAAATCAATTTCTTCTGGATTCTTAGGCCACTACAAAATATAACTATGGGCAGGTCTACATTACCTGCCCTTTTTGGTGGCAGTTGAACAGAGAAATGCAAGTTACTTAGAACAACTAGTGTATCTGTATTCTGACCTCCCACCCCCAGTACATCCACTGTGCTGAGTCAAAGGGAGGACCCCCCCCCTTTGACTCAGCACTAACCCACTTCGCGGGGTGGTGTTCAGGGATCGATTTCCTGGTTGGCTAAGCGGATCTTTACAGATCAGTCGATCAAGATGATTAAACTGATGATGGCAAATTTGCCACTGTCAGTGAAGACTAGTCCTATGATAAAACAACATTGTGTCAGGTTGGTGGATAGGGTAAGGCCCAAAGCATTTATGAGTTACACTGAACAGCCTTAGGCTCTTAAGTCAGTTAGGCATTTTAAGTTCCATTTTCAAAAGTAAATGAGGCACTTAGGTGTCTAGCCATTCAATGGAAGTTACCAACCTTGAATTAAACACGTAGACATTTCATTCTATGGAATGGAATGGAATGGAATGGAATGGAATGGAATGGAATGGAAGTCACAAAAGCCGGCACACTAGGCAGGAAGCTGCATAAATTAGCCAATAGCAGATCCTGATGAAAGCGGTGTGTCCGAAACCCTGTCCTCTTAACAGAGGCCCTTAAGTCTGGGCTAGAAGGAGGTGCCTATTTCTCTCTAGGAGTTGGGAAGCCCTCTCCTGGATACAGAAGCGTAAGCTGTTTCTTGCAAGAATGGAGGCAGCACAAGCCTAACTCCATGCAAATTGGCTGGGGGCTCAAGCTGTATTTTCTTTGTCCTTCAATTATTAGCTCCTCAGAGCAAAGACAGTCCTTTTTAATGTTTGTAAAGCACCCAATACATAGTAGGTGCTACTGCAAATAAATAAAATAAGTAATAATAGCACGTTCACACGGATCCAAGTGAGTGTCATGGTTGTCATATACATCTTCCCATATTGATGCTACTGTGGTACATCTCAAAAATGGTCACTGAGGTATTAGCGAATGGATGGGTGGGAGCTGCCCCAAAGATTATGGTAATAATGTACAGGTGGCATGACTTGCTACATGATGTACTAGCAGGAGTCTTGAGGTATATATCCATGAATGCAAAAAGGACCTCCCCTTGCAACATAGTCTCTTTCATAGCCATCACCCAAATAATGGGAGCAAATGTGGGTTTCTTCCAACTAAGTCTGCCAACCATAGTCAAGTAACAGGAATTCTCCACTCCTATAATCACCCTGAAGAATGTAGGATGCAAGTGGCAAGCTAGATGGCACACATTCTAAGTCGCTACTCAGCAAAACAGCTCTTTGCCAGGAAGACTTAAAATAATATTTTTATCATTTCCAACTGATTTGGGACCTAGAGGACCATAACTAAAGTCTCAGCCCAAAACATGTGAAGCTGACCCATGGTCTTGTTGACCTTTGAAAGAGTTGTGAACAACTGGTGCCATTCTTGACTGAAATAGCCAACACATCATTCACAGAAAGAATCTTCCCTTCTGTCTTCAAAAGACACAATAATTCAACTAATGCTGAAGGAAACCCACTCTGGATATATCTGTTCTAGCCAACTATTACTCAGTGTCAAATCTCTCATTCCTGGGCAAGCTCATACAGTAGCTAGCCAAAGACCAACAAACTAGTTCATTTAATTGAAGTTAACATTCTAGACCTGACACGATTTGGATTCAGGCCAGGAGATGGAACTGAAACCACTTTAGAGGTACTCATGGATGATCTCTTACTGTCAGTGGATAGAAGACAGACATGCATTCAGAACCTCCCCGGTGGCATTCGGCTGTTGACCATAAGATTTTTCTGTCTCACTTGAGAGATGTAGTAGGGGTTTAGGATAATGTGCTAAAACGACTCATGTCCTCCCGAAAGAGACAAATCCAACAAGTAGTGATGGGAAACTGTACCTCCACTACTAGACCACTGGTGGGGATTCACAAGGATCAATTTCCTCTTCAGTCTTTTTCAACTTCTACATGGAACCATTAGGTAGACAGGTCAGATAATATGGACTCAAGTACCAGTGATAGGTAGATGACACACAGCTCTACTTATTCTTCACCACATGTACCCACATTACTATACCAAGGTGGCCCAGGGCTTGGATGAGATCAGCTCATGTATGAAAATCAACTGGCTGACGCTGAGCCCAAACGAGACAAAGGTGATGCTGTTGGGCACATGAAAGAATGCTGAAGATTGTGGCATCTCCTTTAGTTAAATGTACACATCCACAATTGGGCTATTTGGTCAGTAGTTTAGGATTATTCCTGGATTCCTTGCTGATGCTAAGCTTAAACATAGCACCACACTTACTTTCTATCATCTCTGGTTGGCCAGGAGACTCCATCCCATCTTGGCCGAGGATGACCTGGCCTCATGAGTTTGTCACTTCTCAGCTGGGTTACAGAAACTTCATGTACTTGGGCATGAAGCCTTCAGTGCTTGGGAAGCTTCATCTGGTACTGAACACTGCAGCACAACTGTCTTGTGCTCTCTAGAATGGCTTCCATAGCTTTTCAAATCAAGCCTTAGTCTTTATCTTCAAGGCACTCATGGCCTAGGCCTAGCATATCTAAAAGATTGCCTAAAATTCCTGAGCAAAGGTCACAGTTGACAATTCCTCTCCTCTGTCACAACAGAATGCTCTACAATAAGGATAAAGCTAATTTGTGCAGGAGAACAAACTTTTCAGGGGCAGTCCAAGACCATGGAATAAACTCCCCCAGAAACAAGGGGCCATCACAAACCAAAGCACTTTACATTACAGAAGGCAAGGTCAGAGAAATACACCATACACTTGGAATGGAAATACATAGCAGCATGGACATTTAAACAAACAAACAGCTCCCCCCTCATCCCAGAAAACCCATCCCCAAAAACCAAGGCAAAAGAACAGCTCTTAACCCTGCCAAGAAGCCATTCCACTGCACACACTTCCAACCCTGAGAAAAGGACAAACAACATGTGACATAATATAATCATATTGCTTACTGCGTCACCAGAAGCGGGTACAGATACTATGGTGAAGAGTGCAGCTTAAGAAGCCGAATAGAAGAAAAGATGAAAAGAGGTAAATAAAGCTTCTTGGAAATTGATTAGCCCCTTCAACTGTCAATGGTGCTGAAGGGTCCTCACCACTCTTTAGGAGCCATTCAGTACCTTGCAAGATGACATTTTTAATGAGGTTACATGATCAGTTAATATTTTATTTCAGCATTACATTTGACCAGAAACACCAGATATTAAAAAAATTATCAATATAACCATTGGCTTTGCAGACAAAACCTGATTCCCAGCAATGTTTTCTAGACTTTCTTTCTCCAATCTGATTCAAACTGAAGAAGCCAGCTGCTGATATATAAAGTTCATCTGTTTTGAACATTTACTCTATCTAATCCTGACTTACTTGATGGGCCTTTGCCATAGTAACCTGCCTTAGCAACAGAGCAGCACAGTAACAAGAAGAGCAGCAAATAGATTTTAAAAGACAGCCTCATTACCTCTGCATGATGGGCATGTGCTGATGGGAACACCCTTTTTCACATCTTAACAATGCATTACTAATAGAACAGGTGTTTATAAAAGAAGGGGTGTGGAGCAAACTGCTCAACAGTACTCTGAAATCACCTTCATTTAGTTCAAATAACCCAATTCCATATGCAATTCAATAGAGTGAAATTCTTGCAACTACACAGTTTGAAAAAACAGTGGGTTTTTTGGCTTTTGTTTCTACAGGCACACTGAGGAGTCACACACAAAGGGATAGGAAGAAACAAGGGAGAGGAGCAGAGGTCTCTGGAGCCATTATGCCGACATAGGGAGGGTGCAGACAAAATGGTTCAGGACAACGGGAGACTGGTTTTGAAAAGAAAACAAAATACAAACCGCAACCTACCATGCACCTGTCAGTGTTCTATGCCTGATGCCAACAGGCATTCTGGTGTGGAGAGAGGGACAGGATTCTGGCCACAGCTCTGCCCCACTGGCCGCACCCTGTTCAGTCCTAGCAACATTACCAGGAATATTAGTAAATACTAGGTCTACATTGTTACTGGCTTTTGAAACTGTGTGCTGTGGGAAAGGCATTGTATTGGGATTCGGGAACTCTAGTTCAGCTCCTGTCCTTGCCACAGATTTTCTCTGTGAGCCAGGCCATTCACATAACCTTTTTCTTCCATCACTTCTCCTGTCTGTAAAAGGGAGTGATAATATCTCCCTACCTTACAGAGGCATGGTAGGGAGAAATTCAGTAATGTGTGCAAGTTCCTGCTCTGCTATAGAGATTAGTTCCAGAGGAAAGCCTATGAACAAGTAAAATCAAGGGGAAGTGTGGGGGCAACATGCCCTCATTGTGCCCCCTTTCCCACTCCTTCAGTGTGCTGCAGAGAGGCATTCAGAATTTAGTACAGAGAATGAAGGCTCTGTAACTATCCGGTCAGCATCTTACAGTATCTCAAGTGTCTCTGTTTGGAGGTAGGGAAAACTGACGTATGAAAGAATTAGGTGAAGATACAGACTCGATACTCCTCAATTGCACAAGCGGATTATAACAGATCTGAGATAACAGAGAGGCTTGGCAACGAACCTGCGACAGTTCATCTGTGCAGCAGCTCTAGATGCTCTATTCTTAACCCTTTGCTGTTATCATTTTAGGGTAGTTGTATCAAGTGAGTTATGCCTTTCTCCTGTGTTGTGGAGTTGACACTTTCCCATTTTTAGCATAATGCATGCACAGTGGTCTGATATTTACAACTGCCACTAACTCTAATGGAAAAGAGGTCTGTGTTCAGATCAGTAGGAATACTCAATTCTTTTGCTTACATCTAGGGATGCACTTTGGGCTGCATCCTACATGACTCAGGGCTTGTCTACACTTAGAGTGCAACTGCACTGCTGTAGTACTTAGTGCTACCTACCTTGACCAGAGAGCTTCTGTTGGAATAAGTATTCCACTTCCCCAAAGGGTGGGAGCTACATTCCTGGGAGCAGCCCTCTAATTGGCATAGCACCGTATACACGAGGGTTAGGTCAATATAACTCTGTTGCTCAGGAGTATGGATTTTCCACACTCTGAGTGATGTAGTTATATCAACATGTTCCTAGTGTAGACCAAACTTCAGTGAGTCAGTAGTGACAGGTGCAGATTCGTTCCTTTGTTCCACCTTAATGAATAAAGGGGAAACTCTGGGAAATTGAGCTAGAGTTCAGTCTGGATGGTGTTTTGTAGCTTCTCTGAGGTTTTCAAACATCTCAAGCCTCATCCTGCTCTTGAAGAACACAAGAAGGAGTGCTATAGGTGGCTGGCAGAACTTGGAACCCTTTTCTGTCCGGGAATGCAGTGTCATCAAAATCAAATTGCTTTCACCAAATTGTGTCAACTTCTCCAAAATTTCATTTCAGAGGAGGACAAAAAGGAGGGAGGGGGGAGATTCTGACAATGTCAACGTTTTCAGAATGAAACACACTTCGAATTTTTCTTTCCAGAGGAGCTTTCATTTTGAAAGGTGTTTGTTTTGTATACAATCATATAAGACAAAGGAGTCAAAAATCAAAACAAAATGCTGAAATGGTTTTGTCACATGAAACATTTTGATTGACCCACAGTGGAATATTCTTTGGAATTGTCTTTTGAAGCATTTCAAAATGTCTGGCTTTCATTCCTAACTGAAATCAAAACAAATTTGGAATTGCCTGAGAAACAGAATTTCCATTCTGTGCACAGTTCTAAATGCCACTACTTGTGAGGGTGCAATATCTTGGCATGAAAGACTCTCATCACAGAAATACAAGAAAGGAAAATATACATTTCAAGAACACAATAAAATGCAGATCAATTCCTTAGAAGATGAATAAAGGCTCAAGGAAAAGCTTCTTATTTTCCCAGAATTATATGTCCTTTTTGGATTGTCTCTCATTCCTCCTAGCAGATTATGATCTTTTGATGCCCTTACACACAGCGAATAGTGTTTTATTCCTTGAACAGTGACACTGATTTCAGTATGGAGTAAGCCACAACTGAAAGCAAGTAAGGATATCAGGACCAGGCCCTAAATATCCTTATAAGAAGTAAACTTGGAACATTGTAACTATGTTTCCATCATCTACTCATCAAGAAAGTCATAAACATGTCATGCATTGAACTCCCTAGTACCAGTGGTTATGAGATGACTCACTTGTAAACCTCCACATTTCTCCTGTTAAATCCTCGCTGCCAGCTTTCTCATTATCAGCCTACTGTCTGTGGAATAATCATCCACAGGAGGAGCACAGCCAGCCTAGGCTGCATCACCAATCATCTTTACTTTGCTACCCTGACAACATCAGCCCTTACTTAATTGCTAGTACAGGAGCTGAATGTGCAAATCTTCCTTGTAAAGAGTATTGTTTACACATATATATGGTCCCATTCAATGCAGTATTACTTATCATTAAGAGACCCAGAATCAGAACCATATTTATCATGCAAAAAATACATCTAGGAAAGGAAAACACTTCTTTGCATTTTATTGTTTTCTCAGTATGATTCAGAAGCAGATTCCTTTCACAAGATTAACAATCATTTACTTGTGGCTATGACTTTAAATCTTCACAAAAAAGTATGTAGATTAGAATCCATCCTCTAACACAAAGGGGAAAAAGGCACAGTCTTGAGATACGATTTGTTGTATAGTTCTGAATTTGAAAACAAGCTGAGACTTGAAATATCTGTCAAAGTTAAAATACTTAACTTGATAAATTCTATCTCTTTAAAATCCTGGGCCTAATAGTTTTGAAATAAATATTTATTGAATTGCAAACAAAGGCACGCACAATTATTTATATATTCATACACACAAATAGAAGGTGTCCGTGCAAATATTTATAGAAAGTTTATAAAATAAGAAAACTTACAAGCTATCAATTATTAAGTGTCTCTGTGTAGAGGCACCTGGATAAAATCACATGGATAAAATCATCTCTATTGCAGCTCATTCATAAACTATATCAATTATAATTCATAAACCACGTTAACTGTAAACCACATTAATTGATCCATTCATAAATCGCTTCGACCGCCACTTTTGCTCCCAGCTGAAAAAGTCGCTTCTTTTAAAAAGCTGTCATAGCAAAGTTCTCTATCTATTACTTGTGTTTTCTTTTAGACTTGTATTTCTAATAGAAATGTTTGTCTGCTTAAAGTATTTTAGAGATTGTATCTTTTGTACCTATTTTTGTATCTATTTTTTTTTGAATCCCTTTTAGTATACTTTGTAACAAATTCCATATTGTAACAAACTCCACATTGTAACTGAAACTCCATGCTATAACTGAAAAACCCCATCTTGATTAATGTCTGTAATTGTAAGTTCATTTAGATGTGTGAATGAAGGGTGTGCAGGTGATAAGTTCAGTCCCACAATGCCAGGTGTGGCCCAGGTGTGTACAGAAGGGGATCAGTCTCCAATACCAGCCTGTCCTGATGAAGTACCATCTAAATGGCTGAAGAATGCAGACACCCCTGAAAAGCACAAAGAAGGATCCACCCCAGAAAGTAAAGCAATCAAGATGAGATGAAAGTTATGTCTGCTATTGTTTGGTGTCTAATGGTCACCAAGCCTCTGGAGCAGCACGACACAGCAGAACTCAACAACTAAAGTCCTATAAAAGACTGGGTAAGATCTCAAGGCTTTGGGTAACGTTCTGCATAGCATCAACATCGAAGAGAAAGGAACGTCGGTGCATGCCCGACAAAGACCCTGCTCTCCCTCGTGCTCAGCTTCCCTGGCCAGGTAGCTGCCATGCGCTACGATCCCCAGCAATAAACCAAAGCTGTTGTCTCAAGCCACAATCAGGACTGGTAACTATAAACTGCAGAACATCTTCTGGCATGTTTGGGCACATCGGTCTATGTGTGTAGGAATAAGGTAGTTATTAATTTTGTTTCTTCTAATAAATGTGGCCTATTGCTTTTTCCCCCTTGAAAAGATCCTGGGTGCTCTTTTTGCACAACATCTATCATTTAAAAAAAAAAATCCGACTACAAAAATATAGAACTTTTATGAGATAAATGCAAAAAAGCATATTTCCCCTTAAGAAACAAATAATTCCATAGGCAATAAAGATGAGACATTCAAGCTTGCTATGTCAAGGAGAAAGATACAATTCCCAAGTATTTTATATCAGGGAGGGCCCATGTAGCTCCATTCAGGAGCAATTAAGAGAATTAATCTGGTTTTGAATGCTGACATAATCCCTTGTGCCTCCTACATGCAACCTAGGTAACACCAGATCTTTGTTTACGCTGAAGAAAATGATGCTATTATGCTGGGTGTTGGAACTGACCGGGGCCAGATTTTTAAGCATCTAAAGATGCAGATAGGCACCTAGTGGGATTTTCAAACACACCTAGACTCCAAACATGCATTAATTCTGATTGGATTTAAGCCCCTCTCTGCATCTTTAAGCATCTAAATACCCTTAAACATCTGACCCCAAAGTTCTCCGATACTACAGCAACGTGAGCCAACAAATACCTAGATAAAATTCTCCCCAGTTTCCACCTCTGAAACATTAGCACCAAAACAGCCCAGTTGTGCTGATCTCAGGGTATGCTCAAAGCTTTCCCAGACAAGTGGAAACAGGAACAGGCTTAGAGGGAACAGAGCTTTGATGCGCAGTGGGAAATCTCGTTATTTATTCTATTCCTCTCCTTATCCTGGTAGATTTGTTAGGCAGGCAGTCTGACTTTTTTAGGATAAGATATGTGGACCATGCTACATGACTGAACTCACCTGCATCTTTTATTTTAGAAATTGCAAAAAGTGCAATAAATACAGAAAAAAAAATCAAACCCATGCCTAAACTTAGGAAAAATATAATAATAATAATAATAATAAATCTATTTAGCAAGCTATTTTCTAATATCTTCAAGTAACAGAAATACAGTAGAACTTCAGAATTACAAACTGATCTACTACAAACCATACATCTCATTTGGAACTGGAATATGCAACCAGGCGGCAGCACAGACCGCATCTCGATCCCCACCCCACCCCCCAAAAAATGACTTTAAAAAAGGGCAGGGGGCAGGGGGGAAGCAGCATTTTTCTTCTGCATAGTAAGATTTTCAAAGCTGTATTAAGTCAATAGCCAGCTGTAAACTTTTAAAAGAACAACCATAATGTTTTGTTCAGTTATGAACATTGAGTTATGAAGAACCTCCATTCCCACTGTGTACAAAGCTCTGAGGGTCTACTATACCAGCTCAGCTGTTAATTATTATGCTGCTCCTCTCACTGATAAATAATCGAAGGCCTCCCCCCTCCCTCCTTGTTTTACTGTTAATTTAGCCACTGAAGAACTGACAGCTCTGCATATTAAAATCTTTTATGAATTCTCTGCCCCAACTGCTCTATGCACAGACAGAGAACATAATTTGTCTTTTCCAAAACAAACAAACAAACACACACCTTTATTGAACTTTAAAGGTACCATCTTTCCTGAAAAATCAGGTAGTTCAATATTCAACTTTCCCCTTCCCTTGGACTTTTTAAGAGCTCACAAACCCAGGAACTCATATTGGCCAAGAGCATCCAATTTATAACGTTTATAATTCACAACACATTGCTGAAACAGCACTCAATCCACTGGATCTATTGTGTTGGGCCCCTAAGAATAGCAAGTGGGGAAAGGGCTCCTGCACATGAATTTCCCCCTCATGGTCTTGAGCAAAAAAGGGTATGTAATTGTTGGGGTTACTCTGTACTACAAACACTTAGCATGCTGTGTCTCAGAGGCAAGCACAGTAGCTCTTCAGCATTTTGGCTTTGTAGGAGCTATGTCTGGTGGATCCCAATAACATGGCAAAGGCTCTTACTAGGGTTGGCAGGAAGGGTAAAGGTTGCAAACATCCTAGGAAAAGAGCTTTAACAGTTTCAATTCAAAGCAACTTAACGTTTGGGTCTCTGGTGCAGTCTAACAGAGTCAGGGCCCTTCAGACCTGATGTCTGGGTTGCCCTCTCCAGTCTAGTCTTCATCCAAGCGAAAAAGCATACAAGGGTCTCCAAGCCAAGGTCAGTCAGTCACTCACACAGTGAGCTCTTTGCACTGGTTCCCTGCCTAGTTGCTGTTGTTCCCCCATAAATCTCACACAGACCTACAGCTGGCTGTAACATCTAGCAGTCACAGTCTCTTCTACATGCAGCTTTTTGGCCATAGTTCCTAGGGCTTCTCTCCAGCTCCCACTCCTAAATAGAGCCCAGCCGCTTTCTGGTTCAGGACCTTTCTGTGGTCATGGGAGTGCCACGGGGAAACACAGACTCTGCTGACTTAGGAAGAAAGGAATTGCAATATGGAGGGGGCTGATAGGAGATTTAGTTCCCTGTTTTGGAGATCTATCACAGTGGTATTTGTAACACTCAAAAGATCAGATGCTCATTGAAGTCAATAAAGCTATGCTGATTTACAATGGATGAGGATCTGACCCACTGTCATTAGCTTTTTAGTGAATTCAAAAAATGTAAAATGAAATAAGCAGAAGAAAGAGTCTTCTTGGGAATGTATATTTAGCACATATACTGTTGCCATTATCATAGCTTCACAATCTTCAATTTACTTCAAGGGAAGTGCTATTATTACCATTTTACAGACGGGGATCTCATAAAATCTGTAGCAGGAGGAGTAGGTGTAGCCAGGTTTCTCAAACCCTATACTAGTGCCCAAACTGCTGTATCTCACTTCTTGCAAGTCATTCCAGAGCATCAGGGTTTGGCACTACTAGAAAGAAATTAAGATTTCAGAACTATCAAGATCAGTCAACTCAAAGCATCCTGCTTTGGATAAAATGGCAGGTCCAAGATCTTTATTATACTGAAAAGACCCAATCCAGCCCACATGACGGTTGGTGTTTTTCAATTTATTTCAATGGACGCTGGCTCAATAGTGAGACCATTAGTAAAATATTTTAACATTGGCTTACTTCTTCAGACATTGAGTAGACAGAAGTAACTAGAAATTACAGATGCAAGGGAAATTATGTAGTCAAAGTGGAATTTGTAGGACTGTCACATAATGGAACATTTTCTCCAAGTTACTACATGAAAGGTAATTCTGTGGGTTTTATAGAACACCACATGATAATTTAAGTAATCATAAAAGCATAAAAATAAAAAGTAACTGTTACAGGAAGTGCCCATGCATGAGGAATATTAGAGGTGCTATGGCTTATGAGCATGATTTATTTTTTAAACATCATGATTGGCATATGCACAATGGCTATGTCTACACTTGTTAATTTAAGTCGACTTAGCATGTCTACACTTAAATTTAAAGTCGACTAAGGGGGAACTTACAAAGTCGACCTAGAGCATCCACACTGGATGCCTAGGTCAACTTCTAGGGGATAGGGGGACCTTGGGCAGGTCCACAGTGGCAGGGGGGGCACCCTTTGCCCAGTGCCAGGGAGCTCAGCCTTTGCCCCATTGTACCAGGGTACAATGGGGCAAGGGGGACAGGGACCCTGGCAGAGCATAGGGGCAGGGTGGGCAAGGCCCTGCCCTTTAGGGGGGCATGCCAGGCTCTCCCTGCACCACTCCCCTGGCAGTGAGGGAGTCCTGGAGAGCTCCAAGTCAACTTTAAGTCAACTTAGGGCTACTCCAGGTCTACACTGGCTTAAGTCAACTTTAGAAAGTCAACTTAAGCCTAAAGTCGAATTAAAAGTAGGTTTAATAAAGTCAACTTAATTTTCATTAAGTCGACTTTATTTTCCTTAAGTCGACTTAAGCAAGCTGCTTAAGTTGACTTAAGGAAAGTGTAGTGTGGACGCAGAGTAAATTAAGTTGACTTAAACAAGCTTAAGTTGACTTAATTTACAAGTGTAGATGCATCCAATGTGCCCAACCTTTTAATGGTGGGATCATGAGCCAGGTGGAGAGCTCATAGCCTGCCACCAAAATATGTCAGTGAGCACTCATCAATGATACATGATACAGTCTGAAGTTGAATATAGCTTCATCATGTGTCGTTAGAAAAACCCCATTTAAAGAGATTAGCTGGTCCTGTTCGAAACCGGTGCCTTGGCAGATCAAAACCTGGGAGACAGATGTTTGGGTCAGTGATCAGGGAGTAGTTAATAATTGTCTTCGTTGGCCATTCATTGCATCATGAGCTGCAGTGGCATAAAATACCATAAAGGCCTTTAGAAGACAAGTGAGCTGGCGAGTGGTTGAAGGGCGTGCAACAGCAGACCGCTACTCTTATGGATTTTAGACAGCATTGTGACAATGGCCTTTTCACAGGTGTGGGGTGGTGCTATGTTGCAAAGTATTGGTAGTCATGGCAAAGGACTTACACATGAAGTCCTGGTAACAATATGGATAGCTTTGTTAAGTTTTCCCTCGGCCAGTCTTGTGTGAGATGATCAACACCAGAAATCCTGAAATAGTAAGAAACCAATTCTGTTTGGAGGGATTATTATTAGTTATTGGTATTACAATAGCTCCAAGTAAGATCAGAGCCCCATTATGCTAGATGCTGCCCACTATATGTTGTAAGAGCCACCCTTTTGCCCTCCAAAACTTGCAATCGAAATAGACAAAACAGCCCAAAACTGGTAGAAGTGAAGAACTATTTGATTTTTAAGAGAAAGAACAACGGAGATAAAATTATTTGCCCAAGGTTACACTGGAAACATGTGGCAGAGCTGGGAATTAAACATGGATCTCCCTGAATATTAGTCTTTTGCCTTAACCAAGCAAGATCCCTGGGAAATCTCAAAATGAACAAAATATCGTAAAGTCAATAAAAGGCGCTGAAACTCTGGAAACAAACCAGAACCACAGTCTTTTGCCTTAGGGGTGGTTTGGAGGTGGGGTTTAGAAGAAAATTGCAACATCACACAGTTTTGAAGGTGAAGATTGTATCAGCAGTGTGAGCACACTATAATTAGGAAAGAACTTCAATTAGATCATTTCTAGAAAAAAATACAGCCTTACAGAATGAGAAGAAGCCAGATTCTAATCTCAGTTACTTTGGTGTAAAATAAGAATAATCTGCATTACTTTCTAGGGAGGTAGAGTCTCTGGCTCACAGGGTAAACTTCATTTAAATGAGAACAGAATGCGGCTCTTTGTCTCTTAGTAACAGTTTCAGTGCTAGGTATACCTGGTCTCTTGGGAAAAAGAGAAAGAGCTGGTTTCAACAGCCAATGATACTTGGTGCATTTTCAGTGGGTTTTTTTCCCCTACAGTGTAATAGCTTTGTGGAAGTCATTTTGAGCTTTTCAAGCAAATCATAGAAGATTCATGTAAATATTTTGACTCACTCTGACACCTTAGCTTTTGCCCTATTACAAGATATCACAGACTTGTTCCCCATATCTCTTATGCAAACAGGCCCTGATTCATCAAGGCAGTCATGCACACACAGGCTTAAATCAACGGGAATTTGGGTGACAAGGTATTTACGCTGATATCAATCTGTACCACACATAACATAATTGCTAGAATAAAACAGTTACATTTATCAGGCCAAGAAGATCAGGAATCAGAGAGTTGCTTTTAGATTCAGGATGCCATGGCTTCAACATTGCTTTATGTCATATAGCAGAATTTAAAGTCAAATCACATAGCTTGGGGAATGAGACAATTAAGAATTCTGAATCATAGTCTAAGATGGAGTGGGAATGAATGTACAAATATGGATGGAAGCATATTCTTTCACCTTGATTTTCCATTGTCTTCAGACTAAAAAAGAAAACCCTCTTTACACCTTTCCAAATTGCAGTTCAAAAAGATTTTAATAAATTAATATTTCAAAGCACTGCTTTTCCTTTTTGCCTTTTTTATTTTGGTTTATAAGACTGTGCTTGCCACTCGCAGCAGTGATATCAAGAACAAAGGGTCCCTGGAATACATTTTACATGTAAAATAAAACCTTTTTTGGCAGATGACAAGGGGTGGTTGGTTGTAAGAAAGGTGAAGAATTGCCGGGATATTTCAAGGTTATAAAATTTGTTAGAGACTATCTGCAAACAAAATACAGTATTAAAGGAAGGATTAGAACAAACAGAAAAAAAAGTGAAAAGATTTCTATGTGGGGGAAAAAAAATACATGGCCCTATGTTATGAGCTCAATCCTAAAATCTATCTAAATAGTTGTACCAAAATATTTTGACTGTAGTATCATATCCAGGTGGGATATCAATCTGGCATTTCTTTTTCCATGACCTACTTCACTGTCAACTCTAAGGTGAAAATTCTTTCCCCCAACTGCTGACGATGAAGGCTGAGCATTAGAAATGTGTTGTTTCAGGCATTCATTTCAATGGAAGCACCTTTGACCCAACAGATCTGCTTAACCATGTTAATATATTTAGTACCAATGAAAAGATTAGATGTAACAATTCAGTATTCTGCAGTGTGAGCCCTTGTGAGCAAAGTCTGCCAATTGGCCTCAGCTCATCATCTGAGGACCTAATAAATGTTTCTAAGCAACCAGATCATTTACAGACCAAAATGAGTTTCAGTTGCTCTTTTGAAGAGTAAATCTAAACCATGGCTCAAAAGGTAAAGAGCCTCTGACTAATTTGTGAGCTAATTGCATGCAGTTACCTTATTTTATAATTCAAGCACAAAGCAGCAGCACTCAGTTATAAATAGAGCTCTCTGAGATACGGAGTGCACAAATCTACATAAAGGATCAGAGAAACTGATGAGCCATAATTGGTATTAGAATTTGCAGAGGTTCATAAACAGCAACAGTTTGAACAGCTAAATTTTGAAAATAACAGAAGTTATTTGGTATTGTAGATTTATTCTGGGAAACAAAAGGGGTCAAATTCACCATGACAACATATTTTTGCACTAAAAAACCAAACAAACAAACCTGATAAATCTGAGCCCATTTTCTGTTGGTTTTATTTGGAGGAAACATAAAAGCAATATCTTAAAATTACATGCATTGTTGCTTAGAGAGTAGGATAACATATGCATAAAATTATAGAAGCTACTGTGGGTCAAGCTAAGGCAGGAGTTATGTTTATAGGGGACAATGCTCAGAATAGTCTGAAGGAGTGGGAGTCTTCTAATTAGTAACTTGCATTACTCTCATCAGTGTAGTATCTGCAGGCCTCTCAACTATTTAAAATGGAAACAAATGTTTCTTGCTTCCCTGGGAGAAAAACAATCTAATTCATTTTTGGTCTACGCAAGATTTTTGTTTTGATAGAAATAATATAGGATGAGATAGTAGAGTGGGATTTTCAGCTTTCTTTGGCCGTCTGGGAATTAAATGACTAAATTTTATGAGAAGTTTAGCCTACTAAATAAAGGCCCTAAGCCAAAACCTGCAGAGTTTAATGGGAGTCATCTCATTAATTTCAATAGGCTTTGAATCAGACCCAAAATAAGGGTTAAATTAACATTAACTAAAATAATTATATTAAGACACTGGAAAAGTAAGTCAGATCCCCAGCTGTAGAATGGGCATTATCTATCTGTATCCAATTCAAAAGCACAAAGAAAGGTACAGAAAGCAGCATACAATAGGTAGAGGATAAATATCTTAACAGGAAAGGGTAGACTGAGGAACTACGAGTTCCTTAATTTATCACTTCTAGGTTAAACTACTGCATTTTCCAATCTCTGGGGAACGAATGTACACAAAATCCACGAGTGCAGCATTTGGAGTGGTACCAATAGCACTGACTTAGGAAGATTCTCCATATCAGATGGCAGGATCTTTGCACCAACACCAGAGTTCTTTCTCTAGTTAATATCAGCAGTGTTGAAGCAAAGTTGATGAATCATCAGCTTCGCTGGGCTGGCCATTATTTGCGGATAGTTGATTCCCATCAAGCCTTAGCCACTTTTGAAGAGAATTGCCTTGTTCAAGAGCTGAGAAATAGCAGAGAAGGAAGGAAAGTGTACCTCATCCTGGCCAGCAGTTGTCTTCTCTCCAAGCAAAACCTGTCACATATGCAGAAAAACCTGTAGAGCACACACTAGATTCCTCAGTCATCTTAAGGCTCAATTACTTTCCCCCCAGCAGACATCATCCACATTTCAGATAACAGGGGGGTTAACGTGCATCTTCACATTGAGAGGTTCTTTCAAATATGTTTTAACTACTTATGCTAAACTATCCATTCCATCTCAGTGACCCTCTGAGGACAAATCTACATTACAAAATTCAGTTGACCTAAGTGGTATTGATTTGTAGCTGCTGCAGCAATTAAACTGGTTTTGCATGTCCATGCTATGCTTCTTGTGTCAATGGTGCACATCCTCCCCAGGACCTCTTGCACGGATTTAATGGTCAGCATGGGGCATTGTGCAACAGTTGATGTAAGCAGTGCAGTATCTATACTGACACTGTATCAACCTAGCTACACTGACAAACACTACGGACTTGTCTTCACTGACAGCGGCAAATTCACCCCCATCAGATTGATTGGGAAGTCGATCCCTGAAGACCATCCCCGCAAGGCTAGTAATGCTGAGTTGACAGGAGGGCATTGCCTATGACACGTCACACTGAAGACACTGTGGGAAGTAGGTGTTAGCTCATCGAAGGGAGATACACAGGTTATTTTAAGTCACTTCTGTATCTCCCTTCCACTGCCGGTGAAATCCCTCCACATTGTAGACCAGGTCTATGTCTCTTGTGAAGGTAGAGTCATTAGGAGGTGCTGTGAGCAAGTTATATCAGTGGGAGCTGCATTTTAGTGTAGACACTTACAGAGTTAAATCTATGTAAGCTATCTTACGTCATCCTAACTAATGTAGAACAGGGCTGACTACCTTTCCCTGAGGAAGAACTCTCTGGAGCTCGAAAGCTTCTCTCTCATACCAACCTAAATTAGTCCAATAAAGGTTATTAGCTCACCCATCTTGTTTCTCTAATCTCCTGGGACCAATATGGCTACAACAACAATGCACATATAAAACTCAACATTCTGAAACCTGGTAACTTAGAGACAGCATCATCACCCACGTTGACCAAAGGCATTTGAGGTCCACAGGAAAAAAGATAGCTGGATAGACCCTGGGAAAAGACGCAAGTCCAGTTCTCAGTGTATTTTCAGCAGGAAGAGGGAATGCAGATTGATGGAGCCAAGCTTAAATCTATTCATAATCTAATTGAGACAGCCTTATCCCATCAGTGATGCCCATACAAAAAACCCACACACAGCTGGGGAAGATGAGCAGAATTTTTTTTTTTTTTAAAGCCATAAGCCTTCTTCATAACTGTTCTTTGGTGCTTAATTCACCGGAAGGAAAAACTCAAGTTCCTTTAGTGAAGTCAAATTCTAACATCTCTGCAAATGAAAACAAAAAACCAAAACCAAAAAATATGGGAGGAATGTTCCTTTTTGGAGAATTTCAAAGTTTCACTTATATTTCATTTCAACAAACCAGAAATGTTTCTTTTAGATTTGGACTTTCTAAAATTTTCTCTTATTCAAAATTTTACGGTTGAAACAAAAAGTAATTTCCAAGTAGGAGAAAAAACAAAACAAAACACTTCATTGCTATAATGCCAAAAGAATACTCTTCAACACTGTTGAAAATTTTTTGATCTTTCTCCCTAAGCAAAATATTGGCAAAACCTATCTAATTTTGCAGAGCATTCCAATTAAGCCACATATTCCAATGGAATATGGTTCTGTCAAAGTTAGTCTAGCCAGCTTTAGTCCCTAAGTACTATTATGATGGGTGCTTTACAATACTACTGGGGTTTCCTCCAAGACCTTTTCCACTCAGCCTATTCAGAACACCTTGTCTAGTTCTGGTAGAATACATCATCCAGATCACCGGGATCCAAAATGCTCAGTTCAGCTCCAGATTTCATCATTCGTGTTCCTTTAATTGATATACAGCAATGCTGCTTTGAGTTGATCAGACTCAAAATGTGAATGGGCGGTGCAGGAAAGGAAGGGGAATGCAGAATACAGTATATCATAGCCTCAAAGTTACACAGAAACAACCTCCCTTAAGCCCTTTACCCCCCTAATTCTGTCTTCCAAGAAATGACACCTCCCTCCAGGCGGTGCAAGGCCAGACCTCAGCTACAGACAGCTGGGTAATAATCTTTTCAGTTTGAAGAGAGTGTAACTATATGCACAAAAAGGCTTGCTTTATTTTGGAAAGGCGTTTTAGGAAGACATGAAGACAATATGGGGTTGTGTGTGTGTGTGTGTGTGTGTGAAAGAGAGAGAGTGTGTGGGTGTGCTCACCTGTATACTTGTACATATATATTGTATATAAATAGGTAATTGTATTACTGCAGTGGAATGAATAAGTGAATTTATCATGCAGCAGTATATAGGGCATGCTTTTCCTTTTCTCCTTTCTGTATGCAAAAAATAATTGGGGAGAGGCGAAAGAAACAAGAATTAAATAAATACATTCATCTTTTATCAAAGCATTTTGTTGCAGAAATTCCATTTTCTTCTCTCCAGAGGTGGTGTTCTGATTAGATTTCCCGATTTTCTCTGTAGCATAGTAAACCTGTTTGTGTGGAAGTTAGTAATAACTAGACCCCAGTTCATGTACGATTCCTGTCTGCTAAAGTCAGATGAGTGCCTTTTCTTTGCTCTACTCATAGAGCTGATTCTCCTTCCAGATTACATGAGTGTAAGGACTTGTCTACATGGGGAAATTGATCAGGATAGCTAGTGTGGAATAAGGTAACTTTAATAGCCAAAATAGCAACCTATGTAGACACTCTGGAATGAAGTGACTTTTACTCCTAAATAATTAAGGCACTTCCCACTGGAATCATTATTTTGAAATAAAATCATTTTTATTCCAGAACAGAGTGCCCGCAATTACAAAAGAGCCTATTACACAATAGCTATGCCAATCAATTTCTTCACATAGACTAGTCCCAGGTCTGTAATAACACCACTAATTTCAGTGGAATTACTCCAGATTTTTGTTATTTAGGTCTATGGAATTTCTCTTTTTATTGTTTTCAGTTTCCTTCTATTGTCTGTATTCGGTCTCATCCTGAATCTGAACTAATCATTGAACTTCTTAGAATTGACACAGATAGTATAGCCAATAAATCATATTTTTCTTGTATCTATCATTTAAAATTAATTATGCCAATTTCTGACCAAGATCTTCAAAAACAGAGACCTGATTCCCCATTGCCCTGCACTCTATATAGGCATTTGAACCAATGGCAGGATGTTTTTAAGTGTGTTTCCCATCCGGTTTACACAGGTGTAAATGACTGCTGCATTGCCACAGAGAATCCGGTCCTGGGTACCTAAATTAAATAGGAATTGTTTGGTGTTCAAAGAAATTCAGTCTAATTATTTAGGTCCCTAGATATAGACTCAAGACCCTGACTTAAGAAATCTTGGTCTTTGTGCTTTAGTTTTTGCCTTGCAGTTTGCTAGCTTCTCTCTAAATTAAGAAAAGCCCTTCTCATATTGCACCATTGATGTGTTTTTTTCCTGTCACCTTTATTCTTAATTCTGTTGGTTTGGGTTGTCACTTAATTTTAAGAGGGATCCTGGTCATCTTATCTTTTCCTCCAGTTTAAGGATGTCTGTCTTTCTTCCAAGAATCTCTCTCAATAAAAGAGTCTATCCTAAATTAAGTTGGTTTTTGTATAGCAGTTGTTGGATAATATATGGAATCAAAACCAGTTCTTCAATTTAAAGTTTTTCTAAACCATCAGTTTATTGCATCTCACCGTCTCCCTGTACTACTACACACTAGAGACTCCTCCCCCCAAAAAAAATTAAATAGATTTTTTGGTACTCTAACCTTTCATGAATTTGGGTTATTTCTCATTTCACAATGGAATTTCAAATTCAAATTTGGCCAGTTAAACACACAGAAGGATGAAAAGTATCCAAAAGAGGAAACACTGAAATGAAAAGCCTTGTGAAAGATCAAGTCAACCAAAATGTTTCAGTCAACTTAATTAGTTGAGAAAACATCATCATCAACAACCAGTTTGAATTAATCCAAAAAGATTTGCTTGATTCAAGATGATTTTTTTCCCCAGTGCGGTGCATTTTTAAAAAAAGAATTTGGTTTCTGTTTCAATCAGTTTTTGCGGGGACAGAGGGCTGCGGGGTTTTTAGAGTTTTTCATTGGGTCCCCAAATCAAAAGATCCATTTTCACTCAGCTCTGACTAGCTCTTCAGAACTGATACATCTGGCCCATGTAACAGCAGTCGATATCTACTACAACAAACAGAATGTGTGGGTGGCCAGCTATAGTCCATTCAGCTACAGCCATCACTTAAAGAAATGCCTTCAATCTGAAATAAATGAAAACTATATTACTGTGTCAGTCACAACACACAAACTCTTGCAGCCTTCCGTAAGAGGAATCAAGGATTTGGGAAACAGGCAATATGTTTTGACAGCTAGGAAATATTCTTTGATTCAGCAAAAAATTTTGAACAATGATCGCAAATTACAGTTAAAGATTCAATAATGAAGATGAGGACAATAAATGACTAAGTGCGGGCATACGATGCTAAAGTGATAGATGGTGGCCTTTAATAGAGTCTAAAGGACATGTGTGGGTAGGGCTACACAAGAAGAGATACCACAGATTAGAGAAAAAAATTTAAGGCAGGAAAAATCCATTGAAACAACAGCAATTAGCTCAACTCTTACTAAGTTTAGGAGCTTCACAAGCTGCTTCTTTATAGTACTTTTAATAACTTCTAGAAAGTTGCTTTGATTGGGTGACATACTGTGCCACAGTTCGGATCAGCAGGGATTGTGTCACCCCTGCCCTGTAATCTGGACTGCCCTACAATCCCATGCTGTTGTAGCCTCCAACCTGAACTTTTCACACACACACACCAACATGCAGGTCACTCTGCCTTTCTCACCCTGGCTCTCACTACACTGGATTATATTGTAGGGTAACCGTTGATACTGGATGCTTAGTGATCTGTGTGAATACCAGCAAGACACGGTACGCCTGATCTACAGATCACTAAGGTTTAACATGCAAGGTTTTCTATTGATATATTAGTTGCAAAAAAGCTTAAAATTAGCTACTCTATATCATACTCAATGAGCCTGCAGAGCTAAGCAGTCACTAAGAAGGCTGTATATAGCTTTGTATATGTGTATATGACTTTCTTTAGGGGCTAAGCCAAGGAGTCAGTGGCCTCAAGTCCAACTGGCAGCACCTCTCATGGAATGAGATGTTGATGGACTGCACCCCTTCATCTAAGTGGTAACGTCTTATACCCATCCATAAAAAGTTTTCATCCAATTACCTCTCCTCTCATTAGCATATATGCTAATTATCTACATTAAATTCTTACCCTTGACTGCATGCCTTTCTCACCATAACAATCGGGATAGTCAAAACAACATCTGGTGATAGGCGGGCAATGTAAAAATATGCACTTTGGCAATGAAAAAGTGTACCCCCAGACAATCAAGGATATTTGTTCCCCTGACCATTACCTATGTGCAGCAGCAAGCACTCATGGTGCGCATTTCATCTTTTTATGTGCAGTGATATGCAGAAACTGAGAGACAGCTACAAGGTTACTCAGTGATTCTATTTGTCTTTGCCAGCTAGAAGATATCATGCTATAGGGGGCAGAATAGTCAAACAAGCAACTGAAGCTATGCTAGGCCTTTAGGAAA
Source organism: Pelusios castaneus (assembly GCA_007922175.1). Taxonomy (NCBI): domain Eukaryota; kingdom Metazoa; phylum Chordata; order Testudines; family Pelomedusidae; genus Pelusios; species Pelusios castaneus. Next base: position 10,502,692 of record ML685789.1, read on the forward strand.
GTGGTCAGGCAACTCAAATTGCACTGGGCCTTCTACAGTGATCCCAACACACTGCTAGTTCTGGACTTTTCCCCAGTAATGTGTTTTTTACTGCCTAGCCTTCCTCCTAGACATTCCAAATATATTAAGTCTGTTATTCCTTTAAGGGACTAACATACACTTTCTTATTATCTTAAATGGAGTTATCTAGACACTTCAACTTAAACACAGCACATTAGCTAAAACAATAAAACCACGTTTAGTAATTAAAAAGAGACAGATTTTAAGTGTGAACAAGCAATGAGGCATAAAAGTCAGAAATGGTTACAAGAAAAATGAAGATAAAATGCTGCCTAATGCTGAACTTTACAAACTATATTAGAGTCAAGAAAAGTTTATCACCACATGTTTCCAGCTAGAATACTGACCAAAAATTCTTCAGGTCAGGACCTTTCCCACCTAGATTCTAATAACGGCTTCCTTTTCTCTTTTCAGGTGCACAGAATGGGATGGGCCAGGGAAGAGAGAGGTCTTCCTTGGAGTGTTTGCCCCACGTTTTTATGGTTTCAGTCTAGCTCTTGAAAAATATTTCCAGCTGAGAACTAGGAGACAAAGAGTCTATGTGGAACAATGTTCTCTGTTGGTTTTTTGCACTTGTTTGAGCTTCCTTTGTTTTCCCTTCCTGGTTACTCTGTTTACTGCTTAAATGCAAATTAAGGCACGTATACATTCCTTTGTTTAGGACTGAACTATTTGCCGACTTCTGCCTGAGCAGGGCTATGGGATTTGGAACAAGTGTTAATAACATCAGACCGTGGAATAGAATAATTTCATATACAATGTTGTCACACACACTTTATCAGGATACTACTGATCAGCAAGTTATGATTTTTCAAAGGTTACATTAGAAAGTCCAAAAATTATAAAAAAGGTTATTTCAAAATTGTGTAGGGTGTGAATACAAGGGTGTAGTCTATCACATATTGCCATAATGGAAAAAAGGGTTAATCTATGCTATCATTTTGCCTCCAGAAAGGACTTTTACTGGTTGTTGCAAAGGAAGGCAAAAAAAGACCTCCAACAAAGCACCTGGCCAATTATAAAATACTATATTCTGGTCAATTGCAGCCAGATTTTGCCCCATCTCATATAGATAAACTCTAACAGAGCACTCCAGAGGCAAAAGAGGATTTTGCTGATATGAGCTATGTATTAGTAGCTTCTTCACTGTTCAAATACTTGGCACACTTATGATAAATACTGATTTCTGTAGCTTCTTGGTATTGAAAGAGGTTAAAAAAATATTGTACACGCAGTAAATACCAGTATGGAGCAAAGCTACAGGAAGTTCCTGCTCATGATTTCACACAATTTTCAGATGTTTAAATTTCAGAGAAGAAAAACAAAAGCAGAAACTATAGCAAGAAAAAAGATTTTGTTGATTTTATGGGAAAATATTAAGCATGTTTTAAAAGTCCCAAGTCCAATGCTCAGTTCACAGCAAAGAAGCTACGAGAAAAACACTAGCAAAATAAAAGAGCAACCTGATGAAATACAAATATGTCATGTGATTCAGTTTCATTTGAAAATGACAGTGCCTAAAATGAACATTGTATCCTGGGAGATTGTCTCGGTCTGTTCAAAGTACTGTGTTTGTCTCCTTCAGGCAATCTGTGATTCTAATATTACAATGTATGCTGCTCTTTGTTCCTCGGCTTTCCCTTCAGAATTGGAACAGTGCTGCTTGCTTTAGGAGCTATTTTATCATGCAGATTAAGATGCAAACTAAAAAATGTTGACTTGCTTTAATTTAATTTGGAGAATTGGCAATTAACATACTTGCAAGTGAATAGAGAAAGCACAAACAGTACTATTTTGGCACAGTCAGATAAACACAAATCAAATATGACTGGAGGTAGGCCAAAATGTATCATTTCTGAAGTGCCAGCAAATAATGGATTTTTCAATTTAGGGATTGAACCAAAAAATACACACAAAAGCCTAGTGAAACCAAAACTAGTTCTTTTAAAAAAGTGTTTATTGCATGGGGAAAAAATCATTTAGAATCAACACAAACTTTTTGGATTGATGTAAAAAGAAAATTTTGCAGGTTCAGTTCATTTTGAGTCGACAGAAACATTTTGGGTGACACTTTTTTTTCCAAAGCTTTTCATTTTGATATGATCATTATCAGGTGTTTTTCACCCTTTTTGTGCACGTTCTTTTTAATTGGTTACATTTGAATTCAAAATGCTGCTTTGAAGCAAAAAGTCAGAACAAAACATTTCAAAATGAAGTACATTTTGTCCTTTTAAGATATATATTCATTCAATTACTGGAAGAGTTTACCTCCATCGGTGTAGAAGAAAGGTGAACAGCTCCAGGTTAACAAACATCAACTCAAGTGACACTTGTAAAATGAAGTACGTAGCAACCAGAAGAGCACAAAATGTTCCATCTTAATGGCATGGGTTGCTATAAAATCATTTGTAAAAGTCACTTGTAATATTTGGGACAGGAAACTGATCTCCACAAACATTTGAAAAGTGGGAGTAGACAGGGAAATTCTTGTAACATTTATCAGCTGCATTAGAATTTGAAATACATGCCCTGCAAAATCTCTAGTCTTCTCCAAATCTTTTACAATGAGATTTATATTATGAAAATCAGTTAAGAAAGGCTCAATATATATATTTGTTTTTAAGGCGGGGAAATAGGCTGACCAGAAGGCTAGTGTGAAAATCAGGACAATGTGGGGGGCAATAGACGTGTATAAAAGACAAAGCCCTAAATATAGGGGCTGTCCCTATAGAATCAGGACATCTGGTCACCCTAGGGGGAAATCAGGAGATAAGGTGCTGCTTGGGGGACTGCTTGTATCGATAAGCAGATCACCTGACATTTGAACAAACTGGAAATGCCATCAAAGCTTAGTTGGTGTAACTTCTTAGCCATTACTCAAGAACTGTCAATACTAACTTAAGATGATATAAAGAGTCACAGTGTTCTACAACATGAAGACTATTCTCAGCTGACCACCTATACAATCCCCCAGCTCTGCAGTCACAGAGTCTAGATTCATAGACTGTAAGGTCAGAAGGAAAAAATGACCATTTAGTCTGACCTCCTGCACAATGCAGGCCACAAAACCTCATCCACCCACTCCTGTAATAAACTTCTAAACCATGACTAAGTTATTAAAGTCCTCAAATCATGGTTTAAAAGACTTTAAAGTACAGAGAATCCACAAGAAAGTGAACCATGCCCCATGCTACAGAGGAAGGCAAAATACCCCGCTAGAGCCTTTGCCAATCTGCCCTGGGGGAAAATTCCTTCTAGACCCCAAATATGGTGATCAGTTAAAATCTTGAGCATGTGGGCAAGTCTCACCAGCCAGACACCCAAGAAAGAATTCTCTGTAATAACTCAGAGCCCAACCCATCTAATCCTGCTTCTCAGATCACTGGCACATCCACCACCAGTAGTCAAAAATCAGTCAATTGCCAAACTAAGCCATCCCATCATGCCACCCCCTCCATAAATGAATCCAGTTCAGTTTTGAAGCCAGCTAGGTCTTTTTCGCCCCACAGCTCCCCTTGGAAGGCTATACCAGAACTTTATTCCCCTGATGATTAGAAACCTGCATCTAATTTCAAGTCTAAATTTCCTGATGGATAGTTTGCATCCATTTGTTCTTGTGTATGTATCTCCCTCCCAGATATTTATCCCTCGGATGTATTTATAGAAAGCAATCATATCTCCCCTCAACTTTCTTTTGGTTAAGCTAAACAAGCCAAGCTCTTTAAGTCACCTCTCATAAGGCAGGTTTTCCATTCCATGGATTATCCTTGCAGCCCTTCTCTGCACCTATTCCAGTTCAAATTCATCTTTCTTAAACATGGGGGACCAGAACTGCACACAATATTCCAGATACAGTCTCACCAGTGCCTTGTAGAACACTACTAACACCTCCCTCTCTCTACTGGAAATACCTCTTTCTAATGAATCCTAGGACAGCATTAGCTTTTTTTCATGGCCACATTGCATTGGCGATTCAGTCATCCTGTGATCAATCAGTACGTCCAGGTCCTTCTCCTCCTCTGTCACTTCCAACTGATGCGTCTCCATCTTATAGGAAAAAATCTTGTTATTAATCCTTAAATGCATGACTTTGGACTTTCCATTATTAAATTTCATCCTATTCTTAATATTCTAGTTTACAAGGTCACCTAGATCTTTCTGTATGATATCCCAATCCTTTTCTGTACTGGCAATATCTCCCAACTTGGTGCCATCTGCAAACTAAATTAGCACATTCACACTTTTTGTGCCAAGGTCAGTAATAGAACGGTTAAATAAGATCGGTCCCAAGACCGATCCCTGAGGAACTCCACTAGTAACCTCCCTCCAGCTTGATAGTTCACCTTTCATTATGACCTGCTGTAGTCTCCCCTTTGACCAGTTCCTTATTCACTTTTCCATTTTCATATTAATCCCCATCTTTTCTAATTTAACTAATAATTCCCTGTGTGGAACTGTATCAAATGCCTTGCTGAAATCTAAATAAATTAGGTCCACTACATTCCCTTTGTCCAAAAAAATCTGTTATCTTCTCAAAAAAGGAGATCAGGTTGGTCTGGCATGATCTACCTTTTGTAAAGCCATGTTGCATTTTATCCCAGTTATCATTAACCTCAATATCTAAGTATTTTCTCTTTCAAATTTTTTTCCAAGACCTTGCATACTATTGGGATCAAACTAACAGGCCTGTAGTTACCCAGATCATATTTATTCCCTTTCTTGAATATAGGAACTACATTAGCGATTCTCCAGTCTATGCAGAGAGCCATAACACTTCCACTGCCAATGTGGGAGGCTTGATTCATGGATATGCTCCTTCTTTATGGCATGGAACTAAATTACCATAGACGGGTTCTTTAGAGAGCAGCACATGAATGTAGGTGGTGTGACAATTAGTAGGTTACAACCACAGAATCTGCCACTACATGGTTTTTTTTTCTAGCCCTTGTTTCCACTGTGAGACAACAACATTAGGTAATGGGAGGGTTATTCCAACTAGTGAGCTAAAGAAGCTTCTGGGAAGAAATGCCTCCTGTCTCTTCCCACCATGTATCTCCCAAGCATCTAGGTCTAGACAAAAAATGTATTGCAAAACCAAACACATCTAACAAAGCTGCAATGTCTAACGCAGCAGTTCCCAACCTTTTTGGCTCCAGGGCCACACATACCATTTTTAGAACCCTGAATAGCCATTCATATCAACTCATAAAATATGTTGATGTATACACAGTTAAGGGACACACATCGCTCCATGTTTAAAGTAAACATTTTGGAGCTACTGTCCTCATTTTTACATTCTACAGATGACTCACAGTACGTCACACACTCACAGGAACAGCAGCAGTGGAGACAAGTGACCGTCACTACAAACTGAAGCACACAACCTGGCAGCGAAGTCCTGCTAAGGAGTGGTGGCTAAGTGTGGGCCAAACTGGAAGGCAATGGTTTTTCCTGCCCCTCCTCAAGCATGCTAGGTTCAGGCTGCTCCACTAGCAGTGCCTCCCACTCACTCTGCAGCCAGATGGAAGGAGATCTGTGATTGCTGATTTCCTGTTCCCCGGGCTGTAGCATCGAAACTACATATCCTATAACTCTCTGTGCTCCACCTGGGTCCCTAGGCAGTGACTCCCTTCTGCAGCCAGGAGGTTGGGAGATCAGTGCTCCCCTCTCTCTGGCTCCAGGAGGGATCCCAGCACCTAGAAACCTAGGAGGAGCACTTTGTCATGCTCCATGCAACAGCCAGGAGAAGGGGAGTATTGATCTCCCAGCCCCTTGGCTGTAGCAAGGAGCCAGCACCAGTTTTGTAGCCCTGTGACAACAAACTCTGCCTGAGTCCTTAGACAGCAGCTCCCTTCTGCAGCCAGTGGGAGGGGAGCTGCAGACCACTTTGGAAGACTCCTCATGCCACTTTTGGCCCTGGGCCACAGGTTGGGAACCACTGGTCAGACATAATAATCCTCACATAAGATGATGTTGCAGGAGGTGACTACTGTACCATCTGTACATCTCTAGCAGACGAGAATGAAATCCAAGTTTCTGTGGGGGAAACTCCTCTTAAAAGTCAGAGCTGTTGCATCGCATAGCAGGTGTGTTGCATGTCTGCATTTTCACCTACCGTTCTGAACTTGGATTTCATGAAGTTTGGATCTGAGAACATACCTTTGCAATGGAAACATCTGCATTGTAAAGGCAGCATGCTGTGACACTACTCAAAAGAACCCTGCCCCTAGTATGCAAAGACCACACGGAAGAGTTCTGTCTTAAGGTCGTTTTTGAATTTGCTGAATTTCAGTGATCTCCGAATTCACTTTTTCCCAGACTGGCCAGCCCTAATAATACTACTCTTCACTGAAGATGGGAACCACACGTTTACAGATTTCTAGTCTGATATAAAAGGAGCAGAGTGTTTAAAAAGGGCATTGTATCAAACCAAAAGGAACAGATTTTGTTTGACTTTAAACCATCCAGTATGTACTCCTTAAACACCGTTTAGCTGAGCTACTGAATTGTGTTAAGGCTGCAGTCAGAAAACATTGAAGTATTAAAAACCCTTCTTGAAAATTTGATATTTAGAATCACAGCTCTGTCACAGCAGAATAGTCTGTGGCAGCTACTCCGTCACTGGAGGAAATGTGTATTAAGTATATTGTAATAGTGCCAATTCCTAAGCAAACAAGCCCTGAAGTTTATTGCCTGGGCAAAGCCCACTGAAGTCAATGGGACTTTCTCCACTAACTTTAGTGACCTCTGGCCTTTACTTCTGGAAGCAGACTGGGAGCAGAATTACTCCTTCAGAACTTCATTTGGAGTAGAGGGGGGGAAAGAAAACATGACTTTTAATCTGCTCAGGTTGTGTAGGCATCCATGAACAGCTGTGAATAGTTATCCAAATACCTAACTTACAGGCACAAATTCCTTTTTGTGCACACAAATTAAACTGTGCATCATCACCCACCCCTCCACCTTCCCCCCTCCCCAAAAAAACAAAACTGTGGAAGCAGCAGGGAGAATATTAGAATCACTCACCTTACTGAATAGTTATATTATATATATATATAAAAAGACCAACCTAGGTTGTCAGTGACTGAACAAAACTGTTCAATTTTCTTTATTGGCTGGAATTGTGTCTTCGGTAAGGGATCCCATCAAAGAGCGTGAAAATAGACCAAGCCCTACCATAACACATGTTTCGCAGTGGCTTCCAGTACCTTATTCTTTCCAGAGATCTCACAGGAAATTCTAGAGGACATTTTGGCAAGAAGGCAGCTGATAAAATCACCAAATCAAAAATTTCATCAGAAACAAAGCATCCTATCACTTGAGAGTAAGTGTAGCCTAAGAAATAATTGTCTACGATTGAATTTTTATTTATGGGGAAAACAGCCAGGAGTGCGCTACACTACAAACTTAAGTCAACAGAAGCCACTGTACATCAATCTAATAACGTGTGCATCTACAGTACCAGGTCCCTTCCACTTACCTAACTCGTCTGTTACATCAACTTAATTACTTCATCTCTGCGAGAGGGTAACACTTAATTTGATGTTGACAAAGAGGCAGTGTATATGCAGCATTGTAATTGTCAACTGAATTGGCCTCCAGGAGCTGACCCACCATGCTCTGCTGTGACCACTCTTGAGATCTTTTTCAACTCTGCCGCACAGGAGCCAGGTACACAGGAAACAGCCGCTCCCCCTCTTAAAGCTTCAAAAAATTCTGAATTCCCATTTCCATCCCCTTAACATTGGGGAGGCTACTAAGAACAAAAGGGGGCCATTCAAAGACTTTTGATGGACAAGACTTCTGTGCTTTCACAGACAAGCGGCATTTGTTTCTCCCCCTCCCAATTTTATCACACCATTTGCCCAAGGTGAAATTATTTCAAAGGGATTTCAGTTCCTTTATGTTTGGGCAATAGAAGTCAATGTTTCAATCATTAAATCCTCTATTTATTGCAAGCATGGAGGTTGGGAGTGGGGAGCAGGTGCAGGGAAACTGCACCAAAGGGTATGGTAAAGGAAGAGACAAAGCACATAAACAACACACATTACTTGGCTCATTACTAAAATGTGTTTTCAAAGCACCCCAGAGATGCAGAGCTCCTTGCTGGGCTCTCCTTATTGCCCTGGTATCAGGCTGTTCTTCCTCCAGGCCCCAACCCTGAGGAAACCTTTCCCTTTGCCTCACAGATATGATGGAGCACACAACAACGAGGATATTGCTTTCACCTAGTAAACAAATTGTGTCAGCGACCCTTTAAATGTCCAAAGGCTCACTCTACCACCATTCCGAACTTGCTCAGCCTATTGTTGAATCACTCCTTGCTGCTGTCCAGCGCATAGCTTCATGAGCCCTGGGAGCAAGACGAAGGCTGAGTCTTCCAGGCTCACTATTGACATTTGAACATCATCCAGAAAGAAAGTCCCCGATTGCAGCTTTCTAAACAGCCTTTTGTTCTTGCAGGGTTAGGCAGCAGCTGAAGGGGGCTTTACCCACAGAGATCTAGGTGCCTAATAACCTAAAGCCAAAATTTAGACTCAGAGTCCCAATAGTCTTTCTTCTCGTGCATTTGAAAACCATCATCATTAAAGAGCTGGGGAAAAGAATAAAGGACTTGAGTGAGATCCTGGCCCTATTGAAGTAAATAAGAGTTCAGTCATTGCTTTGTACAGGCTCAGAACTTCAATCTTGTTTCATAATTCTAAATTGGGAGTTTTAAGATGACCTTGTTCTGCTCGAAAGCAGCATGACAAACAGAACAAATCAGGAATAATTTTCATTAAAATATGGCATGGAAGTACAATGGGAGTTGATATGAACAGGAAAATAACTTATTTTCTTACAACTCAATTTAAATGATTTTTCTTCATCCATATCAATAGGTCCTTGTTACTTTCAGGGGTTTCATGAGCTCCCTCTAATGCAGGGGTCCTCAAACTACGGCCCGCGGGCCGGATACGGCCCGCCAAGGTTATTTATCCGGCCCCCGCCCCTGCTGCAGCCTGCCCCATGCATCTGGGGCAGCGGGGTGGCCGCGGCCAGGGCAGGCTGCCGGTCTCCCACCCACCGGCCGCCTCGACTTCCCGGCCCAGAGCCGACCCCGTCCCGCTCTGCCGACAGCGTCGGCCTCCCGGCACGGAGCCAGGATCAGGCTCCGTTGCCAGGGTCTGTCTGCCCTGCCGGGGCCGCGTTTGGTCCCCGCCGGTGCTCCCTCCCAGCTGTGCAGGCTGCGGCCGGGCTGGGGAGATTTAAGTCTCCCGCCCTGAGCATGCGCAGATACAGCGTGCTCAGGGCGGGAGCGGCCTGGCCGGCAAGCAGCTCTGCCGGCTGTCGCTGTAGTTCCCAGCCTCCGGCCAGGTAAGGGGGCGCTGGAGGGGCTGGAGAGGGGTGGGGGTGGGGACAAGGAGTGGCCGGGTTAGAGGGGTGGGGGTGGGGACAAGGAGGGACCCCCGCGCAGGCTGGCAGCCCCCACCGCCCCCTCCAGACCCCCGGGGCTGCTTCCTTTCTCTTTTTTCTCTTCCTCTTCCTTTCCTTTTTTTCCCCTCTTCTTTGTCTTCCTCTCCCCTGCCTTCCTTCCTCTTCCTTTCCTTCCTTTCTCTTCTTTCTTCCTTTCCTTTTTTTTCTTTTTCTCTTCTTTGTCTTCCTCTTCCCTGCCTTCCTTTCTCTTCTTTGTCTTCCTCTCCCCTGCCTTCCTTTCTCTTCTTTTCTTCCTCTTCCCTGCCTTACTTTCTCTTCCCTGCCTTCCTTTCTCTTCTTTCTTCCTTTCCTTTTTTTCTTTTTCTCTTCTTTGTCTTCCTCTTCCGTGCCTTCCTTTCTCTTTTCTTCCTTTCCTTTTTTTCTTTTTCTCTTCTTTGTCTTCCTCTTCCCTGCCTTCCTTTCTCTTCCTCTTCCTTTCCTTCCTTTCTCTTCTTTCTTCGTTTCCTTTTTTTCTTTTTCTCTTCTTTGTCTTCCTCTTCCCTGCCTTCCTTTCTCTTCTTTCTTCCTTTCCTTTTTTCTTTTTCTCTTCTTTGTCTTCCTTCCTTCCTGCTCTTTCTGTCTTTGCTTCCTTCCTTTCTTTTTCTCCTTCCTTCCTTCCCTTTTTTCTTTCGCTCCCTTCTTTTTTAAAACTTTTTAAAAATTAATTTTAAATAAAAACCTTTCTTAAAATTAGATTTCAATTCCAAATTCATTCCAATTAAATTAATTAAACACAATTAATTAATTCTATTTACAATCACTTTATCTTCAATTAATGCCTATAATTTCTGTCTTGTGAGTTTTCCCCAAAAATTTATTCTGAAAAAGTTTTTCACACGGCTTGAAAATTTTGCACACAAGCCACCAAACCTAGAGGGAACATTGGCTACTAGTTGCGTACACAACAGCAGGCCAGCAGGCTAACATCGGTCAGTCCCACACTCTGGGCCTGGCCGGAGCCCACAGCACCAACAAAAAGTGTGTGGATGCATTACTGCCTGCCACCCAGTACCCAGAAACACAGGCCAGCAGCAGACATGATAGCTACGCATTCACGTTTTTTTCTAATTATAATACGGCCCCCCAACAGTCTGAGGGACCGTGAACTGGCCCCCTATTTAAAAAGTTTGAGGACCCCTGCTCTAATGGTTAATTATAGACTTTTTTTTCCTTCCACCACAGAATGGCTATGTCTACACTGGCAATTTAAGTCGACTTAAGGAAGCTTATCTTTGAGAACTCGTGGCGAACGGGGGTGGTCCCGGAGGATTGGAAAAAGGCAAATATAGTACCTATCTTTAAGAAAGGGAAAAAGGAGGATCCGGGGAACTACAGACTGGTCAGCCTCACCTCAATCCCTGGGAAAATCATGGAGCAGGTCCTCAAGGAATCCATCCTGAAACACTTGGAGGAAAATAGAGTGATCAGGAACAGTCAACATGGATTCACCAAGGGCAAATCGTGCCTGACCAACCTGATTTCCTTCTATGATGAGATGACTGGATTTGTGGATGCGGGAAGAGCCATTGACGTGGTATACCTTGACTTTAGCAAGGCTTTTGATACGGTTTCCCACAGCATTCTCATCGGCAAGTTAAGGAAGTATGGGTTGGACTAGTGGACCCTAAGGTGGATCGAAAACTGGTTAGATCAACAGGCTCAGCGGGTAGGAATCAATGGCTCTATGTCTGGCTGGCAACCGGTAATGAGTGGAGTGCCCCAGGGGTCGGTCCTGGGGCCGGTTCTATTCAACATCTTCATTAATGATCTTGATGATGGAATAGACTGCGTGCTTAGTAAGTTTGCGGATGACACCAAGTTGGGGGGAATGGTAGATACTCTGGAGGGCAGGGACAGGATCCAGGGAGACTTGGACAAATTGGAACACTGGGCTGAAAGAAACCTCATGAGGTTCAACAAAGACAAGTGCAAAGTTAAGCCAGTTGCTATAACAACCACATTTCAAGGGCACAAATATAAGAGATGTATCAAACAACATCTGCATTGACAACATGTTTCTCTATCATTAAACTTTACTTGGAAAAAGAACCAATTAAATCTGTAAAACCTTCATTCAAAAATTAAAATACAGAATTTTCTATTGCCACCAGCAGCATGACTCCAGTCTTTCTAGGCCTGATCCAAAGCTTATTTAATTCAATGGGAAACTTTCCTCCGACCTCCAAGGGCTTTGGATCTCTCCCTAAATATTTCCCATCCATTTTAAATGAATTCAAATCTAATATTTTCATGTCAGTGAATCTTAGATTTAGGCATCAGGTTATTCCCATTTGAGTCAATAGAAGATTTGCGTGTGATGGGGGCAGGACTGGACTCAGACTATGTTACTTTTTTCCCCAATATCTGCTTGCAAAGGTAAGAAGTAAGAATGAGATACAGTGACGTGTAAATTAAGTGATGAGTCAAGGAACTGATTTAATGGCTATTTGGCAAATCTTCTTACCCAGTAATCAGATTTATCAAGAGCCGCAAATGTGTCTATTCCCAGCATTACACATTGCTACTTAAATCAAAAAATAATAGAAAAAACTCAAGATTTTAGAACCGACGAAACCAATGCACTAAAAGGGACAAAACAAGTAATTCAGATTGGTCAGACTTCACGTATCACTGTGAATGCATATGTTTGGAAAAGGTCAGGTAGTTACTGTACATGCTACACTAGTCAGATAGGATTCAAACCACTGACTGCTGGATTTCTTGGCTCCTGCCCTAACCCTTGTACCACAGGGCCAGGTGCCTAGCAGACTTTGTGTGAAGTGCAGGTTGCCATTAAAACCTATAAACATTATGCCATCTGCTGGAGAAAGGTGGGAAAGCACAGGGAATACGTACAGACAGACAAAGCAGTCACACGCAGGTCACCTAATTAGTTAAATGGTCCGTGGTGGGAGATGGCTACAGAATAGACAAGTCAAGCTGAAATCAATGAAGATAGGTGGTATTCTACAGCAGCAGATACTGTTCTGATTTTCTGAATAACTAAAATCTTTTCACAGCATAAGGAAATTCTACTGTACTTTACTGTATCTGAATACAGTAATACACAAAAGACTATTCTATAATAAACACTGAAATTTCCACTGTGTGGTTTTCGAGGAACTGTGATTTCAAAGTAAAGGATTTAATGGTGTAGAAACTCATCATATGATACATGATTATATGACAAAAAGTAATTTGCTTGTTTGAAATGGCTTCACTGTAGAAGAGTGTGTCTCAACCTTATATAGTAGTTATTTTTGCATTATCAAGAGACTTCAGTCCATATTCCAAAGTCAGCCTTTCACAGAAACAGAAGATACACAAAACACTCTAGAAAAAAAATGGCCAAAGTGATTTTCACCAAATTTAGGAAATAATTCTATCATAAAAAAATATTTCTCAGATAACCTGTAAATGATCATTAATGATAGTATTGTAAAGACATTATTTATAATTTTGACTGTATAAAAAGTAAGATATGAAATTATCCTAGATACAATCAGTTTTACAAGTCACAGTCCTGATAGATACCACTGGAAAGATATTCTTCCCCTAAATTTGTAACGTAAGTGGCTATTAGCACACACTTATTTTCACGGTAATTTGGCTTTTGTATAGACTATTTCTTTGGTCAGTATTATTCTCAATAGTACAAACAAATAATAAACACTTTCTTACAACATTTCCTCCTTCTCTCTTTCAAGGCCTTGGTTTTAGGAATTTAAATAGCCTGGGAAGTCTAGGATCAGATTGAAGATTAAATTTAGCATAGCTTCACAGTGCTTTTCTAAACTGTAATTTCATCAATACCAAACTGTAAATGTGGGTCTGTCTAAAGTGACCATTTTAATTCATCTTGAAAATATTGACTGTGGCTTTTAACCAGCATCCGGTGGGGTTTTTGATTTGTTTTGTTTTTTTAAGAAAAGCACTGGAAGCAAACATCGATTACTGTGTATTCTTCTTACCTTGATTAACTGTTTGGGGTTTCCGGTTAAAAACACAAATCTTGCAGTACTATACCAATCTGCCAAAAAGTCAGACCACAGAGATACTTAGCAATAACATTTACGTTTAAGTAAACACGTGAAAGTATTTAAATAAACATGAGGGCTGACATTTATTAGAACAAAGATTATTCAAGACAGAAGACTTCAATTGCATGATGTTGCTGGAGTTTGGAAGAATACAGGGCTCATATATCCCTTGTAACTGAAACTAACTCAATTCCATGTGAATGAGAATCTACCTCACTTTGAAATGGAATAGATCCAAGTGCACGAGTGAACTGTTAGCGTGCAGCAAGCTAGCACAGGGTAGATTTGCACCCCACCTTGCCATAAACTATAAATCATAAACTAAATGCTCATGGAGACAAGCACTAAATGATTCCTACCTGTGGTGTACTGACCACTGTGTTAAAATTACAAGTTATCACTAAGTGATAAGAGCTTTCCTGGTCCTACTTGCAGACTATGGAGCACTGTAAGGAAGCATGCAACTTTGATCGCCATCAGTCAGTCTACAAAACAGCCACCATGAAACAAGGTGGGTAGTCTTAAATAGCAGCTCGAATATTCCCAGTATTTGGTTGTTGTGCATTAGAAGTCAGGGGTTTTAGAAATAAAGTAATGTTGGATTTCAGCTTTCAGGAGGAGTATTTATGTTTTGTTTCTAACACTATCTGTGTGTCTCCTAGGAACATAACATTGCCTAGTAGCTAGACCAAAGAAGGGATTATTTAGATCTAAGTGTCTTATTTATCTGCTTAAGATCCTGCTGTTACAGGGTGACTGGCCTCTTTAAGGGAGAGCAGCGTCCACAGTACCTGAGTGACTTGTAAGCCCAATTGAGACGCATCTGACAAGAGGACACCTGGGTCCTGAAACAGAGAAGGCTGGGTAAATTGGACACCTGGAGTCAGAGGATAGATGGGAGGTGCAAGGAAAGGGGAAGTGGAGAGCTGCCTGGGAGAGACAGGGTCACTGCAGAGAGTGGAAAGCTCTGAGGAAATTCCTTGAGAACTGAGAAAGCCAGTAGAGAGTCTAGCCTGCTGACAGTCCTGGGCTGGAGAGAGCTAAGGCAGAAGAGCAGTGGAGGGTCTTATCTGCCCATGGAGAGCTGGAGTCTGGGGAAAAGTGGAAGGGATACCCATGGGCCTGTCTGTGACATCAGAGTTTAACAGAACAGGGGAAGTGATGGGTACTCTCTTAGTAAGGATGCACTATCAGCAAAAAGGTGGTGGTAGGAAGAGGGTGGGTTTTCAGCTGGAAAGAGTGGAACTGCACTAGCTGGAAGGGCTAGAGTGGTCATGCTGGCCAAAGGTCAGGAGAGAACAACAAAGAATTCAGGTGGGTGGATGATGCCAGAATATTGTTTGTGGGTCACAGAGGAACAAGATAAGGACTACATCCATTGGGGGTAAAAAATGGACTATGTTTTGGGACTTTTGTTATGGACTACATTTTTTAAATAAGCTGGCCACAAATGGGCATTATTGAGGCAAAAAAGCTTGCATGGAGTTACTGGAGACTAAGACGGAAGAAAATTGAGGCAGGCATGCCTCTTTGGCCATAACCTGCCATTGGAGGGAGCTCCAGGCAGGGCTACACTAGGACTTCCATTAACTCATGTTCTTAGACATACCCATTTTCTCCCTACACCTCACCTGCAACCTTAAGAGTGAGGAAGCTGAAGGATGACGTTCTTGAGTCTTATTTTCACTCAATGCAGAAGACAATGCTGGTTGTGTCTCCATACGTAATCTTCATTTATATTTCCACTGGATCACATCTACCTTGCATGCTCTACTGAACTTTGTACAAGCTCTTGCAGGATCGAGGCTGGAATTAAGATCTGAGATTATTATTTCATCCTGCCAAGACATGCTTTGTGTATGTTCTTCTACTTGCTCCAATTATTAAATTGTTATTCTCTACATCTACAGTTTTATATTGCTGAAGTATTTCCCTGTGCCCCAGCAGTTTTCAAAATTGGTGAGACTGACAATGAGCATCAAATTCTCCCCCCTGTTCATATCATCGGTCTTTCAATAAAAAAAAAAAAACAAAAAAAACTTTCCATTATCAAGCACGATAGCTGTCAAGACGACAGATCTCATCTTGTGTATTTCTTCAGATTTGATCTACTATTCATTATTAATGGCCACTTTTAGTAAGAAATGTGCAACACAGACCATTTTTCAACGTTTCTAAACTGCAGCTTTTTAGTACTGGATTCAATAACAGCTGAGTGATGAGATAAGCCATGCTAAATGTTTTGCTCCTCAAATCTTTCACAGAATGAAATGAAGCTTAGCTTCATTTGTTAATGGGTAGCATGGCCAACGTGCTATTCTATTCTGCATGCAGCATAAGGGACTTGGTGGTTGAGATGAGCACTGGAATTACCGTATCAGAACAAACCAACAACTGATGTAAGTCTGTTTCTCTTGTCTTCAATATTGGTCAATGCTACATGCTTCTTAGAAATAAGGCCCCCAATTGTGAGCTGTAAGAGGTTGCTGGACGCAGGTCATCACCCCTAAAAGTTATGACTTTGAAAAAACTTAAATACAAAATATTTTGAGCAAAAACTGAAATATTCCAATTCCAAATTTTTGCAGCAGTGCTTCATGGGAATCTCTACAGGCTAGGCTTACTTGGTTGGACATCTCTTAAGAGGGGAGATGATGCAGCATGGGAGATATAGTTTGGCTAGGGAGCCTGGCCAATAAAAGAAAATGGGGCCATGAGATAAACAAATGACAGCTCTTATGAACTATTACAGCATATCCAAATCAAAGTATTTTGGGTTTTTTGTCTGAAAACAAATCTTCAGTCTTCAGGTATCCATGGGTTTTTAACCAGCCCTGCGTACTATACAAGAAGTAATTTTGAAACATGCAAGTCTGTGTAGTTACATGACTGTACCTCAGCCTGATCTTCAGCTGGTGCTAATTGCATGTAGCGCCAGTGACTTTAGTGGAACTATGTCAATTTAAATGAGCTGCTGATCTGGCCCTGTACCTTCTGCATGTTTCAATCACTATAGGTCAACAATCATACACGTCAGAGATGTTAGCACCAAAACTGGGGCAGTATATTTAGGCATAATATATGGTTCGAAATGGTCTCTTGAGTAGGCTTTATGTGTCAGCCTGTAAATATAGGAATACACAAACATTGTGAGAGGACAGAAAAAAATCTGAATATTATTAGTAGATGGATGTGGGATTTTGGCAATTTCTCTGAACTTAGCTGTTGATCAGTTTACATCCTGAAGCACAAAGACTAACAATCTGTGTCCCTTTTATGAAGATCAGTAGCAAATACGCTTTTCCCCCTCCAATTCTTTCATATTCCTCGATTCTTCGTGTTTTTCAGAGATGATTTCCAGTACTTATTCCAGTTCATGCAAGTAATTTATCCATCTATCTTAGCATTTTGTATCGAAGCCCATCTTGGCAGAATCTGAGAGCATAATTTAAACTCAATGGAAGATATGTTAAACTGTTCAACAAATTCTCATGAATTAGACACATCATCTGATAGGCCTAACACAGTTGTATGTTATACAAATTATTTTTCAGATCCTCATTTTTGTCCCAACAACCAGATAAAGGTATTCACTAATTTACTATTAGTTGATTATTACTCAGTAGCAACGTTCTACATTCCTCTGATTTGTCTTTCTACCACAGAAATGCGTGGTGTGATATTCTTAACTTTCTGTCAAATGCTGTTTATATTTACATTGATTTTCTCAAACCCAAATTTTGTCACCTTCTTTTATAGCTTTGAGCGATGGAAATATTAGAAGGTGCTGATTCAGCCTCATTTTCACTTCCTTCATTTGCTGCCTCTGTAAAAGGAATGTCCTCAGTCAGTGAATACATTAGAGGAGAGAAAACCAACTCATGTATTTTAGTAAGAGAAAAACATGCCAACGGTTGCTCGTTTTAGTCATTTCTAAAAATTAACAGCCTTCTTTGACAGTTTTTTCCCCTGTAAGAAAGAATTTCTTGTTTAGATAAAGACAGATTCAAGTTTCTTCAAACTTTTGAAAATATATAACTTTCTTTAGAGATAGCTATTATTATGAGCAAGTTATTTTTCTCTCTCCTTACTGATGTGCCAGTACTGGAAAGGAATTGCTAACAGAATTACAAATTATTTCAGAATTGCAATTTACTATCTGTGTTGAGCTTACTAGCTTTTCAGATTCCTTTTATGACTACAATCACAGAGTCATTTTAAAAAATTTTAGTATGCATTGCAAGTTGGAAACTGTTTTGTAACTTGCTGTTTCTCAGTTAAGTACAAATTTATAGTTCCAGAAATCAGAATCCACTGCAAAGATTTCCTGTGTTTTCATGCTTGAAATGTACAACCTTCAGCCAAGTTACAGTCATAAAATGCTTGCTATTACTGTAGCTAACTAATCAAGCATCAAAAGATCAGGGATAAACATAAGGAAATCTAAGTGCTTTTTGCATCATGTCTAACCATTACTGACGCCTAGAATAGGCAATGATAAAAAGTAACATTTCTGGTAACTGAAGGAAGCCTATTTGGGTGGCATTTTCAAAGCAGCCTAAATATCTAAGTCACTCTTATGCTTTTGACAATTCCACCCCAGTACATTATTCTCCAAAATGCAGGCTTAAGCTATATCATTCTTCCAGGTGTGACAGACCGCTTGATAGCTCTGGAGTTCGCATTAATAACTTCAGCCCCAGAAGCGGCGTAGTGCTAAGGCAACAGGAAGGCATTGCCATTCGCCTTAGCACAGTGTATAGGGGGAGGTAAGTGGGCGTTAGTAAGACAACATGAGATATGTACGGTATTTCACGTACCTTGCATATCTCCCATCGACTGCCGCTGAATAGTGTGACAAGTGTAGACTAGGGCTTATACAGTTAAAGGAAATGGTAATAGTTTTTAAAGCCTTTTACTTGTAGCTTAAATCTTCTGTAGAGTAGGTAGTTAGTGATCAGCATTGTAACTTCCTAGTGGCTAAACAGAAAATATTTTCCAGGGCTGTCACTCCAGATACTTTCGTAAGTACCAATTTTTTCTTTTAAATCACCTAAATGCAAAGACTTTTAGAAAAAAAGACACATTTTGGAATATTTTTAAAGCATTCTCTCCTTATACATCTTACTGCCGAATTGTCCAGTAGTGTCAGTAGGATTGTGATACTGACTACGTATTGTTGATTGTTCAAAGATCTCCCAGGCTGTTTGACACTGTGATTGCAAATATTTCACAATGTGTGCTGTACTGAACATTTTCCCACCAGTTCTCTCTTTCTGATAGTCACTTCACTTCCAGTCCTGGGGAAAACTGCACAAGTAGATGAATAAATTGGAAATGATTTAGATAATGGTATGGAGAGTACATTAAGTAAAGTTGGTGGACAATACCAAGCTTGGAGGATAGGATTAAAATTAAAAATGATTTGGAGAAATGGTCTAAAGTAAACAGGATAAAATTTTATAAGAACAAATGCAAAGTACTCCACTTAGAAAGGAACAATCAATTACACACATACAAAATGGGAAATGACTGCCTAGGAAGAAGTATTGCAGAAAGGAGTATGGGGGGGTATAGTGGGTCACAAGCTAAATATGATTCAACTGTGTAACATAGTTCTAGAAAGTGATCATTATTCTGGGATATTTCAAGAGGAATGTTATGAGCAAGACATGAGAAGTAATTCTTCCACTCTACTCTGTGCTGATAAGGTCTCAAAGCCAGAGTTTTGTGTCCTGTTCTGGGAACCTCATTTCAAGAAAGATGTGGACAAATTGGAGAAAGTCCAGAGGAGATCAACAAAAATGGTTAAGGACAGAAAACATGACTTATGAGGAAACATTGAAAAACCTGGGTTTGTTTAGTCTGTAGAAGAGAAATTGGGGGGGGGAGGAGGTACATGATAACAGTTTTGTTACAAGGAGGAGGATGAAAAATTGCTCTCCTTAACCTCTGAGGATAGGACAAGAAGCAATAGGCTTAAATTGCAGCAAGAGAGGACATCAGGAAAAACTTCCTGTCAGGTTAGTTAAGCACTGGAACAAAATGCCTAAGGAGGTTGTGGACTCTCCATCACTGGAGGTTTTTAAGAACAGATTGGAAAATATCTGTCAGAAATGGTTTACTTACTAGTGAATCCTGCTTTGAGAGCAGGGGACTAGACTAGGGCTATGTACACACTACCATTTTTAACGCGCAATAATCCTCTTCCGCATTAATTCTCCCGTGGCTGTTGTTGCGCGAGATCGCGTACACACTATGCTTGCTCTAACGGAACAAAGCCCCCCCCCTTCTGAGCGCAGTCCTCCAGGAAAGCGAAGGGGATTGTGGGTACGTATCCCAGAGTCCCCAGTATCATCTCCCGTGGTGCATTCCGCTACTGACGCTACCCAGCGGTTGCCAATAGCAACGAGCGCGAATTTCAAATTGAAGCAACCTTCTTCTCGGCACTGCCTTTTCAGAATCGACATGGATTCAGCTGTGATCTTGAATGCTGCCTTCAGCATTGTGAACACAGCCCAGATTCTGTTGCGGTTTGCCTTTGGCTATGATTCGGAGCATGACACGGATGACTCGGTCTCGGATGATGACAGCATTGAAAACCAAACGGACATTCTGATCAGTTTCGCGGACCAGCAACACAGCCTGAACCGCCGTGTTTGGTCCCGGCAGACGAGCACAGACTGGTGGGAACGAATCGTCCTTCAGCTGTGGGATGATGATCAGTGGCAACAGAACTTTAGAATGCGGAAAGCCACATTTATGGAGCTATGCCAGGAGCTTGCCCCTGCCCTTCGATGCAAGGACACGAGGATGAGACCCGCCATGACCGTGGAGAAGCGTGTGGCTATCGCACTTTGGAAACTGGCGACTCCAGACTGCTACCGCTCGGTCGCAAACCAGTTTGGGGTTGGACGCTCGACCGTTGGAGTGGCACTGTCACAAGTATGCAGAGCCATCAACCGTATTCTGCTCAGGAGGATGGTGACCCCGGGAAACGTGAGGGAGATCATCGCAGGATTTAATGAGTTGGGCTTCCCGAACTGTGGGGGTGCAATAGATGGGACTCACATCCCTATTCTCGCTCCCGACCACCTTGCCTCTGAATACATCAACAGGAAAGGATACTTTTCGATGGTTCTACAGGCACTGGTGGACCACCGTGGTCGCTTTATGGACATTAATGCTGGCTGGTCTGGAAAGGTGCACGATGCACGCATCTTTAGAAACTCTGGACTATTCAGAAGGCTACATGCTGGCACATTTTTTCCAGACGAGAAAATAATTGTGGGCGGTGTAGAGATGCCAGTGGTGATACTTGGGGACCCCGCCTACCCACTGATGCCATGGCTCATGAAGCCGTACACCGGGAAGTTGGATCCTGACAAGGAGCGTTTCAATTACCGGTTAAGTAGATGCAGAATGGTTGTGGAGTGTGCCTTTGGCCGTTTAAAAGCGCGCTGGAGAGCGCTGTATGGCAGGCTAGATCTCCACGAGGACAGGATCCCATTAGTTATTTCGGCTTGCTGTGTTCTTCACAATATATGTGAAAGCCGGGGGGAGAGATTCAGGAACTCTTGGACCACTGAGGCACAACGTCTGGAAAATGCCTACCAGCAACCAGACACGAGGGGTATCCGGGGGGCGCAGCTAAGGGCAGTTCGCATAAGGGATGCGTTAAAAACCCATTTTAGTACTGTTGGTTAAAATTGTACCTTTGAATATAGTTACTAACCATTTCCTATATGTTTCAACTGTTAAAAATTAAGCTTTAGAAATTTTGTGTTTTTCCCCTGTAAACATTCATTGAATCAAAAACCGTTAATGTTAAATTAATGAAACAAATAAAGAAAGTCTGATTAAGTTTAACAAGGATTCAACTTTATTTAATTAACATTGATCAAAACTCGGGTTTGAGGGGAGTAGGGACTAAAGGTGGGTGTAGGTGCGGGACTCAACTACATATGTTGGGGGAGGGGTTCTGTTAGGGTTACACCATGGATGTCCATGGTGGTCTAAAAACTGTCTGGGGGGGGAATGTGGCGTGGATGCACTGAAAGGCATATGAGGCTGATGATGGGGGGTGCGAGCCTGTAGCAGACCGACCATGGTCTTGAGGAGGTTGGTCTGCTCCTGCATGATGCCTATCAGGGCATCCTTCTGCCGCTCTCTCCTCGCACTGCTCTGTCTCCTGTCCTGCCTGCACTGCCTCCTCCATTGCCTTGTCTCCCTCGCAGAAGCCTCATGGAACTGCATGAGCTCCTGGAAGACGTCTTCCTTGCTCCTGCGAGGCCTCCGCCTTATCCTCCTCAGACGCTCAGCTGCAGCTGTAGACTGTCCACCGAAGGTCATTCCTGTTCAGATATGAAAAATGTAGAATGCCGCTATTGTTCTCGCCACGGTCAGGAGCAAATGATGTTGTTCTCCCCACACATTCCTTCAATACACAAGAGGGGACCTATGGGGGGGCGGTAACAGATTTCCCAAAGCTTGGTACGGGTTGCAGAGCTAGTACAACGGAGAGTTGACTATTGCCACACCAAGTTCTGATCCCGTGCCCGAGATGGCTGAAATAGAGGCAGATCTCACACTGCTTAGAGTGCCTCTGCAAGCGAGAATGCATCTCCTTCATGTTGCCGACTTCAAGCCGGGACCTTACGCTGCAGGACTGTGCGCAGCAATGTTGCCCGCAGGAGTGCTTGCGAGTCTGAAAGGAAGAGTGTCCCTGAATGGTGGAGTGCAAAGGAATGCTCTACCATGTAATTTCAAGAGAAGACTCTGGAAATATTTGGATGACGCGTTCAGTGAGTTGAAAGGGAACGACTACTTGGAAATCGAGGCATACATCGATGACCTTTTTAAGTAATGCTAGTAACACCTTTACAGTTCTGTAAGGAACAGAACTGAGGACACCGAAAACAAAAACCCCTTGCAAAAAAACCATGTCTACGCTGAGCTGTAGCACCTAGAATAGAGGACATTGCGAACGGGACTTACCAGAGCTGCCTTCTGATGATTCCTGGGTAGGCGTGGAGAAGGAATCAGTGGAGCTTGTTTCTGGCTGGGTGGAAAATAACTCCTGGCTCCCCGGGTCAGTGGCTCCGTTCTCTCCGTCCTCGTAGTCTTCTTCTTCTGATTCCTCGTCCACAATTGCCTCGTCGCCTTCTGCTTCCTTCTCTGTTTGGGGTGCAGTCTCCGAGGTGTCTACCGTGCAGTTCGGGGTGGTTGTGGGATCGCCGCCCAGGATCGCCTCCAGCTCCTTATAGTACTTGCACGTTGCTGGCGCGGAGCCAGAGCGCCGGTTAGCCTCTCTGGCTCTGTGAAATGTTATCCGCAGCTCCTTCACCTTTGCCCGGCACTGCAGGGTGTCTCGCTCGTACCCCTTTTCGGTCATGGCTTTGGATATTTGACCGAAAATGTCAAAATTCCTCCGGCTGCCACGTAACTGTGACTGCACGGCGGACTCTCCCCAGATGCCGATCAAGTCCATCACCTCTGCTGCTGTCCAGGCTGGAGCTCGTTTGCTGCGGCGCGACGACATTGCGAGCGAAGCACACAGAGGCAGCAGCACCGAACAGCGAGGCAGAAGGGAGAGTGGTGAATTCAAAAATTCGCGGGACAGAAGAGGAGGTCGGGAAAAATGACGTCACGACGATAGAGTACAGGCGGAAGTGCAGAAGGGATGGAATTTGAATTGTGGGCCATTTCCGTTATATTCACATTGCGCGATAAGCGTACACACACTGGCCATCGCGCAACAACTATTCCGCGTTAGCAGCAACCACGCTCGTTTAGGTGGTTTACATTTTGCGCAAAAAGAAGGGACTTAACGCGGAATAACTGTAAGTTGTGTGTGTACGCTCTGTTTGTTATTGCGCATTAAAGGGCTTTATCGCGCAATAACTTTGTAGTGTGTACAAGGCCTAGATGATCTTTCAATATATCTTCCACTCCCATACTTCTGTGATTTTCTGAGGTATGTTGCACCTTTAGTTAATTAATTTCTGCAGTAGAACACTGAAAATAATGGGTCCAAACTGGCTTCAGCAACAGGAGATACAAGCATGTGTTGTGATGTGGTACGGGTAAATCTTTGCTTCTCATCTGTCCAATGTTTACTGTATTTTTGGCAGTGAGTTAGAATCTGCTCACACCATATGAATCATTCTGAAATAATGAGGGTAAGAAGTGAGTCACCTATCAAATTCATTTAAGTGTTCTGCACCTAGCCCCAGGGTATGTGACTATAGTATTGAAATTTGCTAGATTAAAAAACCTAAGTTCTTCCAGACTCCTCTCAGAAGTTAGTCCTCCATTCTCCTGTCAGGTTAGCAGCTCCTACTTTTTGTGCCAAGGTTGTTAATAAAAATATTCAATCAGATTGGCCCAGAGACTGATACTTGAGAAACTATAGTAGTAAAATCCCTTCAATCTGATAATTCACCTTTCAGCACAACCTGTTGCCTTCTCCCCTTTAGCCAGTTCCTCATCCACCTTATGCTTGTACTGATCCTCATCTTCTCCAATTTAACTAAGAATTTCCCACGTGGTACAGTGTCAAACACTTGACTAATGTCCAACGATATTAGATCCACCGCACTTCCTTCATCTAAAAAAATAACCAGTTATTTTATCAGAGAATGAAATTAGGTCAATCTGGTGTAACCTACCTTTTCTAAACCCATGTTGTATTACATCCCCTTTACCATTTATCTCTAGAATTGTATTATTCTTTCCTTGTGCTAAATCCTTGCATACTACAGAGGTCAGACTAACAGGTCAGTAATTCTCCTTTTCTTAACTATAGGTCTGACATTCACGAATCTCCAGTCATATGGTACCACCTCCAGATAAATAGCAAGAATTTTTAATATATCTGACTACTAATTAAAATTTGTATCTGAGTCCTTGACTAAGCAGTCCAGAGAGGCATCTGATATTCCCTCATACCAAAAGACCTAGTCTTATCACATAAATAGTAAACTTTAAGCTTGCTCCCACCAAAATCAGTGGAACAACTTCCAAAGTGTACAGTGGTGCAAGATCAAGCCCCTGGAGAATAAGGTTGCTAAAGACATAATTTATCATGGTTTTTAAACAAGCACATGATGACCACAGTATATAGTTACATGCAGCACTTATTCACACCAAAAACCTCAATGATTTAAACAGGCATGCTGATGTAGGCAGCAGTTGCAGGTCTGAAGTATTTTCAGAGGTAGCAAACATTGCAATAGTAACACAAATTCCCTCAATTCCCTCTCCTCTACACTGATTTTTAGCTGTGTGGCTACAGAACTATGTCAAAAGAGAACATATGTGGGGGAAACCTGAGGTTACAATTCAGAAAAGGGTATTGTGGTGCCTCCTGCCTCAGTGTGTTGGGCTCCCTTGTTGGATTACATCTCCCATGATGTACCATGGGTTCCCCTCTTGCTACCACAGTGCATCACAGGAGTCCCAGGCCATACAGTGGGAGATGTAGCCTGATTGAAGAAACCCAGCCCACAGAGGGGAATGGGAGCCTGAGACACAAAGTACCTGTCCTAAAAGGTATCATTGCAGTATTACTCAGTCAAAATTTAGGAGAAGGTGAATCCATTTTTTTATTTTTAGGTGATCATTTCTTTTTAAATGAAAATCAAAATTTTCCATGGAAAGAAGATACTTTTCACAAAATTATTTTACTGACTTGGAACCCCAATTATCCACTGAATAGGTTGACAGAAAAATTTTGACTAGTCCCAAGTTACTTATGCATGTCTTTCAGAAACAGTCAAGATCTATTATTGTACATGCCTAAATAATGCTTAATTCCAAATTGTAGTTACTTGGGGAGATGAGCAAGCTCCCCAAAGGGGCTCTACCCCTTTGAAATCTAGCCCATTGCAGGAAAAAAGTAGCTGAAAGTTATTTCAGGTAATATAATCCACTCTTGAGTCTCCCTGCCCATTTTTTCCCTTTCACCTATTCCAATGTAAATGGTCGATAAAAACAAGGGAAATTAAAAAAAACTCTTTACAACTCCTTTCTGCCATGATGTCTACAAAACATTTAACAACGAGTAGGAAGGAAGTGGGTTTAACCTGAATGATGCTTGTGGTATTTAATCATTAACTGATACTTGTGTTCTGTTTGTGATATCCATTTGTTGTCTCTTGTACTGAGATTGTAAAGTCTTTGGGCAACATTCTTCTTTTTATTATATGTTTGCTCCTAGCACTTCTGGGCTGGGCACTACCACAATACAAATATGAATGATAATGAATGAATTAAATAGTAATCCACAGGAAAGAGCTAAGCAAATTGATCCCACACTGCCTTGCAAGCAGAAAAAAAACCCAAAATAAAGACACCAATATTTTCCCCCTAATCTTTCTGACATAGTCATCATAGATATTGCTTATAACAATAGCACATTAAAGAAGTCTAGACAGAAGTATGTGGTTTTTGTTTTTGTTTTTTTGTAAGCTGACAGTGTTTTAGCAGAGAAGACATGCAAGCAAACAGGCTCTCTCACTTGATCAACAGAAGTATTATTGCAGTGACTTCAAGGGAATTTACACAGGAAAAATTATGCTATTGTTCTGTGGCTCTTAATGTTATTTTGTGGCTTTTAGCAATTGCTGCCTCTCCTGAGAGCTGCCGGTGCAGCTTATATTCATCAGGAAGGCAATTGGTGCAGAACGTTAAGCAGCCTGCAGTCCATTTGTTTACAATAACAATATCAACTGCTCCAAGATAGAGTGTTAGGGATAGATAATATAGCCTTGAGAGACAGGACTGTCTGTTACCTGTCAAATCGTAGACATCTGATGATCTGAGTAAGACAAGGTAGCTGGGATGGATCAGCCCCTTTGAGCAGAGGTGATGCATATAGTTTTAACAAGAACATCCCTAGATGATAATGCAAGCTCAAAGGCTTCCATTAAAATATAATGAAGGGAAATCATTCCTGCAGCCATTCTGGCCACCAGATTCTCTTTAAATGGTGCAGAAATATCAACTTGAAATAACTAATGCTCTATATGAGCAATTTCTCTGCATGAAAGAGACGACTTTGCTAGCCCCAAAACAGTCATTCTAATTAAGGGCAAAAGTTGGATTTTTACTCCCTGTGGCAGGCAGTTTTACAGAGTCCTACAGAAAACAGCTATTAAAGGTCATTGGGCCAGACTGTGCTCCAGCGGTCAGGACACAGAGAGGGCCAATGGTCTGCCTAAGGCTGTAGAGAAGAAGATAAGAGTGTTCAGCCAAATCTGGAGCACAGTCATTGAATCACAGAAATGCAGGACTGGAAGGAAACTCAATACACTATTTCAGGGGTCCTCAACCCCAGGCCCACAAGGCATTTTGAAGTGGCCCGTGCCCCACTGGTTGGGAGCTGGAATGCAGCTGCCTCCCCCGGCTGGTCAGCAGAGGCAGGGGCTCCTAGCAAGGAGGGAGGAGGTGCCGGCCAGCTGGGAAGAGCTAGGAGTGGAGCCAGGAGAGAGCCGGGCTGGGGTCACAGCCAAGCGGGTGCTGCCCAGATGAAGGGTGGCGGTGGCACCCCATCCTGGTCCCTAAGCGGGGCAGGACATCCTGGGGGGAGGGACCTGGACTGGAACCGGTCATGGGGAGTGCTGTGTTAGGGCTAGTTCAGGCTGAGTGGGGCCTGGCGCTGCCCCCCATACACCCAGAGGAGCGGAACGGAGGGGCTCACATCTGCCCGGGGCCAGGCTTGTTTCCAACCCGCAGCATCGGTGCTGGGGGAGAGAGCCTGGCCTGGTTCCTTGGGGGGCCCAGAGGCAGGGGGGGAGTTGTTCTAGGTGTTTATGGGCATCCAGCCCTTAAAAAAAAAAGCTTTTAAAAATTTTTTTTTTTTTTTTTTTTAAATTCTAAAAACTTTTTTGGCTCAAGGGCCAAAAAAATATAGTTTTTTACAAACCTGAAGGGCCACCAGTCTATTTAAGAAATAAATAAATTTACATGTAATTCATTAATTATAATTAAAATCATTTGAATTTAATTCATTACATTTTAATTAATTAGACTGATAGCTCTTCAGGGTTGTAAAAATTATATTTGTGGCCCTTGAGCCAAAAAGGTTGGGAACCATTGCACTATTTAGTCCAGCCCTCTACACTCAAAGCAGGACTATGTAATAACATGACCATCCCTGACAGGTGTTCACTTATCTGTTCCACTCATCCCAGGACCCATGGAAGTCTCTCTCTCTATTTGTATCCACCAGTGGGAAGAAGTATGACAGAAACCAGAGGGCAGAGACTGATGAGATACAGGAAGAAATTTATAGTCTGAGATTGAATTAACTTTCCAGTTGAGTCTCATGTGCTGTGTGCCATTTCCCCACAAATACAATTCCTAAAGATTCAAGTGGGGAAGCAAGCTGCCAGGAATCTGGTGGAAAATGAAAGAGACAAAGAGCCAGTGCAGGTGCATTGGATCCTCAGTAAATCGATCCTAAAGTGTTTGTGAATTTGATGTGAGGTGGAGGAGGACTCTCAGACTTTAAGGTCAGAGGGGACCGTTATGATCATCTAGTCCGACCTGCACAATGAAGGCCATGAAACCTCACCCATCCACTCCTGTAATAAACCTTTAACCTATAACTAAGTTATTAAAGTCCTCAAATCATAGTTTAAAGACTTCAAGGCATAAAGAAACCACCAGCAAGTGACCCATGCCCCAAGCTACAAGGAATAGCAAACCCCTTGCTCCCCCACCCGGACGTCTACAAACTGCCATTGGGGAAAATCCATTCCTGACCCCAAATATGTTGATCAGCTAATCCCTGAGCATGTGGGCAAGACTCGACACACAGACAACCAAAACAGAGTTCTCTGTACCAGCTCAGAACCCACCCCATTGCAGACCAAGTCTAAACTTCCTGATGGACAGTTTATATCCATTTGTTCTTATGTCTGCATTGGTGCTGAACTGAAATTATTCCTCACTCTCCCTCCCATTTATCCCTCTGATATATTTATAGAGAGCAATCATATCTCCCCTCAAAGTTATTTTGGTTAGGTTAAACAAGCCAAGCTCTTTGAGTCTCCTCTTATAAGGCACATCTTCCATTCCACAGATCATCCTTGTAGCCTCTCTCTGCACTGGTTCCAGTTTGAATTAATCTTTTTTAAACATGGGGCACCAGAACATCATACAATATTCCAGATAAGGTCTCACCAGTGCCTTTCCATTATTAAATTTCATCCTATTTCTATTACAGTACTCCAGTTTACAAGGTTATCCAGCTCTTCCTGTATGATATCCTGACGTTCTCTATATTGGCGATACCTCCCAACTTATCATCCTCAAACTTCATTAGCACATTCTCTCTTTTTGTGCCACAGTCACTTATAAAGGAGTTAAATAAGATTGGCCCCAAGATCGATCCCTGAGGAACTCCACTAGTAACCTCCGTCCAGCTTGACCTTTCAATATGATCCACTGCAGTCTACCCTTTAACCAGTTCCTAAGCCACCTTTCCTTTCATATTAATCCCCATATTTTCCAACTTAAGTAGTATGTGGAACTGTATCAAATGCCTTACTAAAAATCTAGGTAAATCAGATCTACTGCATACCTTTTGTCCAAAAAATCTGTTACTTTTATAAAGCCATGTTGTATTTTATACCAATCACCATTAACCTCAATATCCTTAACTACAGTACTTCCTCTTTCAAAATTTTTTCCAAGACCTTGCATACTATTGGGGCCAAACAGGCCTGTAGTTACCCGGATCACATTTTTCCCCTTTCTTGAAAATAGGAACTGGGTTAGCAATTCTCCAGTCAGATGGCACAATCCCTGAGTTTACTGATTCATTAAAAATCTTTGCTAATAGGCTTGCAATTTCATGTGCCAGTTCCTTTAATATTCTTGGATGGAGATTATTCCCCACCGCCCACCCTCCCCGAGTCAGTCCCATTAAGCAATTCAAGTTTGGTGTCAACTTCAGATATTATAATTTCTAACTCCATATCCTCATTCCCATTAGCCACCCTAGCACTATCCCTGACCTCATCATTACCCTCATCAAAAACAGAGGCAAAGTATTTGTTTAGATATGGGCCATGCGTAGATTATCCTTAACCTCCACCCCATTCTCAGTATTTAGCAGTCCCACTTCTTCCTTCTTTATTTCTTCCTATTCATACAGCTATAGAACTGTTTACTAATTCTTTTAATTCCCTTTGCAAGGTCCAACTCTGCTTAGCTTTTGGCTTCTCACTTTAGCTCTACATGTTCTGACTTCCAAGAGATAGCCTACAAAGCATGGAAGATGGGAAGGATCTGTAAGGAAAGCTTTCTTCTTTCTCTTAAATCACCTGTCTGAGATGCTTACTCATCCAGCTTGGTCTACAGCTCTTGGCTATGAATTTATTCCCCTTCCTTGGATGCAGACTTCAGATTGTTCCCACAACTTTGACTTGAAGCGATTCCAAGCCTCCTCCACCTTTAGATCCAAGAGTTCTTCAATCCAATCCACTTCCCCAACTAATTCCCTTAGGGTGAAAGGGATAGGGCCCTCTGTGTCTCATCCACCCAACCGTCCTCCTCCCACCTCTCAGTTGCCTGGGCTGGGTAAGCTGGGCTGGTAGAGCCCAGACAGCAGGGAAGAGTCCGACACCTGAAAGGGCTGATAAGAAGAAGCCAGGAAGGTGCCTAATAAGGCAAGAGGGAAAAGCTGTCCCTCTGGTGGCAGAGAGAACCAGGAGGAGCCATGGCCAGGTAGGAGGGTAGAAGCCCTGCATTTTAGTTTGCCTCCTGGCCAAGGAAGGGTGAGCAGCCCAAAACTTCAGGGATGGTTCAGGAGTGGAGTCTTTACTTATACACTGTAAA
The DNA here is from genome assembly GCA_007922175.1 of Pelusios castaneus. Taxonomy (NCBI): domain Eukaryota; kingdom Metazoa; phylum Chordata; order Testudines; family Pelomedusidae; genus Pelusios; species Pelusios castaneus. The sequence goes on from ML685789.1 coordinate 10,533,096, forward strand.
AAAAAATGAGCATGGTGATTGCACTGGGTGAAGCCTGTGAGTCCTGTTATTACAGAGGAGCAAGACCACCCACAGAACCTGGAGGGCATGGGGGACTCGTGGCGATCCATCATACCCAACCAATGAGAAATAGATAAGAAAAGCTCTGACCAGTGAATTTATTCTGACCATTGCACAAACATAGTAGGTCATAAATAAGTTACAATTTGGCTATGAGGGATAAAATGGAAAAGATTTGGAGAGGGAGGAAGAAACATAGATGCTAGTGTGTGATTGGTTAAATTTTGTTGCCTACAGGTATTTGACAATGTGATAGATTTAGTAGAGTTAAGAGAGGTAGCTAGTTTTACCTATAGAAAGTAAATGAAAAGCAATGCTTTTTGAGAATCAACTCTGGGCTGCAGTAGAACAAGAATCTGGGAGACTACCTACCCTGCACAACCATTATGTGCATGGGAACCCCCGGACAAGTGGATCCTGACTGGCCCTCGGATGAAGTTTGTGTTTCAAAAGTGGTAAGCATAAGAGATGTGCTTGGCATATATATCCTGTGTATATTGCTAAGAAAGAGATGTTTAGAGATAATCTGTGTATGGCTCTTTCACTGGAAAAAGGTCCTGTAGAGCCCCATTCTCCATGGATAGAAGTGGATACTTAAATTTACCAGTTTTCTCCCTGAGTCTGCTGGGTAAGGTAGGTGCCTTATCCCCCAAGCCCTCAGAAAGGAAAGGATGGGGTGCCTAAATTAACTGAGTGATGACTTGAGCCTTTAGTAGAGTGCATGTGGGGTGTTGTAGACTGTGCAGTTAACAAGTGGTTAGGCACTGAGGGGTTAGAGGACTATAGGGTGTAGAAGGACAGGTAGCACTGCTAAAAATCAGGGCAGTTGCATTCTGAAGGTTTTCTTTCTTTGGTCCTCATATTGCACCCAGCTCTCACCTGTGACTCCATATAACTGCTAGTGTGCAGCAGTAGACATACTCTGGGACATCACTTCAACTGGTGGGCTAAGCCAGATAGAGGGTTGCTATGAGAAGGGTTGGTCTACACTTAAAACTTAGCTCGACCTAGCTACATTGCTCAGGGCTGTGGAAAATTTCAGATCACTGGGGGGACCCTGGGGCCCAAGAACATTCTCACCCCAGCCAATCTATGGGGGGGGGGCAGCTGGCACATGGCTTAGAAGCCCCCAGGGCCACAGGCCCTGGAGAGCTACTCACCACACTGGGCCAGAGGCTCACCTGGAGGAGCACACAGGCTGTGCCAGCTGGCCCTGCCCCCGGGGCAGAGCGAGCAGACTCTGGTCTGCCCCGCCCCTGGGGGTGGATCGGGAATGCAGAGGCCCTCCTTCCCCAGCTCCAGGGCCCCACCCCCTCCTTCCCAAAGCACCAGCAGGACAGGAGCGCTCTCGCTCCTGCCCTTCCGGTGATGAGCGACAGATCTTTGGATCATCAAAGGGATTTTAGGGGCTGAAGTCTGGTGCCCACTTTTGGCTGGGGTCCAGGGCTTAAGGCCCAGAAGCCCCTTTGATAATCCAGCCCTGTTTATAGCTTCTAAGCTAAGGAGACAGAAAGAGGGTGATTATCAAAGGCAATCAGTATAAGTTTGCAGGTTGTTATAGGAGTATTTATCAACTTTCATCTTGAAGAATCCTAGAGTGTTTGACAGACTACATACACAGATAATGCATCCACTTCGATGTAGTCCATCAAACTCTCTAGGGCTATGTCTACACTGGCAAGTTAGTTTGAATTAAGGAGGCTTAATTCGAGCTAACTAAAACAATGGCTACACTAGGCTTTAGTTAGTTCGAATTAAGGGCTTCCTTAATTCAAACTAAGAAGTTCGCATAGGGTATTTGAACTAAAGGGTTAATTCGAACTAACTAGTTTGAATTAGCCAATGTGGCCGTGTTAATTCAAACTAATTTCTTAGTTCGAACTAACCAGCCATTGAAATGAATGGGGATCGCTAATTCTAACTAATTAATTCGAACTAATTTTAGCAAGTGTAGACATAGCCTAGGATTCTTCAGGGTGAAAGTTGATAAAGTTGTGGCACAGAGGCAGAAGTTGTGGCACAGAAAATTTCTGCTGAAATATTGTACTGTCCTTCGGTTCTACAAAAACACCAGGTAGAACAGGCAGCGACCTGCACTACTGGCAGCAGCAATCTGTTCTGTTAGGAGAATGTGAAGAAAGACAACAGTCTCCCACCTCAGCTCTTAGGTTATCAGGGGTGGATTCAGAGTCATTACAGGAACACCACAGTAACTTCATTGGAATCCAGTGCAGATGGTAACATTAGCATATAACACCATCTCATGACCCTACATTCAGAATCAGGGCCCCCTACATTAAGAGCCATATAACCAAACCAAACCAAACCATGGTTCCTGCCCTAAAGAAAGAGGTAAATGCTAGAGATAGTCAGTCAATCTGAAATCTCTTCAGCAGAAGAGACAGCAACCACTCCTGGATGTACCCCTGTCACAGAGCAACAACAGATTCTGCAATGGCATGGGCATGCTAATGTAGGTGGCAGTGGCTGCAGCTCCAGCGTGGAATATAGCTTCTTTCTTTGCCATGGGACAGCCAAAAGGAGGACATATTTCTGGCCTTAGAGTACATGAAGCTGAGGCAGACACAGAGATAATGCAGATAACCACAGACTACACCAAGATCTTTTGTCGAAAAACAATTTTTAACCGATTTGTGGATTGATTGTGCTCTCGCACTCACAAACAACCACCTATGAAGTCAATGGAAACTGCAGATGCTTGGCTTTGTTCACAATCAAGTCACTACTTAGGTGCCTAAATATGGACTTGGGAACTTATCCATAGGTACTCCATTTTGAACACTCTGTCCTACATGTTTTATGCCGTGTGAGTAAAAGAATTAAAAAATGTGTTTACTGAAAACAGTGATTAATTCACTGGGAGTAATAAGACAATAAGTGAAAAATGTCTGCACATCATTTATACACTATTTTAATTAGTGCAGTAAAGAGTATTAAGAACCAGTGCTCTATTCAGTCTCTACATATCAGTAGCTTGGTGGGGCCCAGTGTAACTTATCAATATTGTAACATCACCTATTGTGCCTAAATCAAGGAAGGACTTTTGGACACTTGTTCCTTACAAAAGTGAATTTGTTGACCATTGTCTCTGGGCACACTCATCTTGCCACAGTGAGAGACCACTGGGGGCCAGTTTGGGAAGGGTGAAATAATATACATCAGAACTGGCTATGTTTACTTATGATTACACATATCTGTGGGAAGAATAAATGAAAGATATTTTGCACCTTGATCTTCCATCTCAGGATAGCCAATGATCTTGGATACACTGTTGTTATATTAAAACATTTCATTATTTGCTATGTTGCAAATGAGGAAAGTGAGGCATCAAGAAATTAGACTACAGGCCTTTAATTAGACAGGAAGTCTGTGTGAGAGAGAATCAACAATAGACCCAGATGCTCAGAGTTTGTGCCTTCACAAAACCTTCCTTCCTAATGTAAAATTTGAACAACAATGATAAAAATTGAGAACTGCTGATCAGAACCAGAAGGCAGTTAAATACCTTTGCTTACATTTAAGATGGGGTGTCTGTTACCCAAGAATGGAATATACACAAATTCCTGGGCATGTAAAGCTTTTATCAGTCAAAATCAAATGCTTTAGACTGTAGCTGTGATTTCAAACAGACTCAGGCTAAATGGATATTACAAAGAAACCATGAAGATGGCTGTTTAATGCTGCTCGGGTAATAAACTCCACAGCACAGTTCCAAATTCAAATACAATTTGCAATGAGGAATTCATAGGGGGAAAGCAAACCGACTGATGATCTCACCATTATGCAGCTGTATGGTAAAGTTTTAGAATGCTAAAAAGCTTATTTTTGAAGTTATTTGTTTGGCAAAACACAAATGGCTATTCATACCCCCTTCTAGCTCTTATACGCTGCTCTGTGAATCAAACTGGGTGGTGGGATGGGGGCAGAGGAGAATGAATGGTGAAGGTGGTTCAGGTTCTCCATTTCCTCCAAAAGATGTTAGGTGTCACAGATTCTCATTACTCTGGGAGCTTCTGAGCTGTGAAGATCACAATCTAGGTTTACTGAACTTTCACAGAACTGGTCTAGCATTCATAGGCTAGGCGAGAATCAGATCACATCCTGATTTCAGGTGGATTATAGGTTCTAGTCTATCCTTTTGTCAACCCCTGCCACAGAAGTAGCTGCATTTCATTGCTGTTAAGAGTACATAGTCTGTGGGTTCTTGTAAGGTGATAAGCACTTGTATTGTAAAACATACAGCACAATTTTAACTATGTGAAAGGGCTGGAGACAAGAAATAGGCATGAGTGCTATTTAGTATCTATTATTGTGATGTAGACCATCCTGGCTTCCCACTTCAGATCATTACTTAAGGAATGGGATAACAGGGAAAATAACCTCTTGTGGATAATTCTACAAGAAAAATAGCAAGACAATGGTACCACGTGAAATTCTGCATTTAAACTAACAGAAAAGTGACTGGAATTTGAAAATTAAACTCTTGTTAGGAGCTAGTGAAAGGCAATTTGTACCTTTTCTCTTATTTTGAAAACATACTTTTGAAGTTACTGGTGAGGGTTTTTAAAGCAAGGTTTGCTTTCAGACTAGAAATATAAAATCATGACAGCAGAATTAAGTACATCTAGATGCAACATAGTTGGTGCTTTCTAAACTATGCAACTGCTTCTGTACCTGTTGGCCCAGATTCATCCCTGTGTCAGCACAGAGCCTTGTTCAAAGAACTTTATGGCCTCTTCATCCATTCATGCTCATCAGCAGGAAGTCATGAAGCTGTTTTGTGTTCCCTTTGTGCCAACACAGGCAGTGCAAAGGAACTGTTGAGCAGCAATGAATCAGGCCCATTGAACTCCATGAAGAAACTACTGCACTTCAATGGGAGTAGGTTTGGGCCCACCTGCCATGGAAACGTAAATTTATTATTAAACTCATTCCTATTCCTATTAAACTCATAGGAATGCTAATTAGATAGGAAATTCAGAAGACAATCCAGCTGAAAAAGTAAAAGAAGGGAGTGTAGGGTTTTTGTTTGTCTTTTCGGTAGGCAGAACATACGTGGAATCTGGCTAGGATACCAAGAACCTGGCTTTAATGCAAAGTGCCATGGGACCTGTGCCAGCCACAAGTGGTCGGGATTTCAGATGCACAGCTGGAAGAGTACAATGCATCTTTCTAAACCATTGAGCTATTTGTTCAGTGCTGATGCTGAGGCACAGTGCCACCTATTGAATCAACTTCACAGAAATAAAAGATTCTCATCAACAAGTAAATGATAAATATACTACTGCTACAACAACTTCGCATAGGGCACACATTGTAAAGTACTTACCAGGCTGACCTCGTTTAGCATGCAAGGTCTGACATGATCAGCCCAATGTGGAGTGGCTAGAACTCTTACGTCCCTCTTAGTATTGAAGATTCAACCACATCTAAAAGGATTTGCAAAATCACATCTCTGCGGGCTTAGGCCATCTCTAATGTTGATAACATCTTGAAAGGATGAATACAGCCTGTGTCGCTATGCAACTATTAAAGCCCTCTCATGCAATGTCTCCATTTGTGGTGTTTCCCCTAATGTTTAGGAAAGTAGATGATTCCTAGTGAGCTGCAGAATAGCAAACTGCTACTTTTTAAAAAAAGGCAAAATCTAAAATTGCTGAAAAGAAGAGTGGAATCTGTATTTGTTCAGAGCCTCTACACTGATACAAGCAAATTATTATGAATAACCTATTCCCACCTCTTACAGTGGGACTAATGGAAAATCCTCAGCTGCAAAGGTCATGCACCTTTTAGAACAGAGTGTCTGGTCTAGTTCAAGACATGAACTAGAGTCAAGTCAAAGATGTGTAAACAGAAAGGAAAGTGCCATCATCTTTCAACGGACAGTGCCAGAACCCACAAAGTAATTTCACTGGTAACTAAAAGTTGAGGTATAAGCTGGTAAAATGAGCATTAGCCCATTAAAGCAAAACAAACCGACCACCCCAAACATCTAGTTTCACATTAGTGAAAAAATAATAAACTATTCTGATTTGTTTATGAAAGGAAAAATATTTCAAATGCCTCCTTATTAAAACAAAATAATGTTTGGCAAATTGAGGTCTATTCTGAGCATAAAACATCTCTCTCTACTCCTTCGAATATAGACTTAGATACTCTTTACGCAGCTCTGAAACTCCAAAGCTCAGCTGTGACTAAGAGCAACTGTAAGAAATGAGTCATAACAAAGGTCTGTTTGCTGATTGAGTTTGAGCACCCGACTTATTTACTTAACTGATGCGCTTTTGTCCATTTCCTTTTTTTTTTTTTATTAAGCAGGGCCTAAAGAAGCAAATGTTGAAATCCTTTATGATTTGTTATTTTTACCTGTGGCCCCGCTGGACAATCCAAGTATAAATCACTTGATTCCTGCCAAGTGGTCTGTCAGCCTGTTCACTGTTAGCTATAACCAATAACCCCAGGATGAATTTCAAAATACGAGATCTCAGCCAAGGAGAGAGATTTATGTTTTGTTTAAATGTATTGTGTCAAATCTCAGCCTGATTAGACATGACAATTAGAGGCATAGAAGGCCCTCGCTTTTATTTAATGGGACTTTGCACCAGTTCACACCATGGGTCATGCTGATCTGGATGTAAGCATGAAAGGGCTCCCTTGCTGCTCTGTGGTGGGGGGCCACAGTTATCAAGGGGGCAGGACTAGGGAATGGACCTTCTATGAGCTCATCAAGCCTTTAACTGGGATGTCTGATATTGACCACTCTCTCTCAGCCTATGCCACCTTCCCCAAAGAAAGTCCCACAGAGTTCACAGCTCCCGGATAGGTGAAGAAGAAATGCAGAAAGCATTGGCTTGAGGCACTGAGAAACAAACAGTTCTGATGTGCAGGCAGCAAAGGACTGGGGCTGAGGCTCAACTTGTTTTCCAGTGTACAGATGGGGGAACCTCTTCGTGCCCTCTAAGTGCTAGAGGGAGGGGCAGGACCGCTCTGGGCTGCATGGCCTCTGCTCCGCCCTGCGTACGTCGGTTGGCCCTGCCATCCCGAGGGGCCAATCAGCCAGGCCAGCCTCCGGCCCCAGGGCCCCCCACCAACACCTGCCTGCCTCCAGGGAGCAGGGCTGTGGGTGAGGCCCCAGACAGGTGGGGAGGGGGGCAGAGGAGGGAAGGCAGAGCTGTCCCTTGGGGGGATCAGGGCCCAGGGCCAATCAGCCTAGAGGTGGCCCCCTGCCTCCAGGCCCCCCCGCACTGGAGGAGGGGTGGGCCAGCCCGCTCCACCCTGCCCCCAGGTACCAGGAGTCGCTGGTGGCTGCAGGAGCCAGAAGCAGGGGCAGGGTGGGCTGGCCCAGTGGCTTGGCTCTGTCCCTGGGCCGGTTGCTGGACAAGCCAGCCCAGAGATTGGGCTTTGCCCTCCTGCCTTGCCCCTTGCAAGGCAGCGGGGTTGTGGGGAGCAGCCTGCACAGCAGGAGGGGGCAGTGGTGCAGCCCCCTGCTCACCTCCCAAAGGACTGCCCTGGGGGAGGGGGGCACCAGAGGGGGAGGCCCAGAGACCCAGATCTGCCTCTGCTTACTCCAGCAGTTTGGCTCTGTAGCTAATACTCTAACTGTGGTTTATGAATAAGCTCTCATCACATAGGAAGGTCTTTACCAAAGCTTGTCGATTATAGATGGCATTAGCCAGAACATACAGGAAGGTTTGAAATGCAGCCCAAGTGCTCACAAGATACCTCTGTCAAGATTCGCATGAGAGATTTGTAGTGCATGGCATAACTCTGGGCATTCCTTTAAGCAGTGATACTCAGACTGAGGGCTTGTCTACACTGAAATCCCTGCATTGATCTCCGTAGATCGATGCAGTGGGATTGATTGAGTAGCTAGTTAAGACCCGCTCAATCCATCCCGGAAGTGCTCTCCATTTGACGCAGTAACTCCATTCCCCAGAAAAGAGTAAGGCTGCATCAGACGGAGAACATTTCCTGTTGGCACAGTCCAGGAGAGGCACTGTGGTAAGGGAGGGTAAGTAAATTGATGGGAGATACGCATTTTATAGTACATAGATTGCACATCTCCCATCAATCCAGGATGACAGTATACACCAGGCCGAAGACTCGGGAGCTGCAAGTGGCTCCTTAATGTATTTCCTGCAACTCTTTGCAGCACATAATATTAATGATGGGTGATTTAATTATTAACCAATCTAACTTATTAACTAATCAGAATGCTTTTACTAGGTTATTAACCAATTGTAGTTGATAAAATACTACTACTTGCTCAGTCATTTTGCTGTGATAATATATAAACTAAATGTGAACAAATAATACTATAGTAAATGAAACAATTAATTCACATAACATTACCCAAAAGTGTCAGGGGTATCTACTAATTGGGCTCCTGAACTACTGAGGTCTGAGTACCACTGCGTTAAAAGGTCTCTGAGTGTGTCAGAAGGCAAGCGCTGAAAGGAAGGGGGGTTTAGTAATCAGGGACAGACTGTGACAGACTTGATTAAAGTAAAATTAGCTGTTTTACAGTGGAGGGATTTGATGTTGAGAAGCAAAGGAAATTGTCTGCCAGTCCCAACAGGAATTCTGTTAATTATTAATAAGGACTTGTTACGGTTGACATCTCCTGTATTGACTGAAATCCAAAGTGACTTGGTGTGTGGGTGAGATATCCACTGCTGACTAAATGAGCCTAGATAGCCAATAAACCTAGGCAGCTTTCTCTAGCTGGCAATGAGCAAGAAGAATATTAAGGATCAGAGGACAGGAGAGAAATCAGCCTAGCTGAACCTTTGACTCAGTGATAGAAAAAGTATTTTCCTTTGATTCTCTCTGAAGTTTGAAATTTATTAAATCCATGAATATAATGCAGTGGCTAAGAGGAGGAGAATTCTGGTTCTGCTGATGTAAGCCTAAATGCATACTTTTCTTTTCCTTCAGTGTAATGAATTCTCTTCCCTAATCTTAATGCTGCAAACCATTTCAGAGCTGGTTGAACATTATAATAGCCTGTTCACACCTCAGAGAGCTGAGTTTTGGTCACTATGGGCTAGTCTTCCCTTTTGCCACTGTCAGATTAACCTTCCCGATTGACTGATTTCGTCTGTGAAGACCCATTCAGTTGATCAGGAAGTTGATCCTGAAGACCAGGCTGGTAAGTAGCATAGTGCTGAGTTGACTCACCATGGTGGACAGTCTAGGCATAGGGAAGTTGGAGGGAGATACATAAGTTATTTGAGATAACTTGTGTATCTCCCTTCAAAGGCCACCGAAAACAGCAGGCAGTGTAAACCGGCCCTAAGTTTCCTGGTGTTCTCATGCAAATTGGTCACAAGTATCTGAAAAGCAGGCCAGTATTTGTGAAAAGATCTGTAGATCCCAGAAGTTTCATAACATTTAACCTGAACATTTATTTATCAAAATACCAAACAGAACAGAATGCTCATTATTTTCTCTTATTTATTTTACAAGCGTTAGTCATCCAGTTAAGAAGCAAGAAGTGCCACGACCAACCACACAGGATTACCAAATAGCAATCAAGCAAAGAGTTCATGAGCATGATTCCATGGTTAGCAAATGCTTAGAAATAACTAACATAGCTAAAGAAAACTGGGATCAGTTCATGAATACTTTGCTATCTTAAAAAAGGAGCTAACATCATAAATAGTATTCTTAACAAATATTTCAAACTAGCTCCACTCCCATTTCACTGGACTCCTGGTATCAACATACCACGGCGCACACTGCCACACAGCTGGATGTTTACAAGATTGACAACATTCCAAAACATCCTGTGCCAGAAAATCCTGGATATAAATAGATACATTTTTAGGATAAGAGACTTCCTTGTGCAAAGGTATCCCCAACTATTCATGAGTTTAATAGGCACAAGATGGAGTTGGGCAAGTGAGTGTGTGGCAAACACAGTTTTAGTTAATGTTGTTAGAGTAATGCACCTACAACAATTATCTACATACCATCCTGAATACTTGCACCTCTGAGGGGGAAGAGCTTCTAAGCTGTGGATGGAGAACAAAATAGATTTCTCCCTTCTACTATCACCACTTAAAAGAGTTTAGTTATCTTTTCCATTAACCAATCACTGAGCCTCTAATGACACCTGTGGACCTAGCAAATAACCATACTTGCCTTCTTCCTTGCAGGGTGCCTGCAGCATTTGCTTGGACATGCTCAGACAGACCGTCACTTCTGTCTTCTGCTATCCAGCCCTCTTCCCCCTCCCCAAGCATTGTAAAATGACCCTGATATGTTCCCCAAGGCCCTCTACCAAATAAATTATACATATTTACAATTTGCAGGAACAGGTAAATCAATGTTATGTGAATGTGGAACTCATTGTGTCAGGGAAGTGACTCTAAGAGACAATATCTAGGGTGATTGCTATGCACAAAGATGAAATCCTCAACTGCACTGCCGGGTTAGACCAAGAACAATCCAGGCACATTCAATCACCCGTACAATCATTCATTCATAACTGCATCTTAACTAACCTGTCCATAAAGATCACCACCTCCAGCATCTTTTCTATTGCTCCCAATATTCTTCTAATTACACAGGATAATATATGAAATACAATAAAGTAGGCAAATACACCTACGAGCATGATCCAGATGAGAGACAGGGAAATTTATGTGTGGGGGTTGTTTAACTGACTTGAATACGATTGATTGCCTTCATTTTCATTTTATTCCCAGTATTAGGTGTGTGCTTGGTGTTCTTCAAGGAAGGATTTAATAAGATTTGTGACATGCTTGCTCCATCTAAAATATTGGGGCTGAAAGCTTTCAATTGCTCTGGATTTTTCAGAATTAGCTTAACAGTTTTAAACAAGAGAGGAGTTGGAAGAAAGGATAGGGGAATTTAGACAGCCCAGCCAGGATTGGATTTAAGGGCAGGCAACTGCTCAGGGTGCCATGTTCAAGGTGCTGTTTTTGTTGTTAGTGACAAAAGGGAAAATAGACAGTTTGAATAAAATGTTTCAGGTATTCTGTATATGGATTCATTATTTCACTAACCTCCTACAACGTTCTGGACCTTTGTAGTATCTTATGTAATCTTCCTAGAATGTTGTCAGCCATGCCTGTATGAGTATATTTGCTTATATGTGCTTGAATAAATACAGATTTACAGATCCTAGCATACAAATGTATTGTCTTATATGACAGGGAAAAATTATTCAGGCAAATCGTGCATCAAAAGTCAAAGTCAGCTACAAGCACAATAAAAAAAAGTTATTCAAAAGTTCAACAAACCTGAAAGGTTGGTGCCAAAACACACTCCTTGTCTGGGGCACCATTTGGTCTAGGTCCAGGCCTGGGCCCAAAGATACTAGGTTAGAGCTATACATTTTAGACAATGTAGGAAAAGAAGTGTAAGGCCAAGTCTACAATGAGTGCAGCAAATTCACTGCCATCAGTTTCATCTTCCCTGTTCAATTGAGAGGTCAGTGAAGACCCAGTCAATCAATCCAGAATTAGACTTAGTAAGTCCACCCCCTCCAGAAGAGCAGCGCTGAATCAAAGAGATGGCTTTTCCCTTCAACTCGGTGCAGTGGAGACATGGAGGTAAGTGGGTATTAGAACGTCAGAGAGATACGCAAGTTATTTTACTTAACTTGTGTATCTCCTTTTGACTGTCACCAAAAACATCAGCATATGTAGACCAGGCTTATGTAGGGAGGTGATGACAGAACCAGTGTGCACAAAGGAAAAAATATAACCCTGTCCAAGCCTGTCTGCTTCTTAGGGGGTAAGATTTAACTATCCATTTTCAACTGTAATGATATTTTTGAAGTTGAAAGAAGAATTTCTTTTGAGCAATTACACACAAATGGCCTCCAACCGACTTCCACCATTTATGCCAATGGGAATTCCATTCATGGCTTAAGGACAATGTCTGGGTCAAATTTTGGTCTTGAGCTGCCTGGACAAGGATTGAAATATTGTAGCTGACATTGAAATTGATATTCTTTCCCCAGTTAAGGTTTCCTCAGCGCACAGTGTCCATAGCACTTTTCATATAGGCTCAACACCTGTTCTCCATAGGTGCAGAGGGCCTGAACAGCAGTGGAAATGATGAGGGATAAGATGCAGAAAGCCCTCAACCACTTGTGCATCATGTATTTCTGTGCAGTCTCCCAAAACCTGTGCCCCTTGAAATTTCTTAAGGAAAAATGTGGTAAGTGACCTGATTTTGCTTCTTAAATTAAGATTAAGTCCTAAAGCAGGCAAAGTGATGAAGGCTGTAAAATCTCCCTGGCCACATGATACAGAACCTAGTAATATAGTACTACTTTAATTAACTTTGCTATATCTATTACATTAGCAAATTGCTGCTGGAAGATTGGCACAGTAGTCATTTCAGTGAATAGTGCAATAATATGTCCAGAGCAGAGAGGAAGCACCAGGTAGGAGAATGAATAGCTGTGAGAAGGCTTTCTGTCCCACGTGCAGTACTTCCATTCACAACTTGGCCAATGGAGTAGAGAGTACAAACACTTATAAACTTTGCACATGATGCCAAGATGGGAGAAGGAGCTGGCACTTTGAAAAAATGGGATTAGAATTCAAATGACCTGGATAAATTAGGGAATTGGTTTAAAATCAAGAAGATTAAATTTGAGAGAGAGACAAGTATCACACTTTGGAAGGAAAAAAATTAAATGCACAAATACAAAGTAGGGGGAAATTGGGGAGATAGGCGTACTGCAGAAAAGGACCTGGGGGTTATAGTGGATTACAAAATGAAGATAAACCTAGAATGTAATGCAGTTGTGAAAGAGGCAAGTGTCATTCTGGAACACATTAACAAGAGTGTTGTACATAAAGACATGGGAGGTGTTTTTTCCAGTATGCTTGACACTGGTAAGGCCTTAGCTAGATGTTCAACTCCGGCCATCACTTTTCGGAAAGATGAGAAATTGGAGAGAGGCCAGAGAACAGCAACAACAGTGATTAAAGGATTGGAAACCATGACCTATATGAGAACAATTTAAGAAAACTGTATGTTTAGTTTTGAAAAGAGAAGGAAGGACATGACAAGAGTCTTCAAAAGTGTAAAAGATGACGATCAATTGTTCTCCCTGCCCATCGTGGTTTGGACAAGATATAATAAGCTTACTCTTCAGCAAGGGACATTTGGTTATATATTAGGAAAATGTTTCTAACTTTAAAGACAGGCTCTGGGACCAAGTAGAATCTCCATCATAAAGGTTTTTAACTACAGGTTAGACAAATGTCTGCAGGACAATCTAGGTATACTTTATCCTGCCTTGGGGGCGGGGTGGGGGGCAAACTAGATGACTTCTTGTTGTCCCATAAATCCCTACACTTCTATGTTACTATAAAAGAAAGTCTGAAGGACAGAAAGAGAGAGGAACAAGAAGCGTGGAAACATAGTAAGGGACCTGACAGTCACTGAAGAAATGAGTCAACAGATGTAGACTCATTAGATAGGAACAGATTTGAACAACAAAGCAAGGGGAAACCTGATGGAAGAGTTGGATAAAGCACTGTAGCAGATTGACATGGAGTGAGCCTGGCATTAAAGAGACAGGAAACAGCTCTAGGGATAGACAAAGGAGGAGCTTGCTGGCTCTTAGAGAAGGCCAATGCAGATGAATGAGGCACTGACACCATGGCTATGTCTACACTAGAAAAGTTAAGTCTACTTAACACTAAGTTGACTTAATAAGGTCGATTTAGGCATTAATCCCTGTCCACACTGGCTTTAAGTCCACTTAAGGAATCAACTTAAGGCTTAAGTCGACTTAAAACTAGGTGTTAAGTCGAGTCGACTTAAGGAAGTGCTTAAGTTGACTTACTAAAAGCCCAGGGTAGACGTGGCTTTGCTTAGGTCAACTTAAGCCTCCTTAAGTCGACCTAACTTGCCAGTATAGACGCACCCCATGAGACTATGATATATTGAGAGGACTGGGTTGGAACTGCAAGCTATCACTTTAAGAGTGGAGTGGTGACAGAGGGGAGGGATCCAGGTACTGATTTTATGTTAAGAAGTTCTGCAGTGAAGGATGGGGACCAGAGTCAGTAACGAAAGAGCCATTTTATAGCAGGTGAGTTGTGTTGTGCCTCTGTGCTTGAGGAAGCAGGCTTTTTCACTGTGTTTTTGGATTCTTGTATGTTGTTTTGAATTCTTAAGTAATAAAGCAACTTGCAACCTGTCAGCAAGAATATTTACGTTTTTTCTAACTTTTGTGTTTCTAGTGTAAACATAACATGGGCCTTGAAGGAAAAAAGAACAAGAAATCTAGAAAGCAAGAGGAACTGTTGTGCAGACAAGAAATGAAAATAAAAGGACCTAATTAATCTCAATTTTTCTTGTGTATGTCACCATTTCATCGGTTTTTCCAGAGCTAACCCAGCAGAACTGAGGTCTAAATATGGCTCAGAAACTGTAGGAAATTATAAGTCTGGAATTTTTGAAAATATACTCAAACATATGGTTATATAATAATCCATTCAAACCCCAGTTCTGCCATGGGCTCCACACAGATGAAGCCAGGGCTTTTTTTGTGATGGTACTCAGGGGTACTGAGTACTGGCACTTTTTTTCCCCACAGCGATGTGGCCCCAGGTCCCTGACTTAGTACCGGCACTTTTTTTTTTTTTTTTTTTTTTTTTAAAAACACAAAAAGCACTGGATGAAGCCCAGGGTTTTAGTTCTGAACACCATGATTTGATTCAGTTAAGTAACTTCTGCTTGGGAAAAAAAATTGTATATTCTTTCAGAAAATTTCTGCTTGCTCTTCTAGCATCTAGAATAAACCATAAAGTGACTTTTTTGCCCACAATCTATGGTGGCCACTCATACCACCTTCTAACATATCAGCACTTCCAAAGCTTTTAAGAGCAATCTTTCCCCATCCTCCCATCTTATGGTTCTCTGAGCTAATCCCCATATTAATATATATATATATTTTTAAAAGCACATTTTAACAGGAAACATTCTCTGTCCATAGACATTTGCATAATATGGACATATTGGAGGCAAGAACTGGAGAGGATTACATAGAAGAATTTGTCCCTAAATGTTTCAATATCAAATTTGTGTTATATTTTATTGTCATATTATACTACAAAATCATTTCCCTGTTACTCTCCAAATCCAGTGCCAAGTGTAATGTCATTTCTTAGCACCCTTTTACTATTGGTTGTATGATCTAGCTTACAATCCAGTGGGTCTTCATAAACAGCAAGTACATCATTTACATAAATTTTTAGGAATTGGGGAAGAGTTGGGAGGAACTGGGTTGGGGAGGAAAGCAAGAAATATATAAGGTAAAAAAAAGCCCTGCAAAATGAAAGCAAAGTTTTCAGTCACTCACAGAACAATTGTGCCTTGATATCATCATGCCTTGTCTTAGAAAAGTTTGAACTCGGTGTAGTCTATAAATAGGCTGAGTCAGGTGGGACAAAAAGGCAAAAACCTCATCTCAGATGCTTGGAAACCCCCACATTAATAAATATTATATATATTTATCAATAGATCTCAAAGTGCTTTGTAAGAGAAGTAATTGAATTTTCTTCATTACATGGGAAAGTGAAGCAAAAAGAGAGGAAAAGTGACTTGCCCAGTGGCAGAATTGGGAATAGAACACAGGTCTCAAGTCCTAATCCAGTCTGCCTTCCCCTACACCACACTGCATACAGAAAGCCTCTATTAACCCCAGAAAGATAGGAATAGGAATGAGGTGGTTAGGGGATGCTGTTTAAGAACGGAAAGGGCTTCTTTTTCTCCAATATCCAGGCTTGATAAGGGTTCATTAAAGAAAACATTGTTTTTCCTACCATCTTACCCAAATGTAACCTTTAAAGTGCATTTAATTTGTTTAGTTTCTTCAACCCGGTAATATTTACTATACACAACAAAGAAGCTTCTGTCAATATGCCTGAAATTCAGACAAAGCCAGCTGTGATTCAACGCCCTTGCTACAGGATAGAATCAATTATGATAATCTTTTCTTTGGTGTTGAGGCAAATTACTATTTACTTTTCAAGGTGCTGGAGGTTTTAGATCTAATGTATCTGTGGGGCGTGGATTTTTCTGTTTGCCGTTGAGCTTTTCTGGGTCTTTTCCTCTCCCTAAATTCAATAAAGGTTACTGACTCCAAGACAACACTTCATATGATCTGTATTCTATGAGCTTTGGGCAAGGTGCAGGAAGATTTTTCTCTCTTTATTGAATCATTCACACGCTACCATTCACACAGCTTTGACGGTACAATTTATTATGACTAACACGCACCTGACTGCAAGTGATAAAGCAAGTGTGCACTCTGGTCATGTCCTGATGGATCATATTCTCAACGCCAGCCATCCCAACAGTAATATCAAAGGATATGTCTACACTGGCAAGTTAGTTTGAATTCAGGAAGCTTAATTCAAACTAACTTAAACCATAGCTACACTAGGCTTTCATTAGTTTGAATTAAGGGCTTCCTTAATTCGAACTAATAAATTCGAATATGCTATTCGAACTAAGGGTTAATTCAAACTAGTTAGTTTGAATTAACTAATGTGGCCATGTTAGTTCGAACTAATTGCTTAGTTCGAACTAACCAGCCCATTAAACTCAGTGCAATTCGCTAATTTGAACTAAACAAGTGCCATTCATAGCACTTGCTTAGTTCGAACTAAATTTTGCTAGTTCGAATTAATTCGAACTAACTCGAATTAGTTAGTTCACATTAATTAATTCGAACTAACTTTAGCAAGTGTAGACATAACCAATGAGCCCTTAGGAACTCTTTTTCTGTAAACCCTTTAATTTGAGCAAACAGTGTCCTTCTTAAACTGATGAATGACTGAGCATTCTCTCCACTGGCTTGATGTCCCTCATTTATGTTAGTTCTACGCTGGTGTTCAGTGGGGTTATTCCTGATTTACATTGTTGTGCGGGAAAGGAGAGTTAGGCTTTCAAAAGTGATCAGTGGTGTCTAACTTGAGCCACGTCAAAGAGGGAAGATTTACTGAGAATGCTGAATACCCAGCACCTGAAAAATCAGGTGCTTTTAAGTTGTTTCATGTTGGAGCAAAGATTGGGGCAAAAATCACTAACCACTTTTTCAAAAATCTAGTCAGACCAGTCCCCTTTGGATTCCATTCATTCTAGATTACACATATGAATCCAATATATATGTTGGATGAAACTTTGTTTAATTAGGCTTTTTACATGACAAAAAGAGAACAAATAAGCTATTGAAAGAAATTAGAAGCAGAGTTCCCTACATTACATGGCTCCGCTGGAAAGCACCGGAGGACTGTTATCAAAGTTTGGGATCATCAGACAGCGGTGGCTTTTCCTTACCTCCCTTTGCTTCACAACATGTCTTTTCTTATTCTATGTATAGGGTTTATGTAAAATGGTCCTTTCTTTAACCGGTTGGGGAAATCCTTCCTTCCAACTGTCTGAAAACCATGCAAATATTTTTGTAAAAAGTGATAAATATTTTCTTAAGACTATTTGAGGGATTTTTCTTGGGCCTTTGGTTTTTTATGTAGGGGAAGATATTTTGCCTACTAGCACAATTTCATTCGGAAAAACAACTCCCTATTGATTTCCCAGGGAGGAAGAGTTATTAAATATATATGTTTTAATTGTTAAGTCTCTGCTATCATAGTCCTTCATGCATGGGATGCTTTACTATTTACTTATCCAGTGAAATGAACCTTAAGTGACAGCTCATGGCTGACCAACCCTGGCAGAACCATAAAAACCTTTCTTAAAATTATTGTTGAACTTGTTATCAAGTCACCCTAGGCAAAGTTGTCCCCTCATATCTGCACAGAGGATAGCAACTGGTATTTTCCTTGCTTAATTTGTGTGGACCTCCCACTGGTACCAGTTGGAATTTGATTTAGGAAGCAACATGAGAATAAGGGATTCAAGAATCTGCCTTGTGGATCTTAATTATTCTCTAGCTATGTGGATGTGTACATGGAGAAGGTGCATTTTGATTTTTGTTAAGTTAATGTCGTTCTTCCTCTGGTTCCACATGAGTGAACATGAGTAATGGTCTGCAGAGACCAATTCACTCAATCTAGATGAGCCTGCCAAAGCTATCTGGGTGAAATTTTGTATGTTTTTCCTCCATAGGCACTCATGGCTATTTCTTTGGTTGTGACATGTGCTTCACCACAGAAATTCATCCAAAAGAACAAGTTATACAGCCTCTCCTAGATCAATCTCCTAGGAAAGTACTGTGAAAATGAGATGAAAAGCACCCTCTCTTTGCCACTGATTCATATAAAGAGGGATCTGAGTTACAAAAGGGAGCTCATGAGCCACATTTTTCAATGTCCATTTCTATTATTTTGCATTGCCAAATTCTAGGGGCTGAGAGTCTGCCACAGTTAAGTTATATGACAAAGTTCCTCCTCTACCTTGGTGGGTCTCATGTTTCCCTCTTGCAGTAGGTCTGTTTCTCTTAGGCCTCCAGGCCTGGGAAAGGTCCTTTGCCCCCATTTGGACAGGATATTTTCCTTCCCCCACTCTTTGTATTTATGGGGCTCTTCCTGACCAGAGTTCTGCTCCCTCTTCAGATCTGTCTGTCTTCCAACAGCACCTGGCCTCCTCTCACATGCTCCAGTCGTTCTCCTCACTCTTTCACACTCTAGCTACACTCTTTCTCTGGAGGAAAGGCTTTTAACAAGCCCTGGGTGGTGCCTTAATTAGCTCCAGGGGTGCTAACCTGCTCAGCAATAAGGGGAAAAGGGACTTTCTGAGTCTGGGGCTAATATATTGACTTTCTAGAACTCTCCAGAAACCCTCCACTCTGACCCTGTCACAGTTGATTTAGCTTTGCTAAACTTGCGGTGGACCAAACCAGCTTCATGTTGCATGGAATTCTGAACTGGATCTAGATTAGGTTACTTGAGCTATTTGATAATCATTTAGCCACTTCCCTTGCAAAAGCTTTTTGAAAATCCAGAGAGGCCTGCTCTTCACTTATTACCCTTATATTTCAAATGCATGCCTTACCCAGTTTGGTTTGTTTCCCCATCTGGGTATATTAAATCAGGCAGAGCTTCACTTCAAAGAATGATGCAAAGAAAGGTTGAAAAATCATTGCAATTCAGCCTGACTAGAAGTAGGAATAAAAATGGCACCAAAACTCTGTTCCCATAAGATCTCAGCAGTCCCAAGAAGTTCATATAGTCTGGATAAGTTTCAGATTAACAGTGTGGTGTATGACACCACACACAGGCAGAGCCTTAAATACTCATTTAGTACCTGGGGCAGTGTCACATGACTGGTACTTCACCTATAGCAAACAGATTTTCTGAGCATCAGCAATCAGTGGCAATTTACCAGCGAGACACAGTAACATCCTTTTTATAGACTGATAATGCGATTTAATGAGAACAGGGTTACTATAGCTAGTACCATGCTAATAATACTGTGAGGTACAGTGAGCTCAGTATTTATTGAGTATTTTATGTGGTATGGAACAGGTATAAGGAAAGGGTCATTCATCTGTGTTTCCAGGGCCGTTTCTTGGGGGGAGTGGGGCCCAGGGCCAATCGGCCTAGGCGGGGCTCCACCCTCCTTCTGCTGGTGGGGAGGGCGGCAGGCTGGCTTGCTCCACCCGCCAGGCACCCTGGTCTCCCCCCAGTGGGGAGCTGCGGCCCCGGGCAGTGGGGAGCAGCGGGGAGCCAAGACTGCCTGCTGGTGGGGAGCCAGCCCCGGGCCCCTGCACCTGCCCCACCCCTGGGCCTGCCTGCTCCACCCTAGGGGCAGGGAGCAGGGCCGGACCAGGGGCCAAGGGAAGCGCTCCTGGCCCACCCTGCTGCCTTCGACTAGCTGCCGAAGGCAGCGAGGAGCAGGGGGAAGCGTGGCCGTGGGGGAGGCCATGGCGCGGGCCCCGCACTGCCCCACTAGGAGCGGGACACTGTGGGGCCCACGTAACCGTGGGGCAAGGGGTGATGGCCCCATTTGCACCCCCCCTCCCAAAAGACAGCCCTGTGTGTTTCCCATAGAATACCCACCACACTTGGTAATCTCTCACCACTTCTAACATCTGCCACTTTACTTCAAGAACATAGGAGTTAAATTGTTTTTCCTATTCCCAGTAAGTCATTAATAGGTTAAATGGCTGGGGGAATTTTAGGTGAAAAGATCTCCATTTCATAAAAATACTACTGAGGTCTTGGCTCAGCCTGGAGATGAGTCAGTGAGATCTCATTCTGGATAACATTGACAAACAAAAGCCTTTCTGCTCCACCTAGAAGATCTGGAAGGCTGAGTGACTGTATTCCAGGAAAGTACTGTCCCTTACACTGGTAAATTAAGTCGACTTAAACTTGCTTAAGTCGACTTAATTTACCCTGCGTCTACACTACAGTTTCCTTAAGTCGACTTAAGCAGCTTGCTTAAGTCGAGTTAAGGAAAATAAAGTCGACTTAATAAAAAATTAAGTCGACTTTATAAAACCTACTTTTGAGTAGACCTAAGGCTTAAGTCAACTTCCTAGAGTCGACTTAAGCCAGTGTAGCCATGGGGTAGCCCTAAGTCGACTTAGGGCTACCCCAGGGCTACACCAATGCCCTCCCTGCCGGGGGGGCACAGGGGTAGCCTGGCATGCCCCCCCACCTGGCAGGGCAGAGTCCTGCCCACCCTTCCCCTATGCCCTGCCAGGGTCCCTGACCCCCTTTGCCCCATTGTACCTAGGTACAATGGGGCAAAGGCTGAGCCCCCTTGCCCTCGTGGACCTGCCCTAGGTCCCCTTAGCTGCACAAAGTCAACCTAGAGCATCTAGTGTGGATGCTCTAGGTCGACTTTTTAAGTTCCCCTTTAAGTCGACTTTATTTTTAAGTGGGGACACACTAAGTCGACTTAACTAAGTCGACTTAAAGTCGACTTAAAGTCGACTTAAAATTATAAGTGGAGACATAGCCTTGGACAGGTAAAAATTTGCCACTTAAGCAGAGCATCACGTTATGGCATATCTAGTACTAAGTCGTATCAGAAATTGGGTAACATTCACTGTCATGTGACCCAGGTGGCACAATCTGCTGTCCATTGGCCAACATTATACTTTTCACTGTAAATACTAAACAACGGGCCTGGGACTGGTAATTCTAATGAAGTCATCAGTTGCATTGATTTTTTCCCCACCAGTGAGAAAGCAAAGTTAGACCCAACATATGTTTTATACCAGACCAGGGAAGAACTTCCCCTGCAGCAAGCATTTCTGAGGTAAATTTGATTCAGTAACTGCCTTTTCTGAAATGGCTTCATTTCTCTCTCTCTCTCTCTCTCTTTTTTTAAATTACAAAATACTCCCCTCTATACAACACCTTGAATTCCTCCTAAGCCAGCACCAAAGTCAGTCAGATCTATCAGTCAATGTAAATCAGCTTTTAGAATTTATGGCAAACTTCATCAAAATACGCCAAGCTATTAATATCCTTAACAGCCTCCTGATAGGCTTCTTGTCCTCATGACAGCTGGGAGACACCTGTAATTGTGTGATTTTTATCCTCTCCTTCGTTTGACATTTTATCATAAATGAGAGCACACAAGCAGCACACTGACTGTTTTGAGTCTCTAAAGCTGGACCAGCATGAATGCCGGAGAGCTGTAATTAGAGCCAGATGGTGCTTGAGCTCAGAGTAGGCACATGAAGCCATCCCTACCTTATGCCACCTGTGAAGTGACCAGGAACACTGGCAGAGCCTATATGGGAGGAAGGGCCATACAGCATGCCAAAGAGGGCAGGGATGTGGTGATGCAGTGTTCTGTGGCTCCCAGTGCTCATAAAGCATGCTGGAAAGATTAAGTTGCATCAGGCAAAGGGATGGTGCACTCTGCACAGCAGAGCTAGGGTAGAAGTCATGCCTCGTGGATTTCCACTGGGGAGATTCAGCTCTGCCCAACCCCTCACACTCTCCCCACCTTATATACACACTTTATAGTCTTGCCCTTAATGAAGGGAAGAGGGTCCCCTGGACATGAGTGAAAGCATAATTTGGAAGAAGCTCTCGGATGTGAAACCTGTGTAAAATAGAACTGTGAAATCGTTTTCTGAAAACCTGTTTCCTCATTTTGCTGCTTCATCACCACAGCAACCTGACTGGAGCTCTGGTTTCACAGACACAATAGTCCCATAATCCATTATTCACTTAGCCAGGCTATTTGTACCATGGATTCATTCCATTTGCTGCCAAGGTGACACTTTTACCTGACCTGCATGTCAGAAAAGGCAGAGTGAGAAGACGTTTAGATTAATTGATTCCAGAGTCAGAAGGGACCATTATAATTATCGCACAGGCTATAAAACTTCTCCAAAATAAATGCATCCTTTTAAAATAATTATTAACAACACAGAGCAGATACTCCTACAGCCTCTGTATTTCACTAAGAGGAGAACATCAGTGGAAAAAAGAACTATCACAGGTTAGTAATCTATTGCATAAATACTCAGTTTGCTGTAGAAGGTTGACTGTGTTAACAGGAAATGTTACAGACTGACAGCAACAACAAATTTCACAGGGCGTCTGACAGTCTATCTATACTAAATGCTTCCCCAGTCCCTTTATCCCCACCCACCCCAAGACAGTGAGTCTCAGAGCCCAAGTCAACTGATTGGACTCTCACTACCACACTAAAAATAACAGAGTGGACATTCCCACTTGGGGAAGAGCCTAGGTTCTGAAACACAGATCAAGTCAGGTCTAAGGAATATCTACACACTATGATTTTTAACCCCATAGTGCACGACCAAGTCAATTCACCCAGGAATCATGGCCATTTCGGGGATGGGGGTAACAGACTTATGCTGAGTAATGACAGGCTATTTCCAGAAAATAGATAAGTTACATACAAAAATAAAGGAAACAAGACTGCTCCTCCTCCACCCCCCCAACCACCAGAGATACTTGATTAGACCTGTGTCTTCCGTTCTGTTTTTTTCTCCTTCTCTCAAGAAAAGTCAGACAAAGAAAAATGGCTGATATTTCAATTGCTGTTTAGAGCAAATAACTCCAAAATTACCACCCTTAGAGATCATCAAGTGATGTAGATAATGATACAAATGAAAAAGAGTTATGGGAGATGACAAGGGAAAAAGGACAAAAAGCCCTACATTGAAATTCCTCAGAACATTCAGAGATGTTTGTGGTGTATGGAAGAAAGGTTGTTAGGAATCTGAATCCAGAGCCAGCTTTCAGTTTCTGAGCTGGCCCGTTCCACACTAGACCAGAATACACAAACTGGACACTGAACTTCAAGGGAGATTTTAGATCCAAAGCTGAAATGTGTGTCTTGGACTTCAAAGAGAAACTGCAGAATTGGAACTTATATGCAAATTCGACTCTGTTGCCTCAGGGTTAATCAGGAACTATGGATTTTATTCTTATTACAACAAGTGATTTGACCTCACCTTCCTCTATATGTTGTTCCCCAGTGTTTGAATCCCACCAGCTATTCTGATTTGCTGTTAGAACCTGACCTGATCCTGTGTCATACATTTCCCTGCATTTAATTTCCTCCCATCCTGTAAGTTCCCCATCTTCAAAGCATCTGACGAAGTGGGATTTTCTTCCACGAAAGCTCATGCAATAAATAAATTTGTTAGTCTTTAAAAGTGCCACGGGACTCCTTGGCTATGTCTACACTTGCTAAAATTAGTTTGAATTAGTTAGTTAGAATTAGTGATCCCCATTCATTTCAATGGCTGGTTAGTTCGAACTAAGGAATTAGTTCAAATTAACATGGCCACATTGGCTAATTCAAACTAGTTAGTTTGAATTAACCCTTTAGTTCGAATACCCTAGCCTCCTTAATTCAAACTAACTTGCAAATGTAGATATAGCCCTTGTTTCTTTGATGTGTAGTAATCAAGCCCAGAAGCATCTTACATTTAGTCAGAAAGTGTTGTTCCCATTGAAATGTAGGTTTTGCTTCACAACTCAAACTCTGCTAAGACTTCAGACTCTTGGGGGGAGGAGGGTGTTTGGTTGGTTTAGAGAGCTAAAATCAGTATCTTCTCCAAAAGACTGAATTTCTGTCTGACTTGCTCTGCCAAGACAGATTGTAACTCTCCTGGGATAGGGACAAAATCTTCTGAGGTTTAAACAGTGCCAAGGCCGCTGCAGACACTCAATAAATCAGAAACTGCCTGAATAAAGTCTGTATACATTTCATTAAATCATTGAGGCACATGTGTAAGTAACCACGTGCATAACCTTCAAGTGGAACACAGCTAAATTCCATAGCAACACCAGTGACAGAGAAAATAAACACTGCCTCTAGAATTCACTGCTGGAGAAACCCTGGCTTTCAGCTGGACTAACCCCTACTGCTTTCAGGTTCCAGTACTGAATCCCCTACTCATTTTCTCTCACTGAAGGAGTGTCGCACTCTGGGTTAGAATGAGGCAATTTCAGTGGGGAAATGATGCCTCTCTCTATAGGTAACACATGCTTAATTACATTTTCAGTCCTATACAGCCATCCTGTGTATTGCATTTGTATTAGCTATGGATGAGATTCAGTGCAGGTCTCTTGTAACTTGCATGCCTTTTCTGCCCCTGTGCGATGGAGTGAGATGAACACCAAAAGCTGTCTAAACATAATAGGTCTATGACAGGGACCCGCCAGGGAAAGGACCATGAGAGCTGGGCAGCACAGATCCAGTGGCCCTACTACATGATAGAATCATAGAATAATAGGGTTGGAAGGGACCTCACGAGGTCATCTAGTCCAACCCCCTGCTAAAAAGCAGGACCACTCCCCCTAAATTATCCCAGCCAGGGTTTTGTCTAACTGAGCCTTAAAAATCTCCAAAGATGAAGATTCTACCACCTCCCTAGATAGCCCATTCCAATGCTTCACCACCCTCCTAGTGAGAAAGTTTTTCCTAATATCCAACCTTGACCTCCCCAGCTGTAATTTGAAACCATTGCTCCTTGTTCTGTCCTCTGTTACCCTCGAGAACAGCCTAGCTCCCTCCTCTTTGGAGCAACCCTTCAAGTAGTTGAAGGTTGCTATCAAATCTCCCCTCAGTCTTCTCTTCTGTAGACTAAATAAGCCTAGTTCCTTCAGTCTCTCCTCATAAGTCATGTGCCCCAGTCCCCTAATCATTGTTGTTGCCCTCCGCTGGACTTTCTAATTTGTCCACATCCTTTCTGTAGTGGGGAGCCCAAAACTGGACACAGTACTCCAGATGCGGCCTGACCAGTGTTGAATAGAGGGGAATTATCACATCCCTCGATCTGCCGGCAATACTCCTACTGATGCCGCCTAATATGCCATTGGCCTTTTTGGGAACAAGGGCACACTGTTGGCTCATATTCATCTTCCCGTCCACCATAACTCCCAGGTCCTTTTCTACAGCGCTGCTACTTAGCCGATCGGTCCCCAGCCTGTAGCAGTGCATGGGATTTTTCTGTCCTAAGTGCAGGAATTTGCACTTGTCTTTGTTGAACCTCATGAGGTTTCTTTCGGCCCAGTGTTCCAATTTGTCCAAGTCTCTCTGGATCCTGTCCCTGCCCTCCAGAGTATCTATCATTCCCCCCAACTTGGTGTCATCCGCAAACTTACTAAGCACGCATTCTATTCCATCATCAAGATCATTAATGAAGATGTTGAATAGAACCGGCCCCAGGACCGACCCCTGGGGCACTCCACTCGTTACCGGTTGCCAACCAGACATCGAGCCATTGATTCCTGCCCGCTGAGCCCGTTGATCTAACCAGTTTTCGATCCACCTTACGGTCCACTCGTCCAACCCATACTTCCTTAACTTGCCGACGAGAATGCTGTGGGAAACCGTATCAAAAGCCTTGCTAAAGTCAAGGTATATCACGTCAACGGCTCTTCCCGCATCCACAAATCTAGTCATCTCATCATAGAAGGAAATCAGGTTGGTCAGGCACGATTTGCCCTTGGTGAATCCATGTTGACTGTTCCTGATCACTCTATTTTCCTCCAAGTGTTTCAGGATGGATTCCTTGAGGACCTGCTCCATGATTTTCCCAGGGATTGAGGTGAGGCTGACCGGTCTGTAGTTCCCCGGATCCTCCTTTTTCCCTTTCTTAAAGATAGGTACTATATTTGCCTTTTTCCAATCCTCTGGGACCACCCCCGTTCGCCACGAGTTCTCAAAGATAATGGCCTGCGGCTTTGCAATCACTTCCCCCAACTCCCTCAGCACCCTCGGATGCAGTTCATCCGGCCCCATGGACTTGTGCACATCCAATTTCATTAAGTGTTCCCTAACCTGACTTTCCATCACCGAGGGCCACTCTTCTCTCCTGTCCGTGTTACCCCGTGTAGTAGCCTGGGAGCTGGCCCGCCCTGTGAAGACTGAAGTAAAAAAAGCATTGAGTACTTCAGCCTTTTCCGCATCATCCTCCACGAGGATATCTACCCCATTCAGTAAGGGACCTACACCACCCCTGATCCTTTTCTTGTTGCTGATATACTTACAGAACCCCTTTCTGTTATCCTTCACATCTCTTGCTAGCTGCAACTCCAATTGTCCTTTGGCCTTTCTGATTTGATCCCTGCAGTCCCGAGCAATATCTTTATACGCCTCCCTTGTCATCTGTCCACGCTTCCACTTCTTGTAAGCTTCCCTTTTATGTTTCAGCTCCCCACAGAGTTCCCTGCTAAGCCACGCTGGTCACCATCCACATTTGCTGTTCTTTTTGCACATCGGAATGTTATCTTCCTGTGCCTTTAACAGGGTTTCTTTAAAATACAGCCAGCTGTCTTGGACACCTTTCCCCTTCAGCTCAGCCTCCCATGGGACCCTGCCCATCAGCTCCCTAAGGGAGCCAAAATCTGCTTTTATAAGCAGTAGAGCCCTGTGTCAATACAAGAGGCTTAGCTTAGTTGGGTAGCTTTCATCTGACTTGTTCCTGAGTAGCAGCCGTGTTAGTCTGTGTACAGCAAAAACAATGAGAGTCCTGTGGCGCTTTAAAGACCAACTCATTTCTTCGGGCATAAGCTTTTGTGGGCTGCAAACTACTTGCATCTGATGAAAGCTTATGCCTGTAGTTCTGCTCCTCTGGGATTAAAAATCTTCTTGACTTCTGTGGACATTGGACCTGCTGATTTGAAGTAATGCCCCCCAAACAAAGACTGATTGCATTTTGTGTGTCCTCTAGAGATCACTTGGAACCCAAGAGCAATAGTTTGTCATCATACACTCAAACACCCATTATGTTCATTACATAAACAGAGAAATTAGATAAAATACCGCCACTGGAAGGTTTCAATACAACAGTACTCTAGTTCTCAGAATTCAGACCACCTATAGCACTCATTGTTTCATCTGACTGATTCTCTGCCTCACAATACACCTGAAGAAAGTCTGTGTAATTTGGTTTTATTCAGACTAAGTTAATTTCACCTAGTGGGCCTATTCTGCTCCTCTGGGATTTTTAACTGTTCTCCTGCTTTACAGCAGTATGCAGAAGAGAAAGATGTGGCACAAATAATTTTGCAACAATTACCTCAGTTATAGAAAAATAATTTGGCCTAAATCCTGTCTTTGGATCATGTGGGTGACTTCAAATGGGAGCTACTTGTTTTCTTCTGACTGTCGAATTTAGCAGTCTGGCTTGGAAAGACCTCATGCCATGTGTGGAAGACTCAAAGGCAGGAAGGACAGCATCAGTCTTGTTATCTTCTGCCTGGGCACACTGAGTTTCACCATCATCATTACCGCTGAGCAGTAGCAGAATTACATCTCCCTTTAGCAACAATCATGGGGGCTTATAAGGAGGAGAACACTGATTTATCATTTTCATTTAAGAGCAGTTGAAGTGTACTGTGGCTTATAGCAGCTTTCCTTAGTTACAGTCACATGTTAGAAAAAGCTTCCTTGGGGTAGAGAGAGAAATATGAATTTATGGCTGCACCAACAATGACAAGACCTACGACAGCAATGGTATGTTTGTGTGCAGCTTGAACTCAGTAGGCTTTTCAGATACCTTATGTGCTGCAGAGACCCATTTAAAAACCTACTACTCAGCATCCAAGTCAGTCACAGGTAGAGACCTGGCATAAAGAAAATCGAATTGGTGAATGCTGATTGTGGCTAACCTGAATCTGTGACCTTAAATGTGAGCGTTAAATTGGGGAATCCTTTGAGTTCTATGAAGGGCAAGGAAATAGATGGCAAAGAATTTAAAACATTCCTCAGCCATACAGAAAATACTGTACTCTAGGTTATTCCAGGGACAGAATTTTACAGCTGGCTACGGCTGGTTATTCTATGACAGCGAATCAGTTCTCCCATAGAAAAAACTCTAGGCAACTATATCATGGAATGCAGAACTTAGCCTTAGAGCACTAAAGAGGTAAAAATTATTGAAGTAGAAAGAATGAAGGGTAGCCAGCCATTAGAGCCATATTGGAGCTATTCATTCAAGGGAGGGATTTGGCCCTATACAGAGGGCAGAGAGAAGTTTTCATGATTGGACAGCCAGGCAAATTCAGTCAGATAAGTCTGCCTTCCTTTTTTCCCCAGGAAAACACCAGACTCCAGTCAGATACAACCTGTCATAAAATTTTAGGGAGGGGGAAATAGTCACAGCTCAGACCCTTTTGTTTATGGGTGTTTTGCTCTCAAGAATCCTTTCACATACCGTGATAACCAGGGCAAGGTCATAAACAGTGCTTTAAGGTTTTCTTTAAGGCTGATCCAAAAAAGCAGGGGGAAATTGTGAATTTTTGTAGACTTCCCTCCTTTTTAATCAGTCACAGTTAATCAAAAAGGTGGGGCAAAAGACACACACATTCAATAGAATGTCAAAAAAAAAATCTGATTTCCCCCCCACTGAAATACCACCCAAACTCTGGCATTTGAAAACTTTCTACCAGTCCTGATTCCAACTCCCTGGCTATTTTACCTCATTTTTGGTCTAAAATTGTGTACGTTTCACCCCTCACCATTCGAGCTTGATTTTCATTCTAAGTGAGGGACACCTGAGACCTTTTAGCTGGGCTACGTACTCAACCATTCAGAAGAGCCTGAGACTTTGCCTCTACTCTTAGCAAAGGACGCTCCCTGGACAAGTCTACATTTATTTTCATTCTTCCCAACAGAGATTTGAGAATCTTCATCCCTTTCCTTGATGAGTGTGTGGCCATCGTATCATTCCAGGCTATCTACCCATCCAATTTCACACATTTAAATTAGTTCTGTAAACCGAAATGTAATTGAAAACGTTTATCATCCCTTTAAGAGGCACTCATAAGTGACAGCCCTTTACAGTAAAATATTTTGCTGAAGTAGGTAAGGAGAGCATTGTTAATTCAAATGCTCACATTAGTTATATCTTTGAAATAACAGAGTGGAAAAGGGCTATAGGTACCGTCTCTCCTACACAAAGGAAATGTTATATGTAACTCTTAAATTGAATCCTCTAATTTAAAATTTACACGATATTCTTCCACTAAATTAAGGTCCAATTCTGAAATCTTTTCAGAGGCAGGACTCCTATGCACCAACATAATCATCCTGCAGCTAGAAAGGAAGCAGAAATAGTTGAAACCTCAGTCACCACAAGTATATTTGGTAAGTTTTATGAACACTATTATCTAAAGATTCCAGAAGAGAATTTGTCTTTTCCTCATTCTTTCATTCTGCCGTCTTTATAAAATAATGCTTTGCCCTTTATACAAGTGACAATCACTTGAAAATTGTTCAGGAAATGAAACGTATTTCCTAAGCAGCTGAGGTTATGAGCGGACTGCTCCATCCTAACTGAGACAGCCCAATTAGCAACAATGCTAAGGAGACCCTTCATCAGAAACATGCAGAAATGTTGCCTTCTTTTTGGTAACATGAGTGAATTGCCAGTTTAGCAATTATAATGAATACCCTGAATTTTCCATCAGCGTTGTTCTAATTGAACATACTTAAATCAGGGCCTTGCACTGTGTCCTCCAACACACTGCAGAAATTAAAGGAATGGAGGTGGCTCAAAACCATTTTGATCTCCAGATGCAATAGTTCAAGATGATGCACCTGCCCCTGTTAAAAGTTTTGCAAATCAGGAAAAAGCATTCTAACTGGAAAACAAAGTATTTTAATTGTGATTCTTGATTTTAAAATGTAGCAAGATATTTTCCTTTATAGGTGCTCTGGGGTTTGAGGAGCTCGTTTGGATTATGGTTTAAATATACAATAGAAGCACCAAAATAATCATCGTCTTCATCTTAATTGTTTTATAGAAGCCTGGGTACTTTGGGGAAATCCAATAGATGATTTATATTGTTTTTAACTTCATAATTACTTTGATCCTTTTCTGCATTTTACCCATGCAACTGTGTATTTTTCCTGTATTCTGTATTGTAAGAATTCTGTTGTCTAGTTTATGCAACCATAGTGTGTTAACTTCAGAAGAGGGTCACAATGAAAACACTCAGGATGCTCTCTCCCCCAAAGACCCTTTGAAATGTCAACAAGAAAGAACAAAATAGATTTAATGAAGACAGACAAGACACGCAAGATTGCATGTGTATGGAAAAGTGTAATACCTTTATATAAGCGATAGACAGTTTTGTGAGCCTGTAGAGTTAAAGGCCAGGAAGAGCCATAATAATAAATGAATCTGACCTTCTATGTAACACAGACCGTAGACTCACTAATTTATATATCAAACCCATCATATCCTAAAGCTCTAAACAGGTTATATAGAAAGATGGGGAGGAAACAGGAGAAATGACTTAAGTCTTCTTCATAAACATGCTATGATGGAATAGCAGGAACATAGCCTACCATTCTGCACAGAGATGGCCTGAGCCAGTATTGCTTGTAATTGGATATGAAAGGCATTTGGCATTGAACCCTAACTCTTTAATATAATTAAAGAATATGAAGAACTATTGCACCAGGAGCATCCTCAGAGGCTTCTGATACTGAAACAAGCTCTCATGAGTGAAAGTCACTGCTTTCAGATCAGTTAGTGCTCTGGGTCACCCTACAGACCTCAGAGAGGAATGCTTTCTGAATTTTCACATGGGGACATCAGCAAAAGCCATTTCAAATCACCAAAAAAGGGGATTAGAAGTGCAGGTGGTCAGTAAACATGATCAGTTGCTCTGTAGCACTAGAGTCAGGATGGTGGATTAAATGAAAGAGGGAACTTGGAGAGGTGCACTTCACTGCATACAATAAATTTCAGAAGTGGAGAAAAGTGGCATTTTCCTGCTGTTGCCCATAGTGAAAATATTTGTTATGAAACTACAAATGTGGAAATTAAGATTTCAGCCAGAGACTGAACTTTAAATCAGCACTCATTAATATAGTGCAGGGGAGTCAGTAACTACCCTGGAGCGGAGATTATCCAACCCAATTTTTTTCAAGGAGGATAAGAGCTTTAGTTCTAATACACACACATAGTATATGTAAATACCTTTAAGGTCGGCAAGCTTCTCACCTTTCCCTACAATAATAGTTTACCCACACCTTTAGCTCATTTCTCTGAAAGATCCCATATGATTACATAAATATTTACATAGTGGTTGGAATCTCTAGTACTTTTGAAATTAATATATAGAAGACTGTTAACATATTCCCTGTTCATCCTCAACTCTGCCCCATTTCCACAAGCAATATGGCACAGCTTTTATTAACATAGCCTTTACTAATACTGAGTCCTGGGGGGCTGTAGCCATGATGCCACTAGGGACCAATAAGCCCCTGTAGCTGCCCTGTCCTACCACCTGGGATCCAGCCGATTCCCAGGCAGCTGTCTCCCGCTGCCCCCAGGACAAGGCAAGCCCCAGAGGGGCTGCAGACAGGGACCCTTGCCAAACTACATATTTTCTCTCTCCCTTGCTTATCAATTTCATTGTTTCACCAATCTCTAGCTACTATGCAACTTCATTTGAACTCCTGAATTCGACCAAAGCCCCACAGCACTTACGGGGGTGGTGTTAAAAGGTCAAATTACAGGGGCACTTAGTTCAAATTTACAGCCCTGCAAGTGGAGACACAGGCTATATAAGGTTGATCTAAATTTCCTTAGGCCCACAGACACACCTACACAAGAAAACATAGCTATGTAAATAAAGACTACATTAGTAAGCAGCCATTCAGGTAGCAGAGTGAGCATTAAAATGAAGCCTGATCCAGACACCCTGAAATCAAGGAGAGGCTCTCTGATGACTTAAATAAGCATCAACTGGATCAGGCCCTAAGAACACAACTCTACAACAAGATGAAGCGGCTGGGGGAGATGCATCTCTAATGTGAATAACACAATCTAACTAGATTTGGAAAGGTCCTGAGAAATGATGCGACTCAAGAAAAATTCCTGATGCAGGAAATAAAAAAAGCCAGCATCAGAGACATACTTTCTAATATATCAGAAAATAAATGAAATGGTTAAGATATTTCATTTAAAAAAATGTTGCTTATCAGTCAATATAGAGGAAATTTTTGCCAATTTGAATCAGATGAGTCATCAATTGATTGATTGGCCCTTCAGATAAGGGTCCTTCAGTGGCTTGTGTCATCATATTTCAGGATGGACTTTTCAGAAAAGACACTCATTCATAATGGAATAGACATGGTAAGAAAGTCAGAGTTCTGATCAACTGCCTCTCTAAAGCAGAAAGGACCATTTTTGAGGATCACTGTCAAGGTCTGAAGAGAAGAAAGGGGAATAAAGAAATTCTGAGGAAAAAGCAGTTACACCCCCCCTCCCCCAGAAAAAGATGTTCACAGTAAATATTATTAAACACTTGGAAATCCAAAAATCTAGCTAAGCAGTGCTATCATTACCAAATCCTGCATTTCTATCAGTCTTTATAGAAGTATGCAAATTGAATGTGAAAAGTTCTATATTTTCAGTACTAAAATATTGTATTGTAGACAAATTCACTAAAACTAAGAGTTCAGCTTAGTACTGAACAGGAAGGTGCTTCGCAAAGGGTTTCATGTTAGTGCCCATCACTATGGTTGGTATAAGAGCCTTCTACCGTGCATGTACACTACACAAGGTTGGTTTGTAGGTTGGTTTTTTTTTTTTTTTTGAAAGCGGGGGTGGTATTTGACAACATTTTCTGTATTGTTAGTTCTACAGTTGCACTATAATAATTTCCCCTTGTTTCAGTGGCTGTTGCACATAGAGAGGGGGAAAAGTGGATGTGAACACAAATTCACCCTGGATGGTACTGGCACAGATGGATGTAAAGTTGATATCGAGGTAGAATTATTTGAATCTGTGGGTTTGGGCTGGTACACTACAGATCTAGGACTAGCCACAAAGTTCAGAGCCAGAATCAAACCTACCCCTATTCAGTGTTTTGGTGTGGGCCATCCGTTTTAGAAATCTGAGCATTTTCCCCACAAATTAGGGTATTTTAATCTTCACCTGTTTTTTAAAAAGGAACAAAAATTTTAAAAAAGGAATGATCTGGAAATGTAGGAAAAAGAACAATTTAAAAAACAAACTACTTTAATTTTCATCAGTGAACCCCCAGACAGCTATCCAGCATGGCTACTACAGGGAGATTTATCCCACCGGGCCACAAGAGGGAGATCCGAGAGTCCAGCTGCTTAGTTCCAGAGGAGTAGCCACGTTAGTCTGTATGCAGCAAAAATGATGGGAGCCCTGTGGCATCTTTAAGACTAACAAATTTCTTTGGGCATAAGCTTTCATGGGCTGCAACTCACTGTCAGATGTAAATATGTAGTTCCAAAAGAAATTGAAATTGTCACTCACCGGTGCATTATTTTTATTCATTGGAGAAGAGAAGAACTGGAGGTAGGTAGGATCATGATCATATATTACTCAGAACATCTAAATTTGATTTCTATGTTGGGGGGAGGGATTGGTTCGTTGGTTGTTTTTTTAATATATAAATTTTCCCCTTAGCTCATTGGGAACTATTAAAAGCGTTTCTTTTGCCCAAGGAGAAGAGTGTGCCCTTCTAACTAATTGCTTCTCTAGCTGCACTGTTTTTGTAGGGCATTTCTTTACTTTGTTATGAAGATATTTTTTAAATGTACTTAAATTAAGTGTTTTCTGAATGGTCTTGAGAGAACTAATTTCACTCTTTTTCTACCTGCTGAATGATTAACCTTGATTAAGGGGTTGTGGGATTGGTCCCATTTAAGTAGTCTTTGCTCATGTGAGTGGTCCCACTGACTTCAGAAGGCCCATATGTGCCAAGACTAATCAGAATAGTAAGTGTTTGCAGGATCAAGCCCAGAAGCTGTGCATTAGCAACTACATCAAGCCCTGGGCAGGTCAGAATGGCCGAGCAGTCTAAGGCACTACATTCGGGCTTCAGTCTTCTTTGCTACCTCGGAGTAACAATCCTGTCAATATATGTCTATTTTATGCACCCTATGCCTACATGGTGTAAGTGCTGAAGGTGCTCAATGAAATGTATTGTTTTTATGCTGATATTCTTGAAATTCTGAAATGAGCCAGGAGATGCTGCTGCTGAGGGCTGAAGATGAGTTAATGTGTCATGCAGCTGTTTTATGATTCACATACTTATGTTCATCAAATTTTCACCTCCTTAAATGGCATGGAAGTTTTAATATTTTGTTAGTACATTTTATGGCAGCATGGGCAATCTCTACTGTCAGAGGGTAGAATGATCACAATTCTCTTACTTCTTCTGTGGTACCATAGGAATGCAAAGTGCTTTACAAAAAACAAAGAGAAATCAGAGCTCTGAAGGTCTTAACCCCACAAAAAAAAAATCCCAGAATGGTGTGCTAGGCTGGACCAGGGCCAGCCCACAACATTTTGGCATCTGAGGCGGTGAGCTCAAATGACGCCCTCAAGCCCCCTCGCTTGGGCCAAAATTTTGAAAGGTCTCAATTCTGCCTTCTTCCTGTTCTACTCCTCTGCTTCCTACGCTAATAAAGGAGAACTAACAACTTAAAACACCTTGTTCAAAAATTTTAAGTAACTTTCAAATGCCTGCACAGCAAACGTAACTTTTTTTGTCTGCATAGTAAACACTGGCATTTTTATCTGTTTGAATAATCTAAGTGGTGCTTTCTGTGCCTTCTTGGTTACAAAGATCTGAACTGCTTCCTGAAGCTCCACAGTCTGCAGGGCTGTCCTTGAGAGGGGGGGGAGGGAGTACACGAATGGGGCGATTGCCCCGGGCCCTGCACTTCCGTGGGCCCTGCATTCCCGCTCCCAGTGGGGCAGTGCGGGGCCCACACCGCAGCCCCATGACCACGCTTCACCCCACTCCCCGCTGCCCCCGGCAGCAGGCTGATGGCAGTGGGAAAGGGCGAGAGTGCTTTGCTCGGCCCCTGGGCCGGCCCTCCCCATCCCCAGGGCGGATCAGCAGGCTGGCCTAGGGGCGGGGCGAGCGGGTACATGGGCCGAGCCAGGGCAGACGGCGGCCGGCACGCAGCAGGCCTGCCCCAGACCCACACACGTTTCCTGAGTACAGCTGGGGCTGGGACGGCCCCTGCTGGCGGTGTGGCCTCGGCTAGGGCTGGCTCCTGGCAATGACGAGTGCCGACGGCGGCCTTGGGTCCCCGGCCAGGGCCTCTGGCTGCAGCCTCAGCTGGGGCCAGCTCCCGTCAGCGAGTGGCCTCTGGTTCCTGGCCAGGGCCAGCTCCCAGTCCCTGGGGGGGGACAACCAGGGTCCCTGGAGGGCAGAGTGAGCCGGCCTGCCACAGTCCCCTCCAGCATGGGGGTGAGGGGGCCCCACCTCGGCCAATTGTGCCAGGGCCCCGCTCCCCCCAAGGGACAACCTTGACAGTCTGGGCCAGCTCATGCTCTATTGAGATGGTTGCAAGGCCGACCAGCCTCTCCTGTGTCATTGTGGAACATAGATGTGTTTTTATTAACTTCAGCTTAGAGAAGCTACATTCTCCACTGGCAACTGTTACAGGATGTGTTAGAAGTATGCACAGAACAAAAGCATTTAGAAAGAAGGCGGTCATCTTATTTGTGCACATATATTCCAGAACAGCCTTTGGAGTTGATCCTGCTGAAATGTATCTTGAAAGGGCTTCCAGTTTATCACCCAAATCACTCACATCAATATCATGCATGTCATCATGTGTTACTGTCTCAATTGCCCTGCATTGCTGGTGTAGGTCTTCTTCAGGTATAGCGAGGAGTTTTAGAATATCATACAACATCCCAAATATACTGCTGTGTTCTTTGAGCTGCATGAAATGTTCTTCAATGGATTGTATTGCACAATCTAGCACCTGGTTAAAGAATTCAACTTTGAATTGTTGTTTGGGGTCTCTTCTGGGATTACCCCGTGCCTCAATCAAAATGTCTTCTTCGGTGACTTGTATTCTTGAATGGGTGGGAAAATAGCTTCAGTGTGGAGTTCCTCTGCCAACTTCTGTGCGCTGTTCTGAACGTTTTGATATCCCTCATCTGACTGGTAAGACTGTAGGGTATGACTTTGCTTTGTCCAGTTGTTCCATTGCTCCAGATGTATCAAGGTCAACACCTTGGAGTCTCTTGCTTACAACATTTCAAACAGTATGTCATGCCACAATACTAAGCCACACAGAAATTTGAAGTTATGTATGTTTCTGGTGATTCCATTTCCCTCTGCCACTGTTCTCCCACGAACAGTTCCTGTCATAGCTTTATCTTCCATAATGGCAACTATGGCACCATCTATCTTCCCAATTTGGTGTTTGATAGGCTTTATCACCTCCACTCGACTTTCCCATCATGTGGCATTCAGTGGTTTCAGCGCCAGAGATGCCAGTGCCAGTGTTTCCAGATGTTGCTTCAAAATTTGCCATTTGTCATAGCGGCTCCTGTAGTACCATCACTGTCAATAAATTCTAGAAAATGCTCTCTGCCAGTCACCACTGCAGGGATATTTTCACTATGTTCTGTTGTTGTTACAAAACGCACCATTAAAGTCATTTGCTCCATATGGCTGATATCAGGTATGCAGTCCAGAAAAACAAAGTAATATCTTGCTGACTTCAGATCTGCCACAATCTTCTGTTTGACTTTTGCCAGTACCTGTATGATCTCATTTTGAATTGTTTTTCCAAGGTAGTGGTGTATGTAGATTTCTTGAGGTGGTGACTCTGAGATGCTCCTGGAGTACAGCATCAAACTCAGCCATCAACTCCACAGTTTTAAGGAAGTTTCCATTGTTTGGCACACATACAGCTGATCTGAAGTGACCACGCAGTGCTAGGTTTTGGGTAGCAAGCACTCTCACAATGACAATGAGCCTTTTCAGAATATTTTTCCAGCAAAGAGAGACTGATGCAGTCTTCTCTTGATGCTGATCATCTATGGTGGCCTTTAACCTTAGTCTCATCTCAAGCTCTTTCTGGAGTGCTCTCTGGGGATTTTCTGCTTTCTTATGGCATGCTAGATTTCTAGCCAGATTTTTTTAAGCCCTTTGTTCCTGTAGAACCCAATGTAGCTGGAAAATTAGACTGGAAGAGTTCATAACAAAAACAGTGTGCAGCATTCTGGGTTTTTGAGTACATAAGCCATGGCCTCTGCACTGTATCACCATTGGGGATTTCATGCCAGTAATGTGTTGGATGGAAACTTCTATTTTCATTGTCTTTGGGGAACATGAAGTTTTTCACTTGCTGTGGCCCATGCAGTACAAGGAAGTCCCTCAGGCTACTGCTCAAGTGGGTCCACAGTCCTGGATCATCTAGACTTAAGGAACTAAACTAAGCAGCAGCTGATTCTCGTGCCTCCACCACACACTCTTCTCTGACCTACACTTTTCTTCAGGAACATGCATGGTTACAGCCATTTGAGATGGCGATATGGATGCTGCAGTATCTGGAAGATCAGGCATCTCCTCACCACTCACATCCTCACTGGGGCAGAACGCTCACCGTCAACATTTGTGTTTATGTATCTCAGGAGAGCTCCTTCCTGTTTAGATAGAAAAGCTTTCTTTGCTTTCTTTTTTCTGAATGCTGCCAGCTACCATGGCTCTAAACACTCAGTTGAAGGGGACAAATAAGCAGGCTGGTAGCAGGGCCTGAGTGAGGGAAGATAACATCTAAGGGCCTAACTGGATCCTACTACTTCAGTTGACTGCTAGTTCTCAAGTGGGTTCAGGGAAGCAGCAGGAAACAGGAAGCTCCCTGAGAAGCTGGTGTTAATCAGTCCAGGCTCCTGGGGGTGCTAGAGAGGTACATAAGAGGCTCCTCCCCTTCTCTCTCCCTGCAGCTCTTGCTGCTTTCCGTTATTCCCTCTCACCTTCTCTCCTGCCTGCCTTTTATGTCTCTTCTGTCCCCCTTCCTCCAGCACAGCACTCCACCATCGCTGTGCATCTAGAGCAGAGAGAATACATATACACCAGCAGACGACAATTTTCTACACTCTGGGTCCTAGCGCTGCTCCCCACCGTCTGGCACCTGAGGTGGCCGCCTCAATTCGCCTCATGGTAAGGCCAGCCCTAGCCACTGGACCTATTTACAGGATCCTAGACTTAAGTTAGATAGATAAAGAAGAGCAAGGCAAGGGGTGGGAGGAACTAGGTGTGGAAGATAAGCAGCATGTTAGAAAGGCAAGTGTCATAGGAATAGGTCACAATAGGTTTTTGTTTAGTACACAGCAACTTCATAGGGGTTTGTTTTGTTCATACAAAACCGTAGTTGTGGGAGGACTGATCTATTACATTTAGGGCTCTGTGGAGCCAAGTCAAGCAGGAGAGCAAGATTTTTAGGGTCCAGAAATCAAGCAATTCACCAAAGTATTGAGAACAGGATAATGAAAAACTCCAACAGGATGGGCAGGCAGAACTACAAAGCAGGAAAAGAGCAAAAAAAAAAAATGGGAGTTTCTCAGTCTCCAAAAGCAATGAAATTAGGCAGGAGTCAGTCATATGAACATATGCAAGTGTGAGGAGAGTGGTGTGATTGTTCAATGTACATAACAGTCACTGGGAGAGGTCAGCTCTGTATTCAGGGAGTTTGTTAAAACGGTGGTAATACTCAGACCCGTAGTCTCTGGACTTCCCCCATCCAGGATGTTGTAGTTCATGTACTGGTTGTACTTTCCATCCATACCATAACCTGTTCCTTCCCAAATGACTCGTATTCTGAACCTGGATGCCCAGGGTAACTCGGGCCTCCTGAGATAACCACCTAAATATGCAAAGACCAGGGCAAGCTGCAAAAAGGAGAGCAGATTCTCCCAACACTGGTGGGTTACCTGGAGCTAAAGTCCCTCAGTCACAAACAATGCTTCTGATCCCCCACACTGGATAGCAAGACGCCACCATAAAATATACTCAGCCCCCTTTACTGAATTTCAGCCACTGGTTCCCAACACAGCCATGGTCTGGTAAAGAGAGAAATTGCTTAAAACTCCAAGCTCTTTACCCAAAAAGGATTCTCCTGATCCCAAAGGGTCAGCCACATTACACATCAGTATAGGTTTGGATCATACCCAAAATACCATGCTGCCAGCCAGTCCTTTGGCAATTAAAACTGAAGGTTTATTGTACAAGGAAAGAAAAAAATCTATGAGTACTGTTAAAGGGATAAAGTAATCACATACATATAAAGATTGAAAGTCCAATAATATCAGGTTTCCAGTAGAATTTGAAGTTTGCAGATCTTAGGTGCACATCCAATATCTGGATGGGTTTAAGTCCTTGTTTCACAGCTTCAATTGTTAAAAATCCAGTTCAAAGGAATATAAGACCAAATAGTCCAAGTGTAGAATTTGCTCTAATTCTCCCATGAGAATTAGCAGGGTGATTCCAAGCTGGTGCTGGCTGGGATCGCAATCCTGCGGCCCAAACTTTCCCTGAGAAGCTTAGACAGATGTGAGAAAAAGGGATTATGTTCCCAACTTTCTTTTATAGTTGTAGCAAGGTGGGCATTTGCAGGTCATTTCTTCATGGGGTCTTTGATGAGAGTTCACGGAGACTTCCTTAACTGGAGAATAGTAAGGTATATTGTCCTTTGAAGTAAAACCTTCACCTCTTGGGCATCACAGGTAATTAACTGCATTAGCATCATTAATAGACAGTTTACAGTGGTACATCAAAGCTCCATCTAGATGTTAATGTTCCCTTTTGACCTCTTCTAACAGAATAGTAACAGATAGGGAAGCAGTTCATTTACTTTGCTAACCTTTAGTAACATGGATGTAAACATCAAGTAACTACTAAAACACACATGCATATCAAAGCCCTAACCTACCTGTAACACTATCATATACTTTTGAAGGTTAGATTTGGGCCAGGTATTTCATAAGATGTCTTTGCCTTTTCAGACCTAGCATGACACCCAGTCACTCCCTTTATCTAGCACCATGATGGTCTGTTCCTGTTTAATATTCTCTTAATAAAATATTTTAAATCTGTTTAGGTGACTTTAAAAGGATACTATCACTTGAGTGTGATTTCTTCCCATTTACGTGGGTCAGAGGTGCCCACAATTAGTTGCCACTCCTCCTGGTCCACAAATGGGTTCAGAAGTCTTGGAGTACGAGTCCTGTTCTCTTCAGAGTTTTCCACTGTATCCTTAGTCCTCTACATCCTTTCCTAGTGTCCTCTTCCTCCCATGATTTCTTTGCTGGTCATTCTTATCACATGTCCAGCCTACTAAAACATTCACTCTCCAGCCTAATGCTGAGAGTACCAAATTCATCTTTCCCCTAATTTCTTCTGTTTTCACTGTCTCCCTTTCACTCACCTGCCATTCCCCTCAGTATATTATCTTCAACTTACTTGTATCTTCCTTTTCTTCCACCTTTGCAAGACCCACCATTTCCAACTCAGAGCAGGCAGGGACAAACATGCAGCATACACTTTTCTTTTCAGTTTGCTACTTAATTGACAACCCCACAGCCATCCTGCTATCCTTTTCACTGCCACCCAGGCAGTTTGGGTTCTTTTTTTCCAGTTCTCCAAATCTCTCTCTGAAGCCACTAAGTGTACTCCAAAATACACAAACACTTCTGCTTAAGCTTCTCTCAAGAATTCAGTCACCAGTTCTTCCACCTTCTCTGCTTGCATAAATGCTGTTTTCTTTGTAGTTACCATCAAGCCACCAGCTTCAAATGCAGCTTCCCACTGTGACACAACTTTTCCCAATTCCTCTTCACTGCCAGAGAAAGAGGCTACACATCATTAACATATTAATTCTCTCCATCTCCCTACAGGCTTCATTCTCCTACTAATTAACTCCATAAGTAGGATGAAGAGAAGTGGACTCAGCACATTGTCTCAATCTCACTGTCATCTCAAAACTCACCAAAATGCCATGTATTATCTTAGCTTTTGCCTTCCATACAGCTCCATCCTCTCCACTTCTTGAAGTCTCCCTCCCATCCATTTCAATATTCCAAGCACCAGTCTCCAAAGCACCATGTTGTAAGCATACTCAAGATCAATGAATGCTGCAGAACAGTTAGGCCCTCCATTTATCATTCTTTCAAATTTCTGTCTCATTGCAAGCATTGCATCTCCAGTACTCTTTTCCTCCTAAAAACATGTTTCTCATCTTCAGTATTTTCCTGTGCCTTGCATTTCAACTTTGGCTCTCGAACATTTTGAGAGGCTGATTTAATAGGGTGATGCCCTAGTTGCTGTTTGAATCGTTTGCATCATCCTTATCCTTCCAAAGAGACAAATCAATCCTGTTTCTCCAGTCATCTAGTATCCTTGTTATATCCCATCAAACCATATAGTAATTTATGAAGCCACTGTGTTCCAGTACCTCCAACTATCTTGATCATATCGACACGCTGAGCTAATCGCTGCTATGAACTTGTGACCATAGAAGAAACCCCTTTGTGTAGGTTTGAACGTCTGCTCCTCCCCTCTCTAAGAATTGCAGTGGTGTCTGGTAAGCTTACTAGGAGGCATGTAGTTTCTTATTTATGTTTTCTCTGTAACACTTTTATGCTATGAATAAATAAGCTTGCCTAGAAAGAGCTGGATGGTAGCTTAACTGTGAGCAGTTAAGGCCTGATCTACTCTTACTTTTGGTTTTTGGTAGCAGTCAAAAGGAAGATACACAAGTTACGCACAGTAACTTGCATATCCCCTTCGATTTTCCAACACCTACTTACTGCGGCAACTCCACTGTGCTGCGTTGACAGGAAATGGCCTCCCAATTGAGTGAGTGGGTCTTTGCTGACCACTCAGTTGACCTAGAAAGATCAAACTGATGAAGCAAATATGCCAGCATCAGTGAAGGCCTGCCCACAGTGTTCATTTCTCCTGGAAAAGCATGACGGGTGCTTTTAAGTGCAGTTTTTAAAATATATCTTTGCAGTAAATCTTGTGTGCAGGGAGCATGTCCCCATCTTCAGAGTGGTTGTTGAAACTCAGCCCAACCCCTTTTTCAATTAAAAGAAAATACATGCAACTAACTAAACAACTGCTACTTAATCTCTGCTTGTTGCAAGTAGAAAGTTTAAGAATGCCATTAGTAAAGACCACTCCTATCATATCAACCCTCCTCATTAACTATTTGACAAATGAACACTGCTACTGGTCATTTTATATATGGACATAGATATACGTGTACTACACAAGAGCTAAGGATATATATAAATAGTGGATAAACTTTGCTTTATTTTCCACACTGATTTCTCTGCATTTGGCCGCCAGACAAAGTTCCCTTTTTGTTCCCACAGGCAGGGTTATGCAGAGGAGTGTGACTATTAGGCATGGATAGGAGCCAACAGCTGCAGTGTAGTCTATCTTCTAAAAACAAGGCTGTGAAATGGAGCCTCTTATTTATGGGCATTGGCAGTCTTACAAATGAGATACTGCAGACTCCTCCGCTCTCTAGTGCCAAAATTCGATCAGGTCTACAAGGCAAACGTTGTGCATGTTTTAATCATGTTAATAGTTTTGCCACTGATGAGGGGGCAGCATGTTTAATATATAAGAAGCACTGAAGGTAAAGATTTGCCAGAATGGATTATTTCTATCCAGCCTATCAGGCTGCTATCTCTCTATCCATAGAAGATAGTGGCATGATCCTCCATCAAGCTCTAGCAAGAGTAATCTTCAGCAAGCTAGATGACTGTGCACGATCAGGAAATATTAAAACCAATGCATAAATAGGGTGATTAAAGAGCACTATTCATGTAGTTTGGTGACTTCAGGGGAAGCATGCGTATTCATTTTATTTAATCCCTGTGGAGGACGACAGCCCCAACAAATTGCTGATGTTCCTGTGATTGTGCTCAAGAGATTAGAATCCTCAGTGGTCTATGGGCACAAGCAGTAGAGGAGAAGGTGTGGAAAGGAATCTGAAGAAAAACAGTAGAAAGACAGCAGAAGTTTAAGTCAGAATGAGAAGTGGAAGTGGCTATGGGAGCTAGAATACCTGAAGGGATGCCAGAACTATTTAGAAGTTGAACGCCCTGGAGTCACTGGAGAGAGAGTTGGAGAATAAGGTATATTTAAGGAGAAAAGGGGTAATAAGAGACCCAACAAGTGTTACTAGGATGCAGAGCAAATAACTTTGTGGCATAAACTAAACAGGGCTAGGCCTGCTCAAAATGAGTGATCTCCCAAGGAAAATGGAGATGGCACTGGTATTCAGGTAAAGATGTTCCTTCCCACTCAGTCACTGTTCAATGAAAGCTTCACACGGGAATTCTTAGATTTCAAGGCCAGACCATCTAGTTTGATCTTCTGTATGACACACACCATAGAACTTCAAAATAATTCCTAGACTGGTTGTGGGAAGTGGGGTGTCACCCTGTGAGTGGAAGAATGATGTAAAACTGGCTTTCTGACCAGGTTTCTTCAGTAAAGATCCCATGCCTTTCTGCTGCTCTGGACATACTCCATCTCCCATGACGCACCAGTCTCCCTTCTTGTTGAGTCACTGGCAAACATGGAAGATGTCATCCTGCAAAAGACTCCACCCCAGAGAGAAGAAAGAGGATATGAATCAGTTGAACAACTGCTTTAAGACACCATTGCAGAATTAGCAAATCAACTTTTTTTTTTTGGTACAAAAGGTACCTACTTTTAAAAGTGTTTGGAGGGATAGAGAGATTTTTTCATAGGAAGCAGATGTTTTGCAAAATTAATCGTTTAAATAAAAAACCTCAGTTTTACATCAAGAAC
This sequence comes from Pelusios castaneus, assembly GCA_007922175.1. Classification (NCBI taxonomy): domain Eukaryota; kingdom Metazoa; phylum Chordata; order Testudines; family Pelomedusidae; genus Pelusios; species Pelusios castaneus. The sequence goes on from ML685789.1 coordinate 10,577,237, forward strand.
AGTTCTGATGGGGAAATCTTCTATCAGTTCTAACATAACCCATTTAGAAGAGTTATTCTGTGCACCTTAATTCCCTCTGCAATTTAATAGGGGTACAGTAAGAAAAGTTGCTTCATCATGTAGGCATTAACAAAGATCTGTAGATTGAAACCAAGATCCTAGTCTACAATGAAGTAGTCGTCACTACTTTTCTTTATGGGTACGAGACATGAGAGACATACCAAAGCCCTCTTAAGCATCTAGAGTTGTACCAACAGTGCTGCCTTAAAGATTCTCCATAGCAGATATGCACCTTTGCACCAACACCAGCATTCTGTCTGTAGCTCACATCACCAGTGTCGAGAATCAGGATACAGTAACAATGAGCTGATCATTGCGTGCAGTTGGCTGATATTAGTCTTTCAAAGCAATACCATGACTAAGCTGAGAAAAGAGGACCTGCAGAGGACAGAGGAAAGTCTACAAGGACACTTGGAAAGCACATCTTAAGAAGGAAAGCATTGACCCTACAATTGTAAAGAGCAGGCTGGCAATCGATTGCCATGCTGTTTCATCATACATCAAGCCTCAGCTTGTTTTGAAGAGAATTGCCTTGCTTAGGAAACTGAGAAATGGCAGAGAAGGAAGGAACATGTACAGCTTCCAAACCAGCAATAGTGCCCTTTCCAATCAAATACTTGTCACACATGCAGAAAAACCTGTACAGCACAGATTCCTGAGCCATTTTAAGTCTCATCAATGTCTTTCCCCCGGCAGAGATCATTGTAACAGTTTAGGACAGGAAGTATGTCTGTGCTCTGTGAAGATGATGCCCTATTTTACTAGTTACAGGTTAGTAATAAGTGAAGTGATTTCTATATGAGCCACTAGTTTGTAGCATGCGTCACAATAAAAAGGAACATATAAACATAAAAGGAGATTATAGGTACCAGACGGGACCAAAGAAAGCCTCTTGGTGAACTGGTTTTGTAAAAGTTCAGCCAGGGAGTGGCAGAACATTTTCCTGTGCTCATCAATAGGAAGCTAGAATAAGATGCACTAGTGATGAAAGATTCTCTGCAACATGAAATTTATTTCAATGCAGCTTATGTCTTCCCCCCTCAACCCACCTTCCACTCACTGGCACTTGAGTCTGGTAGCAATGCATGCAGCTTCTTCAAGGGATCCATCCCCATTATTCATGCTAATCCTGTTTATCACTTGCAACTTCAAGTCATCCTCCAGGTCACTTCTGACATGTTGGCTCTCGAGACATGGGGGAATGTCCATTAGAAAATGCACTTGACATTAGTTGGCAACAGCTCCAGCATTAAGGCCAGTCTGGTATGCTTACTCTGATGCGGACACACTATTCCCCAAGTAGTCCCGTTAAACCCGGTCCAGCTAATTGAGGAATGAATATATATTTCAGGTTTAGACTTTGCTCCTTAGAAAACAAAGCCATTTTTAAACACTGTTCTTGTACATTTGTGTGCCTGCTCCTTAGGAGAATGTGAATGAAAGCCCAGGGGTGCTTTTTCTGCCCATTCAACACCTTGAAAAACAGAGTCCGGCAGTTATCGTTTGCAGTGATGGGTGACTGATTTCTACACATACTAGATCTGTTTAATTGAATAGAATGAAAGATTGAAGGTACTACTCCTGTGAGTAATATTTAAAAAGTTGATCAGTTCAGTGGATCTACATGTAGAGCACTGACCCAGGGCAAAGGATGGCAGAGCAAGGATCTGAAAGACAGTGAAAGAGCAGCTGGAATATGGGGATGATATGCAACACAAGATGACATAAGGGCAGACTATTTGACACCTCTTCTCTCCCTCTACTTTCGGAGTTACAGAAGTTCATTTGAGCACACACTAATTCAATTTGTTTTTTTACTCATCCCATAGCTGTAGCTTTGGTTCTATTTTGGTCCTGAAGAAAGTGAAACCAAACAGAAGCATGTACAATTTCTTCACATACATGAAGGATGACACCGACATGTGAAAGAACAGAAGGTACACTCATGGCTGCTGAGGATTTAAATAAAAGTACCTGTTGCAGAAAAACAAGGTAAAGAGTGTGCAGATTGGGGTTATATATGCTAAATTTAACTGCTGTAGTCACCGTGTAAAAATGCTGGATCAATGCTAGAGTCATCTCACAATTAGGAAGAGGAGTCAAAGTATTTTCAGGAGAAGAGCCAGTCTAAAAGGTCTCAGTACAAATAAAATTAACAAATCTTGGAAACAAGAATCATGGGGCTAGAAAGTGCACCATGCCAAACCCATGCTGACATTTTCAGCTAACACTCCATAGATTTGTATATTAACTCATTGCAGTGAATGCTAGGATCCTAAAAACCCTGGCACACAAATTTCTTAGGACTCCCTCCACATATTAACACAAATTCAGTATCTGACTAAATTTAGAGCCCCTCTCCCCATTTTTTAAGCCCAGACATGTGGACCTTGTGCAGAAATGCTAATTAGTTATAGTGAAGAAATACTTCTTTACCTGATCAAAACTGCATTACAGAATGATCAGATATAGTCTAAAAATCAGATATCTGTTCCAGGTCTAGGCATACCTATTTATTTCTTTTATTTTCCTCCCCCATTTTTAAATATTTTCTCACTATCCTTTCCACTGTTGCCATAGGCTCTCTTATTTTTGGTTGTTAGCTAGTTATATTTCTCTTGATGCGGTTACTCTAAAATTTAGAAGTCCTTAGCTGACTGGTACTTCACTAAACAAGACAAAAAAGCTTTCCATCCATGTCTATTTCATGTTTAAACAGCAGATGCATGTGTCTGCCATTTGGCTTCTTTAGAAATCTTGTATCTCAAACAAATTCAGGTTGCCAACTTTTGGTCAATTTAGAAGTTGCTGAGTCTGGTTTTAGTGAACCTTGAAAGGCTCCATTGGGTTTCATGCTTACACTAATTTTTGCTGAGCTCTGATCATACTTTTGAAAGATACAGCAGACCAATCTGCAGAAGTTGCTATATCCAAGCTTCACGGTTCATGATATTTGAGACAGACAGAAGAGAGGACTCCAGAATGAAAGAGCAGAGAGTGTCCAGGTTGAAGTAGCAGGAAAAGAGATTAACCTAATCACTGTAATTGCTGAATTGTTTGATGCAAATATTATAGTCTCCAAATCTAACACACATTGTATGTACATAAGACTATGGAGTCAAAGCAACTTCTGCTGGACTTGCATGTCACATTGACCAGCTGTCAAAATCACCCTTCACATGTGTAAATCTGAGTTGAGTTTTTCCAAAGGAGTTTTAAAGAGTTACTGATATAAAATTATGGTATGATGGAGTTAAATTTTATCCCAAGCAATAGAACCTTAAAATAACCTTGTATTTAAGAAGTAACAGAAAATCAGGATATTACATTTTAAACTTTTCCCTTACCATTATTGAAGTATGGAAACGCAGAGCCCATACATTTGACTCTAGTATAGCAAAGTTTTGTCTGAGTATGATTTATTTGTTTGTTTGGGGTTTTTTGTTTTTTGTTGTGTTTTTTTTTTAAAGATATGCCTATTGATGCTGGCAAGTAGTATTTTGCTCTCATTGCTGATTCCATTACAAGATGGAAATTTGGCAAAGAATGAACAAGAAGTCCTGTGGCACTTTTAAAGACTAAGATTTAGTTATTGCATGACCTTTTGGGGAGAAAATCCCACTTTGTCAGATGCTTGAAGAAGAGGAACTTAAAGAATGGGAGGAAAGCAAGTTCCTCTTCTTCAAGCATCTGACAAAGAAGGATTTTCTCCCACAAAAGCTCATGTGATAAATAAATGTTAGTCTTTAAAAATGCCACAGGACTCCTTGTTTGTTTTGCTGAACTAGACCGATACGGCTACCTCTCTGGAACTTGTCAGCAAAGAATGAGTTTTACTTTAGATAAAAAAAATGTTTCACGAAGCTCTAATTGCAGCCAAGAGCTGTTACATCTTTTATGCTGGTGTTTTCACAAATAATTGCTTTTCCATTATCAAAGTAATAAAATATCACCTCAAAACGCTGATGAGCCTTCTTGCTCCTTTAAATAATTCATAGCTTGTTTTACAAGGAGCTGAACCATTTCCCAGCCAGCTTGTTCAGAATCTAAATGGAGGGCAATAGAAGAAACAAAGACTAGAACTGCAGTAAGAAATGGTCAGTAACTAAGCGGGTCACAGGACTCCTTTGGTTTGCTGAACTAGACTGGCACGGCTACCCCTCTGGAACTTGTTAAGCTGCTCAGGTGCAATGCCACCACTCAGTCAGCCTCTTGGCTTCAGATAGACATCCTATTACAAGATTCCTCAGCAGCTGCACTGAGTGGTGTCCCAGGGAAGCATTTACCTTAGCACTGAATGACAGTGCTAATAGGAGGCATTTTGGCTAGCAGAGGAGATGTTTTCTATCTGTGTCAGGAGACCAAGTAGTATTGAGTAAGTGCAAGGCTCTGAATTCCAGTCCGTTAATACACAAGTTGACAAATACAGATTAAAGGAAGGGACTGCAGTGAGTCATTATCCTTGGACAGAATAAGTTATAAAATCTTTGAGAGTTTTTGTTTTTCTTTAGAGAAGGATGACATTTATCAGGATAGCCACTGCATCCCTGGCACCTGCCACTGGGTGTCCCATTTAAGATAACCCTACATTACCTCAATATTGTTGATTCTGGTACTGTTACTTATGGAATCATCCCCACCCTGTAGGGAAGCCTTTGGAAGGAAATCTCTGCAAGGATTTCCCTCCCCACCCAGAGATCCTTCCATCTTCCCCAGAGGACAGTAGCATCCCTCCCTCATACAAGGCTTTAGAGTTTAGAGCTCGCCCTGAAATTTGGCAGATCCGCAGAGATCCACACTGCCTACAGTCTCCAGGGGCTGCCCCCAACACTCCCAGGGAAAACTCTGCAGAAGAGACTAGATGTTCTACTGGGGGCTGATGGGGGAACAGTTTGAATACATCTGGACCTGCCCCAAGTATCCTATTTTATCCCCCATTTGTACCTCTCTCCCCATGCAGGCTCTGGAAGCCATAGAAAGGTGTATACAGGATCTTAAGGATGGGGAAAGGAAGGTGAAGAACCAGAACAACAAAATGAGCTGAGTCATTTTCAGCATGAAAGTGGGATGGCCACAGGTGGAGAATCCCTTCCATCAGAGTCGGGGGGGCAGGGGGAACCTTGGTCATGGTGATCAGGGCCATTAGCTGATGGACAAAATGTTATCATATCTTTAACATTACACTTTTCAGTTCAGAGTCACATTCACCTGTTTTATCAGATTTGTGATAAACAGAACATTATAGACAATAACCCAGAATTACTAGTTTGTACACAGTCTGTACCTTTAAGACCAAATTGATGTCAACCAATTTAAGACATTAAATGGTTAGAACTAATAAGCTCAAACTTTTAAATGCTGTCAGTAGCATACAGTCTCTCCAACCGTGCAGTTACCTGGCTTGCACAATTCAATCCAGTTTCCCCTGATGCATACTGGGAGTGTCCATTCACTCCTTCCCTTCATCATTGCATCTCTTATTCCTTATCCTTCCCAAGCCCCTTTTGAGGTGCTAGAAGGGACTGCAGTTCTGCCATGGGCTCTAGAGGCAGCAAATGAAATGAAGTGCTTTATGTTTCTTGGTATGGACAAGAGGTAATTTTGAAAAAGTGCCTGAGAAAAAGGAGAAACTCTGCAGAATGTGGGAGGGAGGAGATAGGAGAAGCAAATGTGGGTGGGCCAGGGGAGAAGTAGCTGTGGGGAAAGGGGAGGGAGGAGAAGAAAAACTCTGGAATTTACATTTGTAGTGAGGTGGGGGTATTATGCTATACTGCATATTCTAATTAGCACTACACTGACAGTATTGTGACATATGGTATCACTGTAAGACAAGAACATTCAATGAGAAATACAAATTAAATCTAGTAAATAGACCAGAGGAAACTAATACCCCACAAGCCACACCCAGGAATTTTTTTTAAAAGCGAGGACAATATGTACAAAAGGGTAGAGAGAATGTTAAGGTTACAATGTCAATACACAAAAGGGTTCTGACATGTCAGAAATAAGGCTGCCCTGCAAACTTGTAATGTACTTGTAACTAAAGACTGCATCAGCGTGCAGTTACATGATGTGAAGAACAAGAGAGGTATTTTATAGGAATACACTGTGTGCCTCAGTTTCCCCTCATGACTTTATTCTGTCTGTCTGCACTGAGTTAGATCAAAGGAGGCTGTTAGGGAGGAGCAAGCAGGAAACAAGACAATGACAGAGTAAGGGGTCTCTAGGGAGAATGATGAGGATCTTTAAGAGAAACAAGGGGCAAACTACAACCTTAAAATCCCTGCTTGCCTCTCATTGGCAAGGCACCAGGGTTATTTTTTTAAGGCCTAAAGCTAAGATCCAAAGAACACAAAGCTATTAAAACATAATCTAGAGGGAAAAGAAAGAGGAATGGGAAAGAACTTCTCAGGCAGAGACACTGCGTAGCAGGCTCAGTCACCAGCTGGCATCCCTCATCCCTTGCTTGCCTTGGTGAAACAACCCTTCTGCCTCTAGCATCTCCTGCCAGTCGCAGCTCAGTGAGCGTTTCCTTCTTGTAACCCACTCCCCTCTGCTCAGAGGACTAACCGGCACCCTTCTGAGGTAACAGTAAGTCCCAGCAAAAACCTGAACTTTTAGTGACCATGGAATAGGCTCTAGCATGGGCTCACCCATCCTTGCCCCTTTATTTTAAGTCATACACCCCTCTCTGAGAGTGATGAAAAATGGAGAACAGACCCACCCTTTCTGCTGGTTTCCACCCCAGAGCCCCTGGGATAAGCAGTTACAATCTGTTTGACACCTTGCTCATTTCCTTCCTTTGCCTGTTTGCAGGCAGCTATCATGGAACTACCGTCTCCCTGGAGATTTGTCTTTCCATGCAACTTTTCTCAGTCTCTTGCTGAAGAGCTTACTCAAGGCAGTAACCTTAGTAGCATTCCCTTAAGCCAGAACATAAATACCCTAATACCACTCTCTATGGCCAGCCTTAAGGGCTCTGCAGTCCTTCCTCTATAGGAACCATCCAGTCTGCTTCTTCCCAGCTGGCTCCAATCCTTAATTACCCATTTCCCCCCTTCAGGTGCCACAGAATGAGGTAAATTGGGTTCTCCAGCTTTCTGTCACTGCACTGTGGAGTTTATACACCTGCCCTCCCTCCACAAACATGCACAGATTTAAAGCAGAAGGGCTGTAGAACTAACTCAGGCAGGGGCTCAGCTGTCCTTCATCCAGCTGGATTCACTGAAGCACAGAGAGGGGATGAGTTGCTGGCAAGCTCTAGACATGTAGGCCTGATCTTAACCCTTTCCTTTGGATAACTGATTCCTTTGGGCTGAGCCACAGTATGTCTATTTGAAAGGAGCTGTCTGTATTTTAATCAGTCACTGGTCACAGGTACCTGAAGTAGAGAGTCTTCCAGGAGCCAATGACAGGGACCCTCGTGTATTACCACAGTGGAATCAGGCAGCATCCAGAGCTGTAGAATTCTGTATAATTATTGTCTGGACACAGATCATCTTAAGATACCCAACTTCCCAAGAAATGGATGTGAATGCTTAATAATTAATGTATAGTTCTTCAATAGCACCTTTCATCTGTAGATCTCAAAGCAGTTTTTGAAGAAAATATCAAGATTGCATTTTACATAGGGAGAACTGAGGCATGGAGCTGTTAAAGTGACTTACCTGAGATCGCAGAGCGAGGAAGCATGTTAACTAGAACCATTTTCTTTGGGCACCGAGATTCTAAACATACATACATATTATATATAAAAATAAAATCCCTGTTTGTGATGGAGGGAACAGGGAATGAGAACTTCTCCTACATATTAGTAGCTGAGACTCTGACCATCTAACTGATATATAACCAATCATTGCCAGGATGAGGAGGGGTTACTAATATTAGCAACCTCTGGAAGCCAGTTGTGTAAATCTCACTGTTAGTAGCATTGGTGGCTTGAGCAAGAGATTGATTTGAATTTCCATCGGATTGTACACTCCACTGTGTATACATCAAGGAGCACTGGAGAAAAATTCTGAACTGTCCTCAAATTTAAATTAATGTAATGTATTGACTTACACATATAAATATTTTCTTAACATGATGTAATGTTTAAGAGGCATAAATTATTGCAAAAACTAAGTTGCATTTGTGAGCTTACTAACATTCCATTCATAGAACAGAAACTTTTGTTCCCCGAGTACATTTTCTTCAGGTCTAGGGTAAATATTGTGAAGCTAAAATGATTTAACAAATACACTGACCTTTTTTTAAACGGTATAATATTGTTGGAAAGAAAGCTATTGACCAGCTCTGTAGCCCCATAGACTGGGAGCAGTCCCTCAAAAAAAGGTTGAAAGGCCTTAGTTTCATCCCAGTGCAGAACAGGACTTTTTTTAAACTTCAAAAGTTTTGAGACAGGAAAAATCATTTCCCACCCAGCTCTGGATTGTATCTTTGATATTCTGAGGCCTCCAAATTCTGTTGCATATCTCTGAGCAGCAGGTCATTTGCAGCTGCAGTTTGCCAGCTACAAGCTGCTTGCCAAGCTGAAAGCTGAGATGAGGTCAAAAGGCAAGAATGTGACAGAAGGGTGAACAATGAAAACATTTTATATTTCCCTACTCTTTACTTAAAGGCTAGATTTAGCATTTCATAAAGTTAGCTCAGAGGATTCAGCAGTGCTGATCTCTGTAGGACATCTCCTGATCCTATTTAAATCAAGAGCAAAATTCCATTCAATTCCATAGACTCACCTGACTCAGAGAAGGCCTCCCTCCTGCATGACACTTTACTTATTAGTCTGTTTGGTCAAGTAGGAACCACGGAGCCAAATTCAGGTCTGATTGGCACTCGGGTCCATCCCAGGTAACTCTGAGGAACAATGGTACTCCAGGAGAAATGTAATTATACCAGCATCATTGGGAGCCAGCAGAGGAAAATGAGGGTTTCCTCTTTCTATGCTTCTTAAAATAATTGGACTGTACCACAGAAGATTGAAATCCTGCCATGCTGTCTTTCACAAATAAATAGGTCTTATATATACACTCTATCCAGAAACCTCTCAGTACAGGTTATCCACTCCATCTAGATTATCCCATGCAGTCCATTAAAAACCATGTAATAATCCCTATGGACTCGATAACATTAGTATTTCCATACTTCCCTTTTCACAAGCCTTCCTGTGATAAGTGACATCTTTCATTTTCCGATATTCTGAATAAGACAAAGTGATTTACTTTGTCTTATGTCCCCTCCTGTCTGTGGTTTGTAATGAGCTATTGTCCCCTTCTCAGCCATAAATCTTCAACCAGCTTTTAAGTACATCATTTGAGGATTGTATCTTTTGGAGCCGTGATTCTACCCATCCACTATTCCTCTAGCTGTGTGCCACATCAAAGCACCTCATCACAGCAAGCGGTGCATCACCTCTATATATTGACTTTTGCTTCTATTTTTCATCTGTTAACTTCATATGTGGAGAGGAACCCTACAACCAAGGGTTGGGTATTTTTTCCTCTTAAGTCTTTGCAACTGAATTTCAATGTGGCTTATGTGTCCATATAAAGAACAACTGCTTTTGGCAAGTTCTTTTCAGGAGCAGCTTTTCTATGGGCTAAAAATAAGTTAACTAGCTCAAATAAAGGCAAGATGAACCATCTGGAAAGACTAAACCCCACTGTTAGCTATAGAACAGGCTGAGCATGAACCACCAATGCAGGTTCTCTCTCTGTAAGGGTATTGTTTACACTGCTGCTGGAGTATGCCTCCCAGTACGGATAGACCCAAACATGCACAATGGCTGTATCAGTCCATCAAAAATAGCAGTGCAGTCAGGGGTAGACCAAGCAGAGGCTCAGGCTGGCCAGCCTAGTACCTCCCTGGAGAGTGAGGCTGGTTTATACTCGGGTGCTGAGTCCAAGGTGCCTCCCATGCCACTGCAATCACATTGCTGTTTTTAAACATGCTGCAAGAGTGCCCTAGTGTTTCAATTATGGTATGTACAACCCACTTGAAATGCATTTTAGTAAAATCTGGCCCACCATAGTAAATGAGTTTGACACCCCTGATCTAGACTATGGTCCAAGCTGCAGGGTAGATGTATCCTAAGCCTGAACTGAGGAGAGTACCACTAAATGGGGGAAAAGGGAGAAGTTTACTCTCTGGGAATATGTCTACAGTGGAGCTGGAAGTGTAATTTCCCATGCCATCTATGCTGGAGGTTTAGCTAAGAACCTTTGTCCACACAGTTCTAAGCATATGCTGAACCTACTGAGTGTGTTCCATACAGATCCAATTGGAGCTACCATCCCCAAAATTATCATCCCTTTTCCATTGGCAACAGGATTTAGGATTACCCATTAGTTGGCACACACTAGGACAACTGACCTTCAAATAGCCAACATACAATACCAGCCTTAAATCACTAATTACCTAGTAAAGATTTGAACTGGAAAACAGGAGTTAAGACTCTACAATCCATTTCAAGTTCATTGCTATCCAGGCTTCCTTTCTTTCCACAAATCTTGATTATAAATGAACACAGCTGCTGAGCCCAATCAGTGGGAGATTGACTTGGGAAAGGACTTCATGTTACAGATGGTTGTTTAATAGCTGAAATACAGCCTGCTAGGCCACATGTCAAACAGATTTTAGTTGCAAGATTTAAAAAGGGTCTGTACACAATGCTAGAACTTTGGGCTATTTCAAACATTTATATTTTAGCCATTAGTTTTGTTACCTTTAGGAGCCAAGATATATTTCAAAACATTTATTTATCAAGAAAAATATCTGAGGAAATATTTTGTCTTTAGTTTATACAGCATCCACATCAGCAACAGAAGCTTAGATTTTTCCTGAAAAAATATTTTCATAGGAGATAGGAATATACTGGTAGCTAGGTACAATTTGTAATCTTGCTAACAGCAGAATTGAGAATTAAAATAAACTTAAAGCATTTTAACCAACGCAGGCTGAACACATCAGAGCTTTATATAAAACCAGTTGCATCCAAAACAGAGTCAAATTTTCAGCATGAGCTCAATTAAACTGGAAAAGCCAAAAGTCCAAATTCACTGGAAGTTATTGCAGAAAGAGGGATTACACAGCACAAAGACTGCCTTTCACAAATGGGGTAGCAGCATCAGCCTGGTGAAGGAATGCCTGCAGTATTTACTGCCCAGGGAACAGCAATACAGAACAACCAAACTTTGATTCTTTTGCCATCAAACTTGTTTTTTTATTAATTAATTATTATTATTATTATTATTATTATTATTGGTTGGTCTTTAATGAAACCATAAAGAATTAAATGGACTAGGTAGCTGCATCCATTTATTATAATGGATACAAATCATTTTGTCCAAGCAATAGTCTGGATATTTAGGATATGTCGTGAGTTTAATCAGTATAGCAGAGATCGGCGAAGTGTGTCTAGTTACCTTATGCTCCAGGCTAGCGCTAAGATAGTGAGACGCACCCTACTAATTCAATTCCAAAGCCCCAGTTAGGTATGATGATTCAGTGCTTCCTAATCAAAATTCTTCATAGAAAGGGCTTGGTCCTCTAAGGCAGGGGTTCTCAATCTTTTGCAGGTCATGACACATTGGGTGGCATAACACGACCCTACAGGGCACATGAACCCACCCTCCCCAAGCCAAATCCAGCCATCTCCCCTGCTCTCTGTGACACTTTCCACTGTATGGTGACACGCTAATGAGAACCACTGCTCTAAGGCAACATGCATCCTCAGCTAGTGGGAGCTGAGGGAGATATGCACTACACAGGATCAGACTAAACATTTGTTTTACATCAAAGACCAGAGAGAAATCTCTCCTTGGGTCAGAGAACAAGCAATTTGTTGTTTTCCAGTAATAATGTGTACCAAAGGAAAGGAAAAACCTAGCTACCACCCACAGCACTTTTAAAGCAGCAAGTCCTCCTTTGAAGTCTTCCTATAGAGAAATAGTGAGACAGATTTGGTTGGGGGAGGACTCCTTATTAAAAACCCTTGCAAAGATTGATATCTTCTGTTTACTTCATGTTCAGAGATATATCCAAAAGTTACCTTTGAAAAGGTGAACCAAAAAAGTTATTTTCAGCATGATTCACCACATGTTCTGTTCCTAGTTCGGGTTGGAAAGCCATGTGGAAGCCAGATTTTTCAAAAAGCTCAGAACACAATATTAGGACAGATTTTCAGATGAGCTCAGAACTCCAGTTGTGACCCTCATGGTCTGAATCTCGGAAAAAGAGCTTGAGATGCCACATGCTGAGCTTACTGCAAAATCCATCCACTTATTTGGGTGCCTAAAATGTAGCCTATAGGGTTGCTCTGAAGGAAGTTAAGTGTAGACACTAGACGGTCAATGGCAGACCCTATAAACTGTACACACACTTTTCTAAAGTAGGAGAGGGGAAAGATTCATGTTAGATGTGTGCATGAACCATACCCCCAGATCTAAACATGTTGGAACTTTGGGGCAACTTATCAGGACAGCCTGGACCAGCCTCACATCACAAGCCTAATTAAATTCCACACTTCACCATGTTTATCCTTCCCAAGCCTGTACGCAGCACAGCAACCAGCCACTTTAAACAAAACTGTAAAAACAAGAGAAATTTCACTTCTGCTACTAACTGCAGTGTGTTTATAAGGATGTCCTGGCCAGCTTGGGACCATAAAAGGCATAAATCTCCATCCCACTGCATTAGTGCATATTTAGCAAAGGAATTTTTAGTTTGCTCTTGCAAACTTCCATGCCCGCTCCTGCTGAAAAAAACTGGAGTCCTCTCTCCTTTCTCCCTATCAAGATCAGTAGTAACAAGCTCAGACACAACAGGAATATACAGGGAATAAGTGTGCTACATTGAACTACTGGCTGTTTGTGATTTGCTCAGGGCTACGTCCTTACATGCTACACAATGGTCTTGGCACAGCGGGCTCTCCATGAGGTTTGAATGGGGTTGACAATGAGTCAGGAAGCTGTAGGAACCACACTGACTGTTGAGCCAAGGAGATGGGGTTTGCAAGCTCCCAGAACGCAAGCTTCCATCAGAAACCCACCTGCATTCCGCCATAGCTTCAGACAGCATCTGTGAAACGTTCTGATTTTGGCAAATTGGCAGTCTTTAAGTAGTCCCTTAGAGAAATTCTGACCAGCTCTGTAAGACAGGTTAAAACTTCTCAAACTGCAGTGCAAATCCACTGAAATGCCTATGGCATGGTGTGGGGGACAGAGGGTAGATTACTGATCCTATCCCTGTTCTCTCTTCCTGTACTAAGAGGCCTTTCCTGTGCAATTACTAAAGTTTCCTCAACTTCACACTAATTATGAGGAATTAAGTGGCTTAGTTCTTTTGTCTTAGGCCTTGTACACATGATCACTTTATTGCGCATTAACAATCATTACCACGCGATAGCAACAACGGCGTACACACGTGCAATAGGGCTGTTGCTCGTTAACTGCCTTGTTGTAGCGCAATACAAAAACCACCTCGACGAGGGTGGTAGCAGTTAACGCGGAACAGCTGTTGCGCCTTTCCACTCATGTGTACGCTTACCGCGCAATGATTGGCCTCCGGAACTGTCCCAGCATTCCAAAGTCATCCTCTCTGGTCTTCCCCCCACCCGCTCTGTGGCCGTGACGAAACAGTCCCCGCCCTGCTCATATTCCCGGGATTTTCGAATTTCTTGTCTGTTTCACTTCCTGTTCTCTTCCTCGTGGAGTGGGGTGCAGCTCCGATCATCAGTAGCAATGGTGGCCCGTCGTGGAAGACGCGCACCCCTTTAGAGCACGGCAGAGGTGCTGGACCTGATCAGCATCTGGGGAGAGTCCGCTGTGCAGGCGCAGCTATGCGGCAGCAGGTGAAATTATGATACATTTGGCATAATTTCTCGAGCCATGTCAGAGAGAGGTTATGATAGAGACACTGTGCAGTGCAGATCAAAGGTGAAGGAGCTAAGAATAACCTATCACTGAGCGAAGGAGGCAAACTGCCATTCTGGATCAGCGCCTGCTACATGCAGGTACTATAAGGAGATAGAAGTCATCCTCAGTGGGGACCCCACAACCACTGCAAAGAGTCCCGTGGATACATCGGCCCCCCCTCATCCAGTGAATGCCAGACCCGAGCAGGATGAGGATGTGATCCATGAGGAGGAGGAGATGGAGGATGACCTGGAGGAAAGCGCAACAGTGTGTAGCCAGGAGCTCTTCTGCACCCCCGCTGAGACGTCCACTCAAAGACATGAATTGCAGCATGTCCTCTGAGGCGGCAGAGGGGGGTTCCGGTAAGTTTCTCTTTCGTGCAGCTATGGCTCCGGCTAAAATATTGTCTGGGGTGGGAATGCTTGCTGTCTCAGTCCCTGCTGTGCACGCTCTTTACTCTGCATTCATTAGAAGTGCATCAACACAAGCAGTGATTGTGAAAAAATCATCTGTATTTAGGTCAGTAAAGGTTTCCTCGATGTACCTCCAGAGCCTACTACTCCTCAGGTTAGATGGGAGAGCGTTTGTGTCTACGCTCCCAAAGACGGATACTCTGCCTCGCCAGCTGCAAAGCACAGCCCTGGGAACCATGGCAGCACACAGTGCAGCAGCAGCATACAGTCCTGGCTTGCAACTGGTGGCATATAGGATATGTATTCTAGCTGGCAGGGGCACTCTGAGGAGAGAGATATCGGGTTCCATCTGTGTGCCCTGTGCAGAATGTTAGCCCCCAGTAAGCTTTCTATTAGGACGTACCTTGTCCGCTTCAGCGAAGCATAGGATGTTGACTGCCCTGCACCTTCCAGTGGAATGTGCTACTGGAAGGTTACATTGGTTATCTAGGCTTTTTTTTTAAAATTTTTAAGATTCGACCTTCACAAGGCCGGTGTCTACCCCAGCTGACCGCATGAAAAACATTCGGCGGCATGCTCAAAGAAACAGGGAAGATATGTTTCAGGACCTGATGAAAACAGCACAGGAATCCACGAGGGAGAATCGAGCCTGGAGAGAGGAATCCTCACAGAGGAGGCAGAAGCACAGGGACGAATTGATAAATGTGATGAAGGAGCAAACAGAACTGCTCAAGAGCATGATTGCTTTGTAGACCCAGGCGATTAGTGTACGGGCTCCACTCCACACAGTTCAGCCGTGTCTGCCTCCCACACCCCGTAGTCCTTCAAAGAATTTCTTTGAAGGCCACCCGCCCCCCTGGTACACTGCAACATCCAGTCCCCCCCACATCTAGTTTTTAGAGACCCACAGCTACACCCACCTGTAACCCCCCCTTTAGGTTTTAATAAAAACAGTGACAAATAATTTGAAGAGTGGCTTTATTTGTACACATTGAAAATCTCATAAGATGCACCTGATGCATCCTGGAAGTTAGCTAGGGGAGGCCATCATTGACATGGTCCCTGAGTGCCTCCCTTATGCGAGCAGCTTCTCCTTGGGCCCCCCTAATACTCCTAGTGGCTGGCTGTTCGTATGCTTCCTCGAGGCACTGTGCCTCCATAGCCCATCCCAGGGAAAACTTTTCTCCCCTACTTTCACAAATGCTATGAAGGACACAGCACGACGCAATCACAGCAGGGACATTGTCCTCCGCCAAGTCCAGCCTCCCATACAAACATCGCCAGCGCCCTTTTAAATGGCCGAAGGCACACTCCACAGTCATTCTGCAGCGGCTCAATCTGTAATTGAACCGCTCCTTGCTGCGATCTAGGTTACTGGTGTATGGCTTCATGAGCCATGGCATCAGTGGGCATGCTGGGTCTCCGAGGATGACTACGGGCATCTCCACATCCCCCACAGTAATTTTTTGATCTGGGAAGAAGGTACCCCCTTGCAGCTTCCGTTACAGACCAGTGTTCCTGAAAATGTGGGCATCATGCACCTTTCCTGACCACCTAGCATTGATGTCCGTAAAACGCCCCTTGTGATCCATGAGTGCTTGCAGCACCATGGAGAAGTAGCCCTTCCTGTTGATATACTCGGTCGCGAGATGGTCTAGAGCCAAAATAGGGATGTGTGTGCCGTCTATGGCTCCTCTGCAGTTAGGGAATCCCATGGCAGCAAAGCCATCCACAATCTCACGAACATTGCCCAACGTCACTGTCCTCCGTAGCAGAACGCAATTGATGGCTCAGCAGCATTGAAAGGGCTAATCCGACCGTGGACCTCCCGACTCCAAACTGGTTTGCAACCGACCGGTAGCAGTCAGGAGTCACCATCTTCCAGACAGCAATCGCAACACACTTCTCCACGGGTAGGGCTGACCTCATGTTGGTGTCTTTACGTCGCAGGGCAGGGGCCAACTCTGAACACAGTTCCAGAAAGGTTGCTTTCCGCATTCGAAAGTTCTGTACCCACTGCTCGTCATCCCACAGCTGCATAACAATGCGATCCCACCACTCAGTGCTCGTCTCTCGCGACCAGAAACAGTGTTGCACTGTGTGCAGATGATGGGTGAAGGAGCTGAGCAACGCAGTGCTGTTGCTCTGCAGGGCATCGATCAGCCCCTGCTCCTCAGCATCCTCGTCTGACTCGGAGCTCATTGCGTACTGAGCAACCAGCCGAGATGTATTTAGAATGCTGAAGGCGACAGTGGAGATCAGAGCAGGATCCATGTTGTCGCTATTGTGATTGCTCGTAAGTAGTGTGTCACTGCACTCTTGGAAATAGGTGCGAGTTGATATTGGCAATGAGGAAGACGCAAGGGGAACACAGTGCACCACGGGAAACTGAGATTTTACCCCATGATTCCAAGCGCCGATTGAGGGAAAATTGAACTGTGGGATAGGTGCCCAGAATTCATTGCGCTACACCCTGATATTGCAAAGAATTCTGTTGCGTTGCAAGGAGCGACGTGTGTATGCGCTATCCCGCAATAAAGGTCACGTGTTTTTTATAGTGCAATTGCCATGTTGCGCTTTAATCTGATCGTGTGTACATAGCCTTAGAGAGGTCTCAGTTCAGTCAATCACACCTCTGCTCCAGGGGTCTCAAGCATCAGGTGATGCAGGGTGCCAGCAGGCAGATTAGTAAAGGAGGTTTTGGGGAGAGTTGGGGTATTTTCAGGGGGCTGACAACACTCAGCAATACATTTCCATTTTATCCAGTTTAGATGACAGTCCTGCATCTTAGCCATTGTCTAATCAACACTGAGGCATGGATGGAAGTGAGCTGTCCGATTTCAGCCAGGACTGAGGTAAGAATTGATTAGGGGAAGCAGCCAGAGGAGGAGAGAATAGAGGCAAGATTAACCCCTTTGATGACATGAGTAGTGCCTCCACCGTGTAGAAACTAGCATTCGTGATTTAGGGCAGTGGTTTCCAAACTTTTTTCCTCAGCACCCAGTTGAGAAAGAGTCATTTATGCCTGAGAACCAACAATTACATCTTTGAGCAAGACAACAGAGTCTTGTGGCACTTTTAAAGACTAACAGATTTATTAATCGCATGAGCTTTCGTGGAAGAAAATCCCACTTCGTCAGACGCTTTGAAGACAGGAAAGTTACAGAGTGGGAGGAAATGCAATGCAGGGGAGTGTATGACATAGCATCAGGTCAGGCTGTAACAGCAATCTTTGAGCAATGCATTCCAGTCTTTTGGTGGTGGGAGCAGGGGGCACCACAACCCACTACCTGATTGGTCTGCGACCCAGTACCGGGTCCTGACCCATGGTTTGAAAACCTCCGATTTAGGGTGTTTTTAGACCCCAGGTGCTGTTCAATACTTACCCCACAGCAGTAACTCAGTAACTGAGCAGTGTATCTTACCCTAGGACACTGGTACTCCCGAGTCAGCATTGGCTGGTGTTCATTAAAGGTGTTGGTTTGTGACCTAAACAGCCCTAAATTGGCTGGGACCATCCTAGCTGAGGTTACCTCTCTTCAGCTGCGTCTACACTGGTAAATTAAGTTGACTTAATTTACCCTGCATCTACACTAGTTTCCTTAAGTCAATTTAAGCAGCTTGCTTAAGTTGACTTAAGGAAAATAAAGTCCACTTAATGAAAATTAAGTGGACTTTATTAAACCTGCTTTTTAGTAGACCTAGGGCTTAAGCCGACTTCCTAGAGTCAAGTTAAGCCAGTGTAGCGGTGAGGTAGCCCTAAGTTGACTCAAGGCTACACCAATGCCTTTGATGCTGGGGGGCACAGAGGTAGCCTGGCATGCCCCCCCCCACCTGGCAGGGCAGAGCCCTTCCCACCCTGCCCCTATGCCCTGCCAGAGTCCCTGACCCCCTTTGCCCCATTGTACCTAGGTACAATGGGGCAAAGGCTGAGCCCCTGGCATTGGGCAAGGAGTGCCCCCCAGCCCCCATGGACCTGTCCTAGATCCACCTAGCACCACAAAGTTGACCTAGAGCATCCAGTGTGGATGCTCTAGGTCAACTTTTTAAGTCCCCCTTTAAGTCGACTTAATTTTTTAGTGTAGTCACACTAAGTCGACTTAACTAAGTCGACGTTAAGTCAACTTAAAATTTCCAAGTGGAGACATAGCCTTCCTGTGCAAACTGTTAGGGCTGTGGTCAGCAAGGATGCCAGTGCTGGATACCCCTCATTGGATGAGCAGGGCCAGCTGTCAGGGTGTTCTCCATGAGGACTCCAGGGCTCTGGAACTTTCTCCAGTACATTATGGTTCCTCACAGCACTCACACAGTGGAAAGGGGTGGTGATTTGGGTACAAATGATCAACACAGTTCCCTGGCAGAGGTGAAAACCCAGCTGGTGTATCTACACTATTATTAAGTCCTGAATCCTAACCCTGACCTGTCCCATAGCTTAGGGAACTTGTCAAAGTGGAATTCTGCAGTGGCAACCCTTCACTGCCATAGGTTAGAGCAGCCTGATAGCAGCTTGAGATCTTGCAAGAGCTGGGACTGGCCCTGAAAGATAGGGAAGCTTAACTGGGTCCCTAAGCTTCATCCCAACGTTCCCAGGTCACTTTGGGACCTTCCTTAAGGTGATTCTGACTTTACCATCTGGTTTCTAGTAGCCAGGTGACATCAAGGCACAGCACTCTATGAAAAGAGGAACAAGAGACAGAAGCCAGGCAAATATAAAAGGGGAAGATGTAGCCAACGTAGTGGAATATGTGACTCTCATTTTGTCTGTAGGATTCTGTACCTAGCATTTCTCAGAACACCAAATTATAGAGATGAACCAGATCGACGTAATGAAGAGAATTCTTATTTAACATGCTTGTAGTAGAAAATAAGAGGGTAGTGGAACCATCTATGTATTGGCTCATCTTGCAAAACCAACTGTGTGCTGGGTATTCTGTTCTAATTATATATGGTACTGATCAGAAGGTGAACTGTCAGGAAGTCTGTAGGAATCCAAATAAAGCTCCCCTACTAGGGCAGAGCCCATTAGGGAAGGCAGAGATGCAACTGCCAATGTTGAACTCCATCCCTCCTGTACCATTTTGCAATAAAGGAGCAAATGAGTGACAAGCTCAGATTTTCAAAGGAATACATTTGTCCCACAGAGCAAGTTTTGACCACACTTCTTGCTGTGTGCACGCTACCTAGGAGCCAGATCAAAGCCTGACTTGTGCATGGGTGGAGAGTTGTACAAGCATGGTGGGAGGTGCAGAAATCCAGGAACATGATTGAAAAAGAGTCAGCCCTGTAATTTAGCATCTTCTTGTGAAAGTCTATTTCAAGTAACATATGCAATGAAATAACCAATGAGCATAGAGTAGCCTTGTTAACCAAGGGAGATGGAATAAATGGGGAAGGGTGGAAGCCTTCAGAGGTATGAGCTGATGTACACGGTGGTAAAGTCTTCAGGTGATTTCATAGGACATGGCCTAAAGCACTGCTTACCCTCCTAACTCCAACAAACTCAAATCGGGATCATTTTTACAGAACTTATTTTGCATCCACTTGAAAACATCCAAGATAGATTGGCTTCAAGTCTCGCCTCCATCCCCTGCCCTTCCACAGCAAGGGGACACCAACCAACAGTCGGGAGACTATCAAGTGATGGTTTAGGGCCGCAAGGGAAGTTTAGTGCAGAAGCCAAACTCACCACCTCAAGATGCCCAAGAGCTTCTGCTCTCCCCCCCCCCCCCATGTGACTGATGTGCAGAGGAGCTGATTAAACAGTCAAGTCACCCATGTCCAATACAAAAGGAAGTTTCAGTTAAGTAGGTAGCTCAGATCAGAGTCAGAGTTGCAGTGACAAGTTTGTCAGCCACTCAAATAAGGGCCTTGAAAATTGCTTGCAAATACTCCCTCGGTTAGTAGCTTGTCTGCAAGAAGAACTACCACAGTGAGAAACTCACCAAAAAAAGTTTGATTAAACAGAAAATATGGGAGCCCAGGGAGCTTACTCCAGTGCCAGAATTATAACAATGTTCAGACTGACTTCATTGCATCAGGCACTGAAGAGGCAATGTGGTCTAGAGGTTACAGAAGTCTGGGAAACAAAAGTATTCCCCCTGGGTTCCTATTTAAAGTGAGCCACTCACTCAGCATGTGACAAAGTGGCTTGATCTGATTTCTGTGCCTGTGCTCTGTAAAACTGGGGGAAAGTAGGACATGACAAAACCTGTGAGTTGCTGCATTCAGAAGTGATACAGAATCAGTAACTTTTGCCCCATTTTGTTTTACTGTATGGAACATCTCATTTTAAAGCAGTGTATTTGGGGGTAGGATGAGGTGACACTAGATTTCTGAGTATTTGCTTCAGAAGTTGTGTCAAATGGACCTGATGGGAAAATGCTTTTTGCAGTAGCAAAGCATTCTTCCATGACTCAAAAATTCCTTATGAAATCCAGTAGTAACATTTTGGCAATCTGAGCTATTTACATAGGAAACACATGACTAGGCATGGGAAAGCAGACTGCTGGTTTCATCACAAGGCCCACCTACAAGTTCCTCACATGGAACAGCCACAAATTGTTATTTACCAACAAGATGGAATGGGTGTGTTTATATTGACTCGTAGCATGACAGGGACAGGAGGCTGAAAGGAAAATAAATGCTGTATTTTAAAGGCCTTTCTGTACTCCTACCCCCAGTAGGATCAGTATGAAGTATTAAACTATTTATTTCTAACCTGTCCTTACTGAATGGTTTTTAAGCAGACTTCACAAGTGAACTGAAAAATAGATCTCAGGCAGATCATAGATGCATCCTAGTTGAGAAATCTCATTGCTCAGAAAGGCACATTAGCTAGTAGAATATAAATGTGTTGGCCATTAAAAGCTTCACTTTTACAGTGTTTTTCCAGTCACTTTTGCATGGCTATTGACCTAGCAAAATGTTCCACTAGAAGAGATCTGATATGGGAAGGTGCACTTGCAAGGTCTTCTCAAGTTTAGATCGGTCAGGACAAAATTCTTGACCAGCTCCCTCATTCTCTCACTGCTCATTCTAGAGCGATTTCTTTCGTTACCCTCCCAGTCAGGTACATCCTCCTTTGCCTCAACTTTCACTCTCCTCTCCAACCTTGACAAGCAAAAAAAAAAACGCTATGCAGGCATCTGCTGTTACTCTTCATTTAGTTCCAGTTGCACTCTAGAAAGATTATACAGAATAATGGCCAGCTATACTATCTATTTCAGGCACCCACCCCAAGTGGGTCAAGTTCCTCGGTTTAATCGCACCCAGGATTTGCCCCAGTTGGTCAGTGGCAAAAGGCAAAGCTGCTATTTCAAACAATTGCAGGTTACCCTAGTAACAGCTTTGTGTTTGACACTATTGGCTTGCATCAGTGCAGCTCTAGCACTGAATGGAGGGCCACCGATGGTGGAAATCCCTAGTCAAAGCCTTCATCTCATTGAAGTCAGTGGGAGATTTAACGTGAACTTCTAAGCCAAATTCTTGTGCCATTTAGTGAGTAGACTCTGTAGCAATCCTAAATCAGCAGGCAACTGAGAACACAAATGTATGAGTCAGAGGCAGTACTAGCCTGAGACAGATCTTTCAGGGACCTGTTCTCATCCAAACAATGCAATTTTTAATTCTCAATTTTATTGAATTAAGGGGAAGATAATTTAAGGATTTTATGCCTGAACTAAACAAATAGAGTTGATGCCATCCAAAATATTAGAGCATTCATCTTGATGGCTTTTTGTTAAATAAAATCAAAATATCTTCAGTAGTTTTCCAAGCAGCAACAGTAGACACTGATTCATGCCATTGGAATGTATTGAGAATGTACTTTTGAACCCCTAGACTTTAGTCAGTAATGATCATTTACCATACTTCACTTTCATAAGTTTGTGCATCCACATGCAGATGAACAGAAGTTGTGTTGAGGAAAGGATACCCCATTGGTTTAATCAGGACTTCCGGCTCCAGCACTAGCCCTGGATTACAGCTAGAACTGGGAGGGTATGAGTGGATATGCCACTGTTTCACAAGTGTCC
Organism: Pelusios castaneus; assembly: GCA_007922175.1. Classification (NCBI taxonomy): domain Eukaryota; kingdom Metazoa; phylum Chordata; order Testudines; family Pelomedusidae; genus Pelusios; species Pelusios castaneus. The sequence continues at coordinate 10,599,656 of ML685789.1, forward strand.
CATGGAAGAGAAAGGGAAGAGTCAAACTAATGTTACTTGTCATTTTTGCCCTCTCCAATTCCAGTACAGCACAGGCTGGAACCTCACTCCAGATCTGGTTGACTAGCCTTCAGAAAGGAGGGAGGTAGTTGAGGCTTCATGCTGATTCGGGTCACTGGATTTTTTACATAAAAATTAAACTGGGCAGAAGAGTGGGATCAGCATTAGCAGACCTCATGACTAGGCATGCTGAACCTCTGCAGGTTCACAGGGCTCTCCTCCTTCCCCATCCAACTCTCCAATGAAAATATACACTAAGCTACTTCTGTCCTCCTGGGTCTTAGATCTACCTTGTGATCTATTCCTAAGGTGAATGCCTGTCAGAATTTTCTCCTTGGCTGTTCAATTCCTGCCCCTTTAATCAAGGCTTCTACATGCATCTCCTGGGTTTGTCGTCAGGTCTCTAAGTTGAGCACACCAGCTCCAGTTAACTCTTTCAGGAAGCAGTTGGGTTCTGTACCCCATCACATACGTCAGTTGATGTAAGTTGCAGTGGACCAGTCCTTCTGCTATCTCATGTGCTAAGATTATTCAGCTCATTTTACATGGGCTACTGCAGAATCTGATGGTAGTAACCTCTGGTCACTGTGCTGTATTGAGTCAGTTTCCATTATTTTGCTTAATGGAAGCCCAACTAAAGTAGCCTACAGGCTTAGGAGAGAGAGAGTTTTCTTAACAGAAAGCATAGGAACTACTGATATGCCAATGTCTGAGCACCATAGAGAAGTCTTAGTGGCTTGGAATTCCATCCAGAGAACATCAGCCTTTTTTCAAACAGCTTGATTTAATCTGATCAAGAAGGTGGTTTGTTTTGTGTTTGACAGGAATACATATTTGAAGTGCAAATAAATTTAGAAGGCAGTAAGATGTTTAGAGACCTATGTTTTGTACAATCAATACTATATCTTCTTGGATCAAGCCAGCTTTTAAAGCAGCAGATATTAAGTGACTCATTCATTAAGAGTTGCAGTGTATTTTCTGCTACTTTAAGGAATTCAAATAGAAGTTTTTAAAGCAGCCAACTGACCTGGGAAGAGGACCTTCCAGCAGCTTTGCTTCCATCTATTGCCTAGATATGTGACCTGATTTATTGTCAGAATGCATCTGATGGACTGATTTTATTCCTTCTACTTCTGACGTCAATTAATTAGAATTAAAATTTCCTGCAGAAAACAGAGATCAGACCCTTATATTGGAACTTCTCCAGTTATGAATGGTTGCACATAAGATCTCAAAGTTTAGTAATTGAAACTTCTCATATCAACCAGGAGCTTGTTCCCCCCCCGTCCCCCTTTGCACCACTCTTTAGAGATTTGAGTTCTGACCGATTAGTTTCACCAATAGTAGCCAAATTGTTAGCCCTCTAAGACCACTAGGAGTTGAAAGCCATGGGCTAGGTCCTTAGCTGGTGTAATTTTGCATAATTCTAGTAAAGCTATGCTAATTTATACCAACTGAGAATCCAACTCAGTATAGAGGTAGTTGCCCCTTTGAAATGAGCTCAAGCCACAAGCTTTATATCTGGATTTTGAACCACCCAGCTTATATCCTTTCTGGCTGACAGAAGTTTGACAAAAATCTCATTGTACTTGCTAGTCCCACACAATGAAAGCATTTTCTGACCCAAGAGAAAAAAAGTTTCACTTGACAAAATTCATATTGCTTATTTTTATTTCTGGTTTCAGAAATAACACATTCAAGTTGAGATCCAATTAAAATCCCAAGTTTAGGGTTCTTAATGAGCCAGGTAACAAAATTTACAGTCATGCTGACAGTCTGGCCCATTTTGCATCTTTTGAATGAAGACACATTGGCTATTAGTGTTTTAGTTGAATTAAGCTTTAACTATATTAATTTTATTTTGTTAGACTTCCATGAGCAGCCCAAACTTACAGCTGTAGAAAAGTGGTGTGGTTTTGTATTGCATCATTAAGTATTTTATTGAAAAATGTTTTTGTAATTAATTTAGTCCTGCTCGTTGGTCAGACAATCACCCCCCTGTGAGCTAATTTCATAAAAAGGACAGTTTTATTAGCCACCAGATAACAGATCTTATGTGGAATGTTTTTTACCATCTTCTCCCAGCTGTGTAATTTGACTAAGTGAATCTGGAATGAACTCCAATGGGACTGAAGAGATGGAATCTACCCCCAACTCATTTGTCAGAGCTTAGTTGGGTCTGGATTTGTTTACAAAATCTCTGAAGACTATCCCATCACCACCAAACCAGAATCACTATAATAAAAATACACACTGTACTTAGTGGGACTTTCTGAAGGCACAACACGAGCTTAGCTTTTTGGTTTACTGCCATGCAGAGATTTGGAAAGCATTCCCTATTTCTTTATTCCATCCCAAACGTATACATGAGGATACCTGAATCACTTGGCCTTTAAGCATGTTAAAGAATATACAAGTAGTTAAATGCATATATGTATTTGGCCTATGATGCTGCTGCATTGGAAGTGTCAGTAGGTGCAGAGTACTAAGACCAGGGTTAGGTCAAGAAAGCAGGAAGGCCTCCAAGGAACGCCTAAAGCGTCAGCATGGCTACTGGATGTGTGCTGACTATCTACATCTAATTCTCAGAGACAAGATGGAAGTCTTATTTTCTAAGAACCCCATAGAACCTTTGACCCTGATAGTTTGTGGTCCTACTGTCCTGGTCAAGTTTTAGATTAGATGATTGCATTTTGCCACCACTAAAAATCACCTCAGAAATTTCATTTCCATCAGGTATTCTTTACTTGCTGTTTTAAGCTTGAGTGTGCTGGAGCACAGTATTAAAACAGCTCTCTGCTTCTCTACAGAGTTACCTTCATTTTGGTGATGGACAAAGTAATCACTATTTCAAGTTGTAACAGCATTCTGCATTCCTTGGTACTGATCATGAATTACATTTACTTATTCAATGCCTTTAGTCCAAAGATATCGTACAGATCTGGTGTCTTCAAGCTTCTGGAAAGATCATGTTTCCAGAAGTGATCAAGTGAATTGTTTGTAGTGTATTCCTTAGTCAAACTGCACTGAGAAATCTAGACGAGTTTCCTACTATACAGTGGTTTGTTATGCAACTACAATCCTTAATGTGACACTGTCTCAAAGTTCAGTCTGGTCATCTCCAAATATTTAGCTAGTGTTTCTCTCCTGAAAGACTAGCTATTTTAATGTAAATTAGTCACTTCATTCAAAAACAGCCAGTGAATCACTTGGCCTTTGTACGCAGAGTCCTCTCTGATTGGAACCTTTTGCCTTAAAGTAGGTTTTTGGGTCATTAATCTTCACTGAAGACATTCTGTTATTTCTTTTAAGTAATAAAAATACTTGCATTCTAGCAGAGATAGGTTCATCCATTGTTTTTATGTCTTCTTCCACAGTTCTGGAAAGTTGTGTCTTTTTCCACAGTTCTGAGTCTGTCCTTTGAAGCTAGCTCCCCTCTTTATAAAGAAGGTTTTGATCTGAAGTTCCTCAGGTTGGAAAGTCCTGATCCAAAGTTGTAGTTTGGGCATATCTTTTGTCCAGTTGAAAAGGGGGTTCATTCTTCCTTCTATAGTTGTATATGTTTACAAACATACCTTGAAGATCTCTTGGTGAAGGAGACTCGGAGCATATCCCAAAATACAATAACTGCAGTTAGTGTAAATTTTAAACTCAAGTTCTGAGAACTTTTGCATGTATTCTTGACTTAACAGATGACTATAAGCAAGCATCACTTCTACAGAATTTAATCACTCATTGTTTTGTAGCTCACTTCCTAATTCTGTGCAACTATCTCCTGCCCAAAGGTAAGTACATTAGTTTTCTACTATTGGATAATAGTCTCATTTTAAGGTGCCATCAAGTGAGCCCCAACAATTCTTTTCAACTATAGAAAGGCTCAGTTTTTCAGTGCACAAGACCTGCTATACAGCCACATGGAGAAGTGGCTCAGTCTTTCAGATTAGGCCCCTGAAAGGGCTGCTTCTATGGATTCCTTTCACCTTAAATGTTCTGCTACAGATAACATGGCCCCTTTTGCATCCACAGTGACTCTTGACAAATAGCTAAAACCAGCTTAAGCTGTTAGACACTGGGGTGGGGTGGGGGAGGGAAGAACAACCCCTCTGAGTAATATGTAGGCAGAACATCCCCACATGTAATCATTCAGATTGTATACACACAAGGCAGTCTGTATTAAGGGGTGGAAATAGTCATATATGACTAAATAGATACTGGAAGACAGGTATTGGCATAGCTTTGTCAGTAGATAGCCCCACCAGTATTAGTCCCTGGCCACATCACCCATCCATCAAATTTCACCCACAGTTTGAATCAGCAGCAGTTCAAGTCTCTTGGGCCTGGAGACAGACCTGCCAAGGGAGCCACTTGCAGGCACTGTCACCTAATGCAGTTTAATGAATCTGCTTTATTATGTGTTGGGTTGGTGGGGCATCACCTGAGTTCACTCATCTCTGCTGTTAAATCACATGCAATCTCAGCTCAAGTCCTCAGTCTGTGCCGTGTCTTGCTCTTGAGTTGCCACAGGGAGGGGAGCCAAGTGCAATTAGGATCCTTGCAGAGTCCTGGCTGTTAGAAAATGAGCTCTTTCCCTTTTCTAGCAGCCTACCACTGCCTGTAATCATTAAGCCACTAGAGCATGGCCAGCAGCAGTGTACATGCCTATGGCTTGCCTCCAAACAATGCTACAAGCACTCTCTGCCAGGGCCACCTTTTATCTCATCTCCAGACAGCCTGGAAAGGCAGCCCTGCAAGTCAGCTCATTAGCTTTAGCAAATTGGCTAAATTCTATTTCCAATCAAAATCGTGCATGAATTTTTGTGCACTGGTAAGTTAAAACTGTCAGCTTTCATTCCCAGAGACAGTAAATCTAGTTATTCATCTGTTTTTCATTTTCACAGCTGTTCTTTGAGTTTAACCAGCACAGAGATCATTTTAATCTATGAATTTAAATGCCTTCCATATGGTAGCCAACTGCATCATTTGGGGGCTTTTGGTTTGAAGACTGGGAGTTATTGCTAAGGCTTTTTAGGAATAAGCCATGGAAAACTGGGCAAATATTTCTCAGACATCAGACCTGATCTCACTAGCCATCCATTTAAGTGGTTCTGGAGCCAAGACTTTGCTAGTGTTACATGGAGGACAGTACAAAACTCAAGACCAATTACAGCATTTATATGCAGCTGAGTCTTAGCAAAATTGTGTTACTCACACCCAGGAAAGTGAGCTAGTGTCCCATATTCTTTTGATGTGTCCATTTGGCAAAGATGTTCCCTAAAACAAATTAGTAGTACTATAGTGAAACTGCAAGATAAAGCACATTACATAAAATAAAGGAACAAAACCCAACTAAGTTCAGTAAAGACTGAATATTTTAGTGTCTCAGTAGATTTATAATATTCAATGGCATCCAAGACAGTCAAAGCCAAATATGAGATTACTTAAAAGAAGGTCTAAACAAAAGTTTCACATAAAGAAAAAAAATATGCTTGTGTCTCTTGCTCAGAGTCTTCCTCTATTCCTTTTAATTTCTGTATAGAGCAGGAAGGGTCCCAGCCCTGCTGCTCCAGGGAGGGGGATCTTTAGGGGCCAGGCTCCTGGACCCCACTGGCAGGCTGCAAGGGGACCTGGCCAGCCCCTCACCAGGGCCAGATTAGAGGAGCCCTGGCCTGGACTCCCTAGTATTGGTGTGCCCCAGGTACCCCCATGCTCCTAGTGCATGACCAGACTGGCAGGAGGGCGGCCACATCCTCAGGCGCTAGAGGAGAACCTGTTCAGTGCTGGGAGGGGGGTGGGACCAGAGGTCTCCTTTGCTCTGCAGCATTCCAGACCTGCCCACCCCCATCCCCCTGGCCAGCTAGCCTACCCCAGGGGAATGGGGCAGGCTGGTGTGTAGCCACTGTTCTCCAGAGTCTGGGGGCAGGGCAGCCCCTGGTACTCATGGTGGGCAGCCCTGCTTCTGGAGAGCAGCAGCCACACAGTGGCCCACCCTGCACCTTGGGGTGGTCCTGCAGCTGACCAGGGCTTATCTAAGGTCATACAGGAAGTCTGTAGCAGAACAGGGAATTGAACTTGAGCCTCCAGAATCTAGAGCTAGTGCCCCAATCAGAGGACCATTCCCCCTTCAATGGACTAGGGGGACACAGGAGAAGATAGTACTCTCCAAGGCTGGCCTGAGACATGCTATGCAGCTGTACAGATCCTAACATTTCAGTCTGACATTCTGGGACAGGATATTGACATGCAACTGATCTGCCCACCTTCTGAGTCACACCATCAGAGGAGATTAAGCTTGCCTGCTCTCTTCTGAAGACAATTGTCTAACTAGCTGCACCCCAGGGGTCCAAACAGCCAGATTGCCCTCTTGCTAGTTGGCACAACCCCTCTGTACTGAAACATCTCAAAACACAGATCTTTCATCTGCCGGCCTTCTTCCCATGGTGGTTTCTGAAGTCTAGGCTCCCACACAGTTTATTTTGCATAGGGTTTCACTAAACCTAGAGTCACATCTAGAACTCAGTCACTGACAACCAAGCCCATAAATTGTTAGTCTCCTCTAATCAGAGAGCTGAAAGACTCAGTATAAAGTTTGTACCAAATAGTCTTGATTCTTCTTGCCCTTACTCCTATGGGCTCTGTGGTTGAAAAAAGTTCAGCAAACCCAAGTATGGCCTCTCTGGTTTAGGAATAAAATGAATGATTACCATTTTACAATTCTGCAGAGGTCAGTTTGAAGTGAATTGATACTCAGTGCATTGTGCCATGGATACATGTTTATTATGTCAAAATCATAACCATCGCTATCTGTTACCCTGGTCAAGTACTGAAGGGGCAAAGATGCAACCTAAAATTCTGTCCAATTTCATGTGATCCTTCAGTTCACGATATTGAGACTAGTGTAGGGCGGTTTACACCAATACCAGCCATGTAACACTTGTTCTGTAGACAGAGGATTGTTTACTGTTCACGAACACCAATCCTCAGTGACTTCCATCAATCAATCTTACACAAGGAAGTCTAGAGAATACAGCCTAATCCAAACCAATAAAATACTCAAGTATTTTATTTAAGGGCAGCAATCCCAAAAGCAGAGCCTACATCAGAAACAAGGCAGCAGTTTTTCTACTCTCATTAAGACATTTTGTACTTTTCTACCCAAAGGAACTGTTGATTCTATTGCACAGAATTTTGCCACAGCTCAGAACAAATCAAACAGATACAAGTTATTAAAAAAGTCTTTATACATACACAAGGCACACCAAGTCTTCAGCATTGTGCAATTACACACATTTAAAAAACAGCTGCTGTTGTGAAATAAAGAAACCTCATCAGTGTATTGTTCCCTTGACCAGCATTACTAAGTCGTTAGATGCGTGACCCATGTGGATTATTAATAGGTATTAAAAAGCTTAAAGTTTTACATATACAGTACTGGTCATTTAAGAGAAGACATTCTAGAAGTCTTTCTTTAATGCTTACAAGCTTTGGCCAATATGGAATCAAAGCCAATAATATTTCTTGCCTGAGAAATCTGGGGGGGTTTTTTCTTCGTTTCTGAGAGGGCAAAGATGTGACTGACACCCAGTGTTGGAAGCCCTGGGGGATTCTGTCAAAGGGTGAGTAACTGGAAGATCCATACAATGGCAGTACTCTAGCTTTGCTCTTAACATTCCTTGCATGATGGAGTCATCCCTTCTGCTGGGATGGTACCATGGCAGCTGTGGAAGCATCCAGAATCTGGATAAATTCTGGGAGTCTGACTTCTGTTTCCACGATCTGCCAGGACACTCACGAACCCTCCCACAGGTCTGTTCAGAATCATGCACAAAGTTCCACAGTTTGAGGCAGCATCACAAGGTATATGCATAGATGGCATTGCTGCTGCAAAATACTAGAGCAGCCCTAAGGTGGATGCCAATTGTGACCAAAAAAAAAAAAAAAGACATCTTTCCAATAGTGCTCAACATCTCCTCTTGTGACATCATCACCACATTTTTTAGACAGTCAGTGCTCAGAATACCAAACTTTTAAAAGTCTGGACAGGTATTCTGGTGCCTACAGGAGAGCAAAGCTGTTTTTAATTTAAAAAACTTCTAGCCTACATTGTGATGCTAAGCACGGCAAAGTACTGGCCATAGCAACTTTTTTTACCTTTCCATGGAAAGGTATCTGGGATTATGTTTGCATAGCTGGGCAATTCACAAATCCAAAACTTGTGGTAATCCTTGTTCTTAGTTTAAATCACTTCAAAGAGGTTATTTCAGAAGACAATAAAACTGTCCTTAACTTGTATTTTTAGGACCTGATATTCTTGGTGATGGGGACACATCTCACAAGACATTAGTCCCAGAGTATTTTAAATTTCTTGTAATAATTAAATTTCAGATCATAGAAACAAAATTGATAAGCTCAAGTAAAAAGTTGCCTCAAGGTGTGATTTGAGCACATTTGCTGTATCAATTCATTTTTTGAACATTTCATGATGTCTGGAAGGAAAGTCAAAAATAAGGAATTTTAAACAAAGCTCTTCCTCACAGACTCAAAGGTCAGAGGGGACTAGTATGATCATCTAGTCTGACCTCCTGCACAATGCAGGCCACAAAACCTCACCCACCCACTCCTGTAATAAGCCTCTAACCTAGGACTGAGTTAAAGTCCTTAAATCATGATTTAAAGACTAAGATAAAGAATCCACCAGCAAGTGAGCCATTCCCAATGTTACAGAGGAAGGCAAAAACCCCCAGGAGCCTTAGCCAATCTGCCCTGGGGGGAAATTCCTTCCTGACCTCAAATATGGCAAATCAGTTAAACCCTGAGCATGTGGGCAAGTCTCACCAGCCAGTCACCAAAGAAAGAATTCTCTGCAATCTACCCTCCCTTCTTGGGCCATTGGCATACCCACCACCAGTAGCCAAAGATCAGTCAATTACTAAACTAGGCCATCCCATCCCCTTGATAAATTTATCAAGTTCAGTTTTGAAGGCAGTTATGTTTTTTGCCCCCACAGCTCCTCTTGCAAGGCTATTCTAGAACTTTATTCCTCTGATGGTTAGAAACCTGCATCTAATTTCAAGCTTAAATTTCCCAATGGGCAGTTTTTAACTATTTGTTCTTGTGTCCACATTGACGCTGTACTCAAATAATTCCTCTCCCTCCCTGGTATTTATCCCTCTGATGTATTTATAGAGAGCAATCACAGCTCCTCTCAACTTTCTTTTGGTTAGGCTAAACAAGCCAAGCTCCTTAAGTCTCCTCTCATAAGGCAGGTTTTCCATTCTGCAGGTCATCCTTGTAGCCCTTCTCTGCACCTGTTCCAGTTTGAATTCATCTTTTTTTAAACAGGGAGGACCAGACCACACCACAATATCCCAGATGAGGTCTCAGTGCCTTGTATAACAGCACTAATACCTCCCTAGCTCTACTTGATATACCTCTTCTGATGCATCCTAGGACCACATCAGCTTTTTTCCCCAAGGCCATATCGCATTGGTGGCTCAGTCATCCTGTGATCGACCAGTATTCCCATGTCCTTTTCCTCCTCTGTCCTTTCTAACTGTGTTCCAAACTAGTATGAAAAATTGTTTGTCCCTAAATACGTGACCTTGCACTTCCCATTATTAAATTTCATCCCATTCCTAATATTCTAGTTTACAAGGTCATTCAGATCTTTCCATACGATATCCTGATCCTTCTCTATATTGGCAACACCTCCCAACTTGGTGTCATCTGCAAACTTAATTAGTACATTCCCACTTTGTGCCAAGTTTAGTAAAAGAGGTTAAATGAGATCAGTCTCAAGACCAATCCCTGAGAAACTCCACTAATAACCTCCCTCCAGCTTGACAGTTCACCCTTCAGCACGACCCACAGACTGTCTACACTTAGTGATTTAGGTCAACTTAAATAAGTTGACTTTAAATTGACCTTATTAAGTTGACTTAGAGAGTCCACACAGGACTCCAAAGTCAACTTAAGGTGGGCCTTACTAACTTGACTATACTAGACTAAGTAAACTAGTTAGGTCCAGGGAGACTTAAGTAGTAAACTTAAGCAGTAAAGTCATTGTAAAACTAGGTTCTACAACATCAACTTTACTTTTCCTTAAGTCGACTTAAGCAATAGCTTAAGTTGACTTAAGGAAACTCCAGTGTGGATGCAGAGTAAATTAAGTTGACTTAAGCAGGTCTTTAAAGTCAAAGACCCTAGTGACAGATTCATTTTTGTTTATTCTTCTATTGAGTTTGAATTGAATTAGCTTGTGATTATTTGAACCTAGGCTGTCCCCTACAACCAGCTCCTCTATGTGGTCCTCACTACTCACCAATACCAGACCTAAGATGGCATCGCCTCTCATTGGCTCACTAACAGTTTGGAGAAGGAATTCATCAGCTAAAAGTAGGTTAAAAATTGGGCACACTTGATTTTGAATGGGATCCAGCCTAGTAGGCAGCCTTTGAGCACACCTAACAGGAAGGGCCCCACATGCAAGTCAGGTGAGCAAAAGCCAATCTCTCCCCAGTTCATGGATTGCTGTGGGGCTTAGGTGAGATAGGCATTGAATGCATAAACGGGGCAAAAGAAGACATGCCCCAAGGTAGAACTATAGATACCAAGGGAACTTTTCCTGAAAATTTAGGCACTGAGTGAGTTTAGGAGCCTATGGTGTTTAACAGGATTTCTGTATCAGTGGAGCTGAAATGGGGATATAGGTTTGTGGTTCTTGGTCATATAACCAACAACTTTCCTTCCAATGAGTTTGGAACACCTCCAACCCCCTGCATTTTGTTAAAGGAAAGATGACTGAGGATAGAGGTTTATGGGTTTCCACGGCTCTGAGAGCAAGTCTTGCTTCATAAGCATACACTGTACTTTCATGAGCTTGGGCTCAGGTTTGTGAAAGTCCTGGCTTCAGGTTTGAGATTTAGTTCAAACATTCAATATGGGAGTAGTGTTAAACTTGACATTCTGGCTAAATTTTAGTTTGGGTAACTACATTCTGCTTCCTGCATTGTTTTTACCCTACCATAGGATGTGGTACAATATTTCTTCATCTCCTGCTCTGAACTGTCTGCAGTATTGATTAAACAGTCAGTCATGTCCCATGCTACCAGTGACTGCTGGAGTAATACCTGTGTACATATAATGCTACAAAAAACTCTTTAGGACAGGGCTTGACAAAATTGGCTCCCAACTAGGTGCCAGCAATTTTATTTTTGGGTCATCAAAGGGCACTCTTCTACTCCATTTCTGCAGCTGAGTTAGGAGCCAGGCTACAAACTCTGGTTGCCATGGTGACCTGGCTCCCAGCTTTTGTCAAGGAGTTCTCAGGATCAACGGTTCTAACCTTAGTTAGCTGACCCAGTTATTGGGGAGAATTAAGGAACTCATTAGCAGTAACTTAAAAGCATTTGAAATCTAAAACTACAGGTAGGTTATGCCAGGTATTTCTGTCAGAACTGCATTCAAGACAATGTTCTGATAACAAAATGAAATAAATACCCCATATGACAAATGAAAATGAGCAAAAAAACTATATAACCCAACATGAGCTTTTCATCTTTTCCTTAAGTTGTCCAAGAGCCAGAGTTCAGCAGCTGCACTCTGGAAACTTTTTCTACACAGTTCCATCTCACATACATTGTCTCTCAGCTGCCAAAAACAAAAAGCTATGGAAAAAAAGTCACATTAATCAGAACTCTCAAGGGCACTCCAAGAAAGGGTGAGGTCCACTCATGCAACAGGTCAGCCTCCAAACCACATGGACCAATCCAGAGATTAAGTTTAGAAAGATTGGTTTCTTAACCAAAAATAAGCATCACTCCACAACTGCTTCTGCCATCTGATTTTTCCACTGCTATTTTCTGCCTTTTCTGTTTGCAATCTGTTTTATGAGCTGCATTTTTGCAAGCTACATCTTAAACTTGCATGAGAAAAAGTTCATAAACAGTCCTTTCTGCAAGCTTATGGGGCAATCTGATAAATACCATCCAAAATATTCTAAGGAATGGTGATAATCACTCCTGGTACCCTGATGACATTACATGGAATGAATGACTAAGAACTAGACACAGCTTATTGGGTACCCTGCCTCCCTCCATGACCACACTTTGTTTCAACTGTTTGTTGAGACTCAACTTTTGAACTATAAGCTCTTTGGAACAAGGTCGGTCATTTTCTTTGTACAGTGCCTAGTACAACAGGCTTTCCCCAGCATATACTCCAGGAGCTGAGGGCAACCTTGCCTCCCATTGCTCAGGTTTACCTCAAGTGGGTCCTGTGATAGAGACAGGTGGGGAGCACTCTAAGTCTTGGCCCACCTGACCTTCCATTGGACCCCAGCCCTGTGAGCCTCCCAGCCACCCAGTTGGCTACAAAACTTGCAGCTGGTCCATTTCCAAACCATGCCAAGGGACAATTTGCACATATTTATGTGCCACACCGTCATCTACACATCTGACTCAGACACCCTATGGTACGGCCTTATGAAGTGGTGAGGAACCCTGGTGGGTCAGCCTCTATTCCACCCTGACCCCATGGCCCACCAGGGATATTGCTTGGTATAGTTCACCCATACTTATGGCTCCATAAAGCAGCTGCCAAGTGATGTCCCTCACCCCGATACCTGATCCTCCTGCAGCATGAGGAAGACCCTGGAACATGTTTACCTTGAGTGTACCAGGCTGCAGCCCCTCTCTTCCAGTTCCTTCAGAACCTCTTCTGGAAATTGACTGTCCTTCTCCCCCATATCTATTCCTTTACACACACCCCATCCATGGCCCCACAAAAGGTCCCCAGGCAGAACCTCCTCCTCAACCTTCTTCTATGCTAACTCAAGTGGCCATCTACAAAAACAGGGAGAGAAAGTTAGCCAAGGGGGTGCTTTTTAATTGTGAGGCCTATTTCTGTTCCTTTATCTGTTCACACCTCTGGGCAGAGTTCCTCTGGCTCCCTAAACACCTTCAAGGAGCAATGGGCACTCTCCAGGGTTCTCTGCTCAACATCCCCTTCCGGTTTACTCCATTTGACCCTTTGACCCCCATACCTGTTCCTGTGTTTCCCATTACTTGAACCCCCAGCCCAGTGAATCCTCCCCTTAGACTGGGGGAGAGCCCTTTAGTAGTGCATGGGATCACCTCCACCCACTTGGCAGAACCCAAATAAGACAACAGGGCCCCTGCCTAGCTGACTGCTAGGTCCTGTGCTAAAACCTAGCTAAGTGCTCTGCTTTCCAGCATCTATACATGGGCACTTATCATGCACCTTAACATCCTACTGTTACAAAGACAATCTTAAAAGGCATGGACAGTATCATTCAAGACCAGTACCGCTTGTTATGGTTGGGAGGAAACAAGTAACAAAAAAAAGGGTAAGGCAATGATGATCTTCAGGGATGACATTCTCCTGAAGCAAAGGTCACAAGATGTCTGACAGAGTTGCCCTTTTCATAAGTCACTGAAGTATTAAAACCAAGTGTCACCCTTGAGACTAGAGGAAGATATCATACCTTCTGACAAAGCAAGACAGAAGGGCACCTAATCAGAGCTCCACAAATATCATTAAGGTAAAGTTGAAAATAATGTCAGTGGAGAGTCAGTGCTGTGCTAAAAAACCTTCTAACCCTTCTGGAAGTGATGCTCCCAATTCTATCTTTCATGAACCTAATAGCCTAGACAGGCATTAACATTTAGCAAGTTGCCGTACATTAGTATCAAACATTTAGAAGAAGCCAGTGGGTATTTGTGCAAGTATTAGTCTGAACAGAAAAACTGTTCCTGAGCCATTGGAGGAAGTGATTTATTTTAAATCATGGAATTGCTTAAGGTAAGATACTCTTTCTACAAGCCCCGTGCAACTCCCTTTGGACTTCTGAACTGTAAAGCAAGCATTATCAGCAAAATAGGACTTGACAAGCTTCACAGCTGGCAACATAATGGAACTTGTGACATATAATTAAGCAATAAGATCTAACAGGCTGGGCTTTGCTGGGGAATAATGCGTTTCAGGTGGTGTTAAGAGACCTGAGACTGACAGCTGATGCCATTTAACCACTTTATTCCCTAGAAAGCCACAGTTCACATTATCTTTAATGAAATCAGACAGATTTTTTTTTTTTTTTTTATAAAGGACACAGTCACCACCATTATTATGTCGATATTATTGACATGCTTATGACAGTGAAATCCCTTCTGAAACCTTCATATGAATTTTAATTCTAGTTCATTTTTTGTTATAAAGCTTGATTAATACTCATGGAAATCCATGGAAAAAAAAGTCACCCACTGATTTCAATGAGCACTGGATCCTCACCAAAAGCAGTATTATATAAAACCAGTATTTTGAGGTTGAACATTGGTGGACGTGGCTTCAGTGTGAAGTTTTTAAGTTGGCCAGATTTTATTTTTAGGAAAATTCTGCAGAAGTTTAATAGACTCTTTATTTGGGCACTAAACTCCATTTTACAAGTGTTGTGCATTTAAAAAAAAAAAAAAAAAAAAAAAAAAAAAAACTTCCATTGCTTATTTTCTCACCTTTCCTTGTGTTTTATCCTCACCCCTGAAAGTCAGGGAAGAACTATCCCCACTTTACAGATAGGAACTGAACTACAAGTTAGATAAAGTGAGTTATCCAAGGTCTGAGAGTTGAATCCAGGTTCTCAAACTCATTCCACTGTCCTACCCATCAACCCATTCCTAGTGAACTATACAAATAATTGCAGCCCCTGTCAATCCCACTGCCCTTTTTATCAACCTGCCTCCTCAAGAGCCAGAAAGAATAATATTCCAGTTGTTCCTTCAATATGGGATCAACATTTGTATTCTAGCAGGACACCTGCACAAAGACTGGAACGTTCTCATAAGGAGTTTAGTCCTATAAACCTTGGAGGGAATCTCTTGTTAAAGTCACTGGAAATTCCACATACCAAGGACTTAGAAAATTAGGCCTACTTGTTTTAATATGTCACATACAAGAAGTGTTCAGCTGAAAGCTAGTCATCCACAAATAATCCCAGACACATTTTATTGCTCTTTCTATTGTAGCAGAGTATTTAAAAATTTAATGATGGAAATCATTACAGCTTTTCCATTTACTTCATTGAGTATCCAAACTAGCACATTCATTCTTCCATCTCTGTAGCCCAGGAGAGGATAACTACTGCCAACACTGAAGATTTAGAATACCCCGGTAACACTTGCAGCCTTTAATTAGGTTCTAAAAAATACACAGCCTTCCTCTAGTCCGTGGCAGTATCTTTCTATAAAGACGTAAAAATGTATGCACCCATTTATGTACCCTTTGTCATTTATTGTGTCCAGTTTGGTGCAAAAAAGTCAGCCATCAGTAATGGCACTAGACATAAGCAGACTAAACGCTTGCTTAAAGCCCTGAGCAGTTTCCAAAGATGCAGATTTAGCATTACCCCCAAAATACCATTTGTTTTATTTAATATGGACTTTTTTTTTTTAATGTGTTGTACATGTCTTTTCGTGTATAGAAATAATTAGTAATTTTATGAGGTGGCTGAGGGATCAGAAGGCCCCAAAATATTCCTGTTTAGGGATTCCCATGAACTAGCACCACCTCTGCCAACAACAAACTCACCCGCTCTGCTGCTGTGCTCAGCGCTTTCCAATAAACTTCATTCCCCTCCTTTAAGAACTTTACATGAAGAGTAGTTCATGTACCCCATGGCAGCAACATAAAAACCAAACTGCACTACTGGAATTTGTAAGGACAGTACAGCAAATAAACCAAATTCAGCCACCCCATCTGTATTATGTGTGAGAGCCTCTGCATGTGTACATCCCCCATGTTCCTCATTGGCTTCAATGGATTTGCAGGTTGTAAGTGAAGGCAGTTCTATGAGTCTGACCCAGATTGCTGCTGAGCATTCACAAGCCAACAGAAGCATTCACTATCCCCTGAGAGAAGATCCCATGAGTGTAGGATAAATACATTTTTAAAAAGTCTTGCATCATCCTGGAGTCAGGTAGCCATTTTCATCCATCCACCCTATTTGTGCTACCCAAGACAGGACCTTGGGGGAAAAGGGGCTTCCTGAGATGTGCCCCTTTCTATATTACCCTACAGTTCAGTGCTTGAGCATTAAGAGCCAGCAAAGGGCAATATTCCATCTTTATTCCTTTCTCTACATATGTTGTCATCTCAGCAAGCATTTCCTGGAAGTAAAGTTCTCCAAGTTCCTACACAAATACACTACAATATGCTTCTACTATATCATTCTACTGGGAAGCTCTCTTAATACCTACTATATGTGAAAACATGAAATCAAAGTTAAACCCACAAGGACCCAGGTCCTTTTGAAAGTTTGACTCACTCTTGTATACATTTGCTGCTCTTTGCTTGTCTGAAGTGCACCTACCAAGACACAGCTTCCTGGCTCACTGTGCAGACTACTACAATCCCTCCAACCTCAAGTCATTCAGTTATTCAAACACAATTAACACTTACTGATGCAAAAGGAATTTAGGTGCACACTAAGCATGAAATACTTACAAATACCTTTGAGATTAAATTACAGTGAACCTGCTTACAGGTACAACACAGCTGTAATATGATGAGTGGAGCTGGAGAAAAAGACCAGACCTCTGGAGAGCCCTAAATATGTGAGGATCCCATGATACAGGCCACACTCTGGCTGTTGGAAAGCAACTAGCAGAGCCCCAATGCAACCCAGGCCTCTCAGCACATTTAGTATGACAATGCAGGACAAAAAGCTCAGTTCAGTTCAGTTCCATTTTCTTATGCAAGCTGAACCTACAAGTGGACCCAAGATAAAAACTTGATCCCAATTTCAAAGTGCTCTGTACTGCTCCTAGGTTCTGGTGCTGGCCATTATGAAGATATAAAAATCAGCTGCCAAAAATTCAGGTCTAGGTTCAAAATCAGGACTCACCTCACACCTGAGCTTTGGTTCCGGCATCTTTCCAACAGTCACACTTTCTACAAGTTCAATGGTTTTCCAAACAAGTCTGGAAGTCCATAAATCAAACTTTCCATATGACAGGTCAACATTTCCTATTCCAAGGCACCACAGCTTTCCCTTTGCATGGGAATCGTGGCTTGTTACTGCAGGATGATTGACAAGTTTGTTGCTCCTGAATAGGGGTTGGCATAATAGCCCTGTGCACCATAATGAACTGGTCACTGTCTCTGCCCCCTCTCTTGTATGGGACCAGAACTGCTCAGTTGTATGGCAAACACTCATGAAAGTAGTGTCTAAGATTCCAAAAAACACAGATACTTGTGCAAAAGAGGATCAGGAATACTTTACTGGGTACTCTGAAGATTGAATAGCCATAGCTTGCAGTACTGATACCTATGAACAGGGAATATGTTTTCAAGGATCTTTGAAGGCAGATCACAGCCTTTCCAACATGGAAACATTGCTATTAATATTAGAAATATAAATAAGACTTTTTGCAAGAAAAATGGAGTACTTGTATCACCCCATCTTTGACACTGGCAGACAAGATACCAGGCATTAGGCCTGAGCTGAGCATTGATGAATTCACTGCTGCGAACCAGTCTCACCTGTGTGTCATGGTTGAAATGGATATTGGACTCGTAGCAATGTGGTTAGACGTTACAAAATGCCTGTAAGTGGCTGCCTGTATTACCGATTGATCATTTCCTTATTACCTGCCATAAGGTAATATTTAAATTTTTGCTTTGCAACTAAACTTTGCTCTGAAACTGTGAACCCAGGCAGGGGATATCATCTCCTGCCTGTGAAGAGGGTCCCAAAACTAGATGGGCCATTACTGGACATCAGAATACAATCATTAATAGCCCCTTTGAACTCATAATGAAGCTATGTACAAAAGGGCTCATCCCATCATTTTGAATTCTGGAGGAATGAAATAAAAATAGCCAAAAAGAAATTCTCTTTTGCTGTTTCTGGGCTGGAGCTATGATACAGATCTCTATGATTGACCTGGCTTAATCCTAGAAGACATTCAGAGTCGTAGCAATCTGTTAGTATTGTCACCTTTTTAAACCATAAACTAATTTGTGTTTGTTTTGTTTTTAAGTTAGTAAATCCTTAGCTATTTTGCTGTAGGGTTGGCTACAAGTGTCATTGGTAGAAGATCAAGAGGTACAAAGTAGACTTAAGGTAAGCAACTGGTCCTTTGAGAGTGGGAATTATCCGAGTCCTTTATAATCTTCACTGTATAAGCAACCATCTATCACTAGAGTCCTGCTTGTCTGAGTGGCAAGATAGACTAGAATGCCCCTGTGGACTGTGTGGCTATGTCTACACTTAACGTAAAGTCAACTTAACTTTGGCTTAACAAAGTCAACTTCAAGTCGACTTAAATTGGCTACACTTTAAGTCGACTTTGTTAAGTTGGCTTAATAGCAGAGATAGCCGTTATATTGGCTTTAAATTGACTTAGCAAAGTCGACTTAGCATTAATTCCCATCTACACTGGCCTTAAGTTGATTTAAGGCTTAAGTTGACCTAAAAGGAGGTATTATAAGTTGACTTAAGCTTTCTTTAAGTCGACTTAAGGAAAACCCAGTGTGGAGACGGCTTTGTTTAGGTTGACTTAAGCGTCCTTAAGTCGACCCAACTTGCCAGTGTAGATGCACCTTGTGAGACTCCATTCTAAGACTGTTTAATAGCACTTTGGTGAAATCTAATTACAGAACATAACATTTGGTGGTTTCTCTCCTCAGCCGGTACTAAGTTTAGCATCCACAAACATGAATCTTAGTGTGACACTACCTTGAAATCAGGGTGGGGTTAGGTTAGTTCTATTTCCAGCTAGTACAGATTGTTAGATTTTGGGAGCTAGGAAAACATTCCCTGTTACAAGGAGCTGCAGCTGTGGGCAGAGTTTAGGAAAAAAGGATTAAATTGTAGTTCTGACATTTGTGAATGTGTTATGTCTCATTTGAATATTTGAGTGAGGATTCCCTCTTTAATATGGAAATGCTGCCAATATGCAAGTTGGTGAGGAACCAGAATTCTTATTATGTGGGAAATTCCCACAGTTTGAAGTTTGTTTTGCACTGGAACAAGACAATGTTTCCCAGAGAATAGTGACAAAGTTGTTTTTTGATGATCACAAATCATCAAAATGAAACATTTCAAAGTTCTTTAAATAAAAAATATTAGAGTCAAAATACAGTTAATGGTAAAGGCAAAACTAAACAATTTTACCCTATTGCAGTGGTGTTTAACATTGCTTGAATTAATTTGTTTCATTTCTATGATACTTCTTCACTCCCCTGGCCCACCCAATCAAAAACCTTGGTGAAATCAACATGTTCTTGCAACATGTTTTTATTTTGACAAAGCTGTCTTTTTGGACAGAAAACTGCTCTGCTGAAAAAAAAAAATTGAGGCTAGGTCTGCCTATATGGGAGATAAGGGCTGCTACTCCACCTAGTGGAAAGAGCCCAGAGCAACCCAGCTGTAGTAAGGGATATTCTATGCTGCCTAGTAGCTGTGATTGAGTAAGAAGCAAGCATCCAGAGCCAAGGGACTAGGTCTCGTATATTTGGATGACCCCATTACCTTTTAATTCCATTTTATATACAAACATCACTGAAATGCATCTGCTTCCAGAGAGGATAGCAGCAACCAGCTTGTTAACACCACATTGTACAGTTGTGTGGTGAAGGGAACGTCTTGCTGAAGACGCCAGGACATTCATTGGGATAGAATCCTTAGGTGTATATTCAGGACTTCCCCCCCCAAAACCTTCCCGAGCTCTCAAATATCATCAACATGAGCTAGTACCTAAATGGAACAATTTGCCCCTCTGGTGGGACGATAGGTTACAGCACTCAGATTCCAAAAACAATCTCTGGAGAGACGCACAAGGAAGTCTGAAGGAATGAGTGGCTCTGCACGGACAGAGAAGATTTGTATAGAAATTAATAATTTTCCAGGCAAGGCTTCAAATTGGATCATGAGGGATATCTGATCATTCCAGAGAAATGTTCCTGATTGCCACTAATGTGCTCCCAATGACGTTTGAGGCACATGCAGAACCAGCATGGAAAAAATAATAAAGCCAGCTAGTGTACAAGAGCAGTGCTTTAATCTAAATTACATCATACGGAATCCAATTTATTTCCAGTCTAAATAATGACTCCTGCCGATGTTACACAAGCTCTGCCTTTAATGGGAAAGAGATAAGACTCCAGATGCAGGGAGGGCATGCAGCTCAGTATTCAAACTTTAAAACCAAGGGGCCACACACTGTTTTCATAACACAAATCTTGACTATTCTTCAACAAGCCATTAATCTCCCAGATAGCAACTTCCTTGAAATCTATGTAGCAATAAGGATTAAGTACATTCAGTCTGAAGTCAAAATGCTGGGCAGGAAAGGGGGCAAGAGAGAGCCTTGATTTTAAGAGAGGCCCTCCTGGCATCTATAACCCTAGGCCCTAGTGCTGTGTGATTAGTAGTTCTTAGAGTCTGATTCTGCTCTCACTGAAGTCCATTGTCAAGTCTTAGCAGGCTTCAGGGGAAGAAGGTCAGCCCCTATGAAGACAGGCTCAGTAGAGCTGAAAAGGCAGATTATCTGCAGCAGCCAGTTTCCACTGAGCTCACGCTCAAAGCAGCTGATCAGATGCCCTGATTGACTACCCCAGTCCCAACAGCAGCCCCAGTGCAGGTTAGAATAGCCAGGAAGCTGCTGTAAATTGTGGTTTTGTGGTTTGGATACACCATCAGAGAAGAACTAGAGCACATCACCTCACCCCATGCCCAGTCAGCGGATCCCAGACACACAGCTACGAGGGCAGTGGAGAGCAATGCAGAGTAAACATCTGCTCCCATTACTGATGGTCAGTGCTGTCTCACCACACATCTTTCTGATAGAAGATTTAAGGAGGGAATCTAAAGTGGATGACAGCCCTGGAAACAAACTCAGCATCCACAGAACTAACACCACAGACAATGGCAGTGAAAGCTTTCCTACTGACCGGCTTCACCACTTTTCAGATAAGACCACCTTTAAGGGGTGAGAGTCCCTAGACCCATTCTCCTCTGGGCCTCTCCCCTGAGCCTGCCAACAAGGGCATCAGCTGTGCTGCAGACACTACCTGAAGCTGCACTGAAATCACAATCACAGACATTACCAAATAATTATAGATAACTACTCTTAGCCTGGCTTTGCAACTGAACTGGTGACCCACAGTAGAATTGGCAAGTTCAGAATCTCATATTATGACAGTACATTTTCTAGCCCTTGAACCATCCAGCCCCCTATAAAGTGGATATTAACCACATTAGTGAGACTTTTCCAGAAATGCCATATAAATCACATCCATAATTATTCAAAGAACAGCAGTAAGTATGTGGTGTGCCAGTGCAGGGAAAGCACTTATGGTCACAGTGGATTCAAATGCCCTTAAAGCTATATCCTCCATGTTGGTCAAGAGGGAAAGAGAGGCCTGAAAAAAGTGAATTCCTAGCTCTGCAGGCCTGTGCAACAGCCACAGGCAGAAGCTATTAGATACCACAAGAAGGGATAGATGCTCACTCACTGAACCTTCGCACATGAAACTAGCAAAGCTCTCAACAGAAATATCTGAGGGATGCATTCTTGCCTAGAAAGGCATCAAGAATTTATGGAGAGAAAGTTTCCAGTATTTTTATCTAAATTCCTTTAATGCTCTATTGCCATCTACACAAACAAGACTCACAGGCAGCCCTACAGCATACACATGTAATTCCTAAATTCCACATAAACATAATGCACCAGGAAGGGGTCATTGCCCAGCTCAGGCACACCCTCCTGGCCAGGCACAGTACAGCAGCCCTTTGACCCCAGCACACCTTCCTGGTGGTCCCTCCAAGCCTGCAGCAGTTTGGCTCTTCTCATAATTCAGTCCCCTGGGCAGGTTTCTTATAGGCCCAGTTCTTTCTAGAGTGAGAAAGAGTCCCACAAAACAGAAGTGTAGTGACTTACCTCAGGTTACAGCCCCACTCTGGGTTAAAGAACTTTTGTCTTCCTGCCCTTGCAACAGGAACACTTTTACATCTTCTGCCTTGCAAAGCACTAGGTGAACACAAGCAGTCCTTCTACTGTGGGGTCAAGCTCAGGAAGCCTGTGCTCAGCAGCTAAACTCTGCTTCTTCAACCACTGCTGTTTCCTTAAACCACTTCCTACCTTCATCTGCCTCCAAGACCTTTTCACAGAGCAACTCCTTCCCATGCTTTCTATCAGGAGGATCCAGCTTCTTCTGCCCCCAGCTAGCAGCTTGTATCTGATACAGTGGCTCCTACAGCTCTCCAGTAACACCCAACACCTCAGAAGCTACACTTTCAACAGCTACCCAGAAGCAACTTTTCCCTCACAGCTCCTCTTTTGAGAAGCTGCCTCTCTCATTTGCTGCACCTGGCCTCTGGTAACCTTTTAGCAGCTCCAGGTGCTCATTAGCCAGTTAACTGCCAACCAGCCACATAGGCAGTTAATTTTTTCCAGGGGGCCACTGTGGAGTCGGTCTCTTTAAAGAATCCTGTCATGACTAGACTGGGCCCTGACTGCCCTTAAAGGGGCCAGCCACCCAATGATCTGCCCCTTCACTTTTATTGTTGAAAATTATTTACAAGAGAAATAAAGAACCATGACAAAGAGGCAATAGAAAGAGTCCTTTGCACTAAAGGAAGAGAGCCCACAACATTTTCAGTTTCCTTCATTAATCCTTTGTGTCCATCTTATTTTGGTCTTTGATAGATATTGTGTCCCACCTTTTGCCTTGGCAAGTCAAGTTGTACGGGGCTAAGAACAATTAATAAAATGCAGAAGTGTCTCATATTGTTGCTTTTTTCTTTAGGGGCAAAACATGTGTAATGCTCCTTAAGAAAACAGCACTTCAGTGCATATGACTTGTGTGTCATTAATTATTATATATTGCCCATGTGCTCCATTGGAGCTGCTGAGAAAACTTTACTCCTGCTAATCAAACCTAACAGCTGCATGACAGATTTCTTGATATTGCTCGATTTAGAATCCTGTGTATGCAGCAATGGTTCATGCAGTAACGTCCATGTGTAGGCAGAGAAAGCAGAGCTATCCACAAACCTGGCACAGGAAAGTCATAAGATGGTGTATGTGCAGAATCTCATGGAGCACATTGCAGCAGCTCACTCACCTTCACTTACCACCACTGCTGCTGCTGTCAAAATAAAAGGACTCTTTTGCTGATCATTGCATTACCACCAAAGTCCTAACCCTGCTAATAGTCTGGACTGTGATTTGTCAGCTTTGTTAGACCGTAGCTGCTGTTGGGATAGAAAAATGGCAAAGGGTGTTAAGGATCTATGTGAAAAATAAGAGAGTTACTGAAATAAACAGTGCCTGTACCATGGGTGAGTAGTACAGTACATGTTTGGGGCCTTTGTAGCTAATATTCTGGAATAATATTTCAGTCCACACATTTGCATGGCTTCATTCACCATAGCATGTGAACACCTCCAAAGTTCTAAAAAATAAAATAACAACAAGATCCTCTTTCTTCGCCTTCCATCCCAGAAAGGAAAAAAAAAAAACATGGCTCAATTGGTAAACTTTATGGTTTTGGGTGGTGAGTGAGTGTGGTGTGTAGTCATGGGACAAAGGACTCCTTTGTGGGAAAACAATGTGAATCTATGAGATTTGCCTTTAGTTCTGAGCTGAGTGAGGTCTGTGGTCATTCTTATATTGTACAGGACTGAATTGAAGAATTCTTGTGAAAGTTCTGTCTCCCACACTCCTGCACCTCCTCCTATTGGTTGACACTTTTATTGTTTCAGTGGAATACAGCTGTCATGGGAAAGGAGGATTTTAGGACCAGTCCCATGGGAGACTTTGAATGTCACAACACATCTTGAACTGAACCCTGTAATCAAGGGTGAACCATAGAGAGCAAAAGCGATGTCTTCATGGTGAGCAATGTAGTTGAGTTTTGTACCAGTTGAAGGTTTTTCAGGATGTGGCGTTTCTTTCCTAGATATAGTGAGTGACAGTCTAGCTGTCTTAGGTACGTCTCTGGCAGCATTATTGGAGTATATGAGCAGCTCACATATATTGATCCTCACACCACCACTCTGATGTAGGGAACTGCCATTACCTAATTCTACAGCAGGGGAGCAGAGGAACAGACAGTAAGTGTCCCAAGGTCACACAGAAAGACAATAACAGAGCATGGTATTGAACTTGTGTCTCTGATAAGTTCTGGGTTCAGGCTCATCTCTCCCTTCTCCAGCAGAGGCCCAGGTCTCCCTTGGCTGAGAAGTCTTTCCTCTCTTTTACTCACACAGTGTATGAGTTGATGCCATGAAGAGTTAAATTCTTAATTCCCTTCTCTACAGGGCACCATACAAGAACAGTACCCATGCACCAGCTCACAAGACCATTAAGCCTGACAGGCCCTTCATCCAGATAAATGGACCAAATTTCGGTGGCTTTGCAATCCCATGTGTCAAGTTGGAACATCGCTCACAAAATCTGAGCTACCACCTGTTCAGCGGCATTGTAACCATGTAACTAAAGCAATACTCCACAGGGCTCTGGCAGCAGGGGTGCTGATTTAATAATGGACTGCTACTTGAAAGACCATGCCTCCTTCCCCCTCTGACAGGGTAGCCTATGGAGCATTGAGCAAATGCAAAAAACCTTTGTGGAGGCATTTGCAACCTCAGGCCACCCTACCTGCCAAAAACACCAAGAAAAAAGAGTGATCTTGCTCTTATTTCTGGATCCTATGTAAAAAGAAACACAGTAGCATGTGAAGATGGAAAATAATAGAAAAAACAATTAACTAAACATGTCCATAGGTAAAGTACACTCAGTGCTTAAACAACCAATGGTTGGTTCACTCTGCTCATCTTCCTGGCTCTCCAGTCAAAGCATCTGTCCTTCTTAATAGGCATAATGTGGTTCTAGATTAATAACACAGACTCCCTGAGAAATAAAAGAGCTTTCAGATGAACCTATGGCTCTAAATAGTTTGGCCAGTATATGTATGAGCAAGAAATGACATAGGGCCACTGTTCTGCCCAGCTGTGCTATTTTTTCAAACCAGGTACGCTATTGAGGTGTCTTGTGCCTCCTTTTGCCTATCTATGCTAATATTTTCCTCAGTTCAGGTAAGCTCCTTCATATTGATAAACACTTTAAGGCTATGTCTACACTTGTTAATTTAAGTCGACTTAGCATGTCTACACTATCAAATGAAGACGACTTAAAGGGGACCCTGCCAAATCAACTTAGAGCATCCACACTGGATGCCTAAGTTGACTGGTAGGGGCTAGGTGGAATAAGTTTCTAGCCCTCACGGCTGTGGAGAAAGCTTCAAAATGTGTGCCCTAAAAGCAAAATGTGCTTCAAAACATGCACCCCAAAAGCAGAAGGCAAATAAGAACATCAGATCTATTATTTCTATATAATTTCATGATTTTAAAGCCTAGCTGAGGTTTTTAGTGAGCCAGACTCACGATGTTTGAACATTTAGGGTTGCCATTTCAAACCACTTCACACTGTGTGGTTTCTTTCCTAGCTCTAGAGAATGCTAGCAATCAAGGCCGGAAGCCATGAATGGGTGGATCAAAGCCCTCTTCTGTGAGTCCCAGATGTGATGGTGAGACATCACGGACTGAAGTGCTATCTGTGTGTATAGTCAAAAACCCAACTCTCTTTTATTTCAAACAAATAGCATTGTGTCACTGCCCTGTTAGCCTCTAGCTGGGATTAATACCTGGATGCAGAGCAGCTGGCTGAAAGTAAACCCAGGCAAGACTGAGGTGATGCTGGTAGAATGGGTGGGGGGGGGGGGGGGAGGAGGGAAGAGGGAAATTGGCCTATGCACCAGTCTTTAAAATGGAGGGAAGGTGCCTCACTATGTTGTCAGTCTTTAGCAATGTGGTCCCTTTAGACTCCTCATTGCTATTGACAGCCAAATAATCCTCAAAGCAAAAAAGGCCTTCGTACATCTGTGGCTGGCTGGGAGATTGCCCATTCTAGCCCGTTGGTGTTGGGGTGAGGCAAGATCAGAGTAACCTCTGTGCTTGCATTCAGAAGCAGGATCGGGGGAAATTGCCTCAGCCAACAGGGAGTTCTCTTTATCTGCATGGCCTGTGGATAGCACCCTGAGGATGATGGGAATTGGGAGAAAGACATAAAGGAGGCTTGGAGACCACCATTGCAAGAAGACATCCCAGTGCTGGTAAGGGGCCTGGACTCATGCCCTCGCTGGAGCAGCAGTGTGGGCAGTGGTGGTGAACAGATCTATCCAGGGAGTCCCTCACTCATGAAGTATGGGCTGTATGATTGATGTTTGCAGACACTCCTCATGACTGGTTATGGTATGTCCATTATTCCCCTATCCTCATCTCCACCCATGCAGTTAGAAGCAGGAAATGCCCGCAGAGCTGGACTCCTGAGATCCCTGGTCAGCTCACAAATATGTTATGTCCCATTGCAGTAGACCTACAGTAGGGCTCTCTATGTTGGAGGAGTATGTAAATAACTGGCAGATTGAACTAGAATTTTCTACATTTGGTCAAATTACAATCCATTACCATTATCTTCCAGCCCAGGCATATTAGCCATCAATCTGACCTAATTCAATAGTGGGAAACACCTACACCATTGAGGAGTGTAACTAAGTCTGTATTTTTTTCTCTGGCTCCTTGTGGGGTTTAAAAACTAGCTAACCTGAGAAAATGTTCTTCCTTTGGTACACAGTTTTTAACGAGTAACATAACTTCCTTTATTTTGGAACAATAATTGATGGTAGCCTTCAAGTCACCAGGCAGTCTGTAAAACATCTTTTCTTGCTGTGTCATTGCCAGTTAACTTTTTAAGCTAGTTGCTTGTTTATTTGCTTTTTGCTGGGCAAAGCGGGGTATTTATTTAGGCAGAGCCCCAAACCAAAAAATAGAGCCATCTAAAACTATAGAGTGCATTTTCCCCCTAGTTGTAGACTGTGCCAGGATCAGTTAGACATCTATCAGCTCTTTGTCAAAGTGGTCCTCTACTCCTTCACACTTATTAGCTAGCTATCAGTGTAAAGAAATCCCAGATGTACACACTATAGATTCTTTTTATTTCTTGATTTATTATACCACAATTTAAGTCTGGCAACAAGCTACATTTTTGTTGTATAAAGTTGAGGTTTTTTTCCCTCTTTTTTCTTTGTCTCTGCTGTTGTCAGAAGTCATTTATTTGCTTCACTGATGTGGCCATAGAAGCAAGGAGACAAAGACATTGCAATATGTTTAAATTTGGAAGCTGCAACTTAACTCTTACCTAACAGGGGAAACATCCCCCAACTCCCAGTTCTAGTGCTGCTTTCAGCTGTTATCATTGGCCTCTGATGCACTATTAGCCTGAAGATGAGTGAGAAGGCCATACCCAATCTACTCCCTCAAGCCTACCACAGGATCCTGACCAGCTCCCCTCCTCCACGCTGGAGGTGGAGAAATGAGATAAGGAGAGCCACAAACTGCAGGGAACAGAGGCAAATGCCATACTATGTCTTGTGAATGCCCAACACCAATGCCTGGGCACCCCACGAGTCAGATCATCTAACCCCACCCACATCACACTGGAGCCTGCTAAAGTTGTGATAATTTTAATGTAAACCCCACAAACCTGACCTCCAGGATGTTATGTGGAAGGGGGAAAAAACCCCACACAGCTGTTTCCTGATTAAAATCCCTTCCAGCAACTCCCCCCAACTGTCCATTAACCTCAGAGTGACCCTAGAGACCCAGAAAATAAATAAGGATGGGGCTGAAAAGGAGACGCTCCCAATGTCTACGCAACAAGGTGGGAAACTGTATTAATAAGTCCTCTCTGTCCAGCAATACTACCAGCACCTTCAGCAGCATCTCCCTTTGATGGCAGTAGCTGTGAATGGGACGGTAAGGAGGGGGGAAAGAGAAGAATCAGTATGGATAGGCTAATGGTGAAGGGAAGTACTATGCAGGGGGTGTCTTCACTGCTCCCAGCCCCACCCTAGCTAACAGAGTGAGCAATTTCATGATGTGCCTAGCACATAGTAGTTTAATGGCTGCATTTACAGTATAGAGGTCTGTAGCTCTGCCTTTTCCAGCAGATGCCACAATGAAAATGCTAAATTCCATGGGATTTGCAATGTAAACACGTGTGGGGCAATCTTGAAGGGTCAGGCTGTGCCAGCCTCCTTTCCACGTGGAGCAGCATTTTATCCCACAAGTAGCCTGTCTGGCTTCTGTGGAGCTACTTAGGGAGAAAGGTCCCATTGAACGTGAGTGATGCAATCTGGTCTAACTCAGTAGTGCAGTGTCTGTCATTGGAAATGAAAACATTCCAGCTACAAAATATTGCTGAAAAATATGGATTAGCTGTTGGTTTTCTTGTTCAAGAGGAAAAGCAAATCTGTCATTAAAACCAAAATTAATGTAAGCTGAGTAGTGAGACATAGTAGAAAAGCATCTAAAACCGTACTTGCATATTATTTCAGAGATATTAGATATAGTAAGAGTAATAAATTAACATTTCCATTTAGATGCACAGTACCTGTGGGTGTGAAAGCTTTTTGCAAAAGGAAGGTGCTAAATTCCTAACCCATTTTTACAGAGGGGGAGACAGAATGAGATGTTCAAGACAGTATCAGAGTCAGAAACAGACCCTAGAATTCCTGATTCCCAGTTCTGTGTTCAATCCACCATCTCTTCCAGATATTGAGAATCAATTAAACAAGAAGCTAAGAAAAGGACCCCTTATTGGACATCTGTTTGGAGTAGTGAACAAACAATCCCAGGAAAGTGTTTCTTTATTTAAATAAAAATTAGTGCCAATAGAAACAATAAATTTTAAATACATACAACAATTATATACAACTCAGTCCCATAAGTATATACACCATTTTTACAGCTACAACTACATTTATACTAAAATAAAAGGATGGAGGAGAAAGCAATGGAAAATGTGACAACTCACATGTCAGTCTCAGTTGGAAAGTTTCAGGATTCAAGTGATTCCAGGCAAAGTGCCAAACTTAATTTGGCTTCTTTCAAACTTAAACAGCCCCCTTTGGAGTAAATCTAACAAAAGCTTTATATGGTCTGATCTAAATCTCACTGAAGTCAATGGAAAGAAACCCATTAACTTCCAGGGGTTTTGGATCAGTCCCCTAGTGACCAACAGATCTTTTTCCAACCACAAATAAGCACTTCTGTATAGAGGGCTGAAGCGATATGTCTGAATGGTCTATCACATTATATTAACCCTTCATAGTGAAAATAGAGCTCTCTCTCCTAAATGGTAGAAGCATGGAGGGGTTTTGCCTCAGTAGATTTTTGCTGTTCAGAGTTCATATATTTCAAATTGTCTCTCAAGTTCTAATGCCAATGGATAAATTACAGAGCTATTTTAACTCAGGAAATATGTGGAGATATTTCATAAGCATATTCCTGTGCAATGCTTTAAGATTTCAGTTCTTCTGTTCTCGTGCGTAAGAAACTAATCTAAACATAAGTTATAATTAAATTTAATGCTTGATTGAAATAATCATACTTTGACACAATATTTAATCTTTGCTTACTTAAAAAATGCAGTAATTTAGAAGCTAATGCATGAGCATTTGTAAAACCACAGTGCCATTCAATGAAGAAAATGTGTTACAACAGTGGTTTAAAAAATTACTGATCACAACGTAGAAATGCCACATGCAAGGCAATAGTGAAAGAAAAAGGAATAGACAAAAATGCATCCTGATGTTTATCTACATTGGTTTCAGTAGAATATAAGGACC
The DNA here is from genome assembly GCA_007922175.1 of Pelusios castaneus. Lineage (NCBI taxonomy): Eukaryota > Metazoa > Chordata > Testudines > Pelomedusidae > Pelusios > Pelusios castaneus. The sequence goes on from ML685789.1 coordinate 10,629,461, forward strand.
AAAGTCTCTTATGGTGTAAATGGGCACAATGTCATTGATTTCAATGGAGAATTTGGTCCTGGATGCTTAGAATGAAATCTAGGACCCCTTGAATTCAAGGCACATATAGCTATTGACTTCAGTGGGATGAAGGTTTCACCCTTAGCAGTTAAAATTCTGTTCTGAGTTATACCCATTTGTTTCAATACAATGCAACAGAGCAGACCTGGCATGCCTAGCTCTTGCAGTGTGTAGCAATATTTTTAAACTTGTTTTGCACTGAACTTTTGCAATCAACTTTATATTGCTAAACACACATTTCTAATTGGTCTCCCCTCAAAGTATTTGAGGAACCTATAAGTAATAATCTCTGTATCTTGATACAAGGAAAACAGAGTAAAAGTACTTCTAGTAGGTCACATATCTCTGAGAATGGACATTAACAATGGTGACTCAAAACTAGTCACTTACACTTGGGTAACTTCTCTCAATATTTCCCAGACGTTTGCAGAATTCTGAAATATGCAGAGGATATATCAGCAATAGTTACCTACTGAGGAAAATATTTTCCATGTTCTTAGCACTTAACAGTAAAAAACAGCATTCAAATTGTCCAATTTTAAATTTTCACTTGTTTCAATCATTTTGTGTGTTCGATTGCTCATCTTGCCAGCTTTCAAGAACATAGTAGGCCCTGGAGTCCAGCTACCCATTGAGAGTTCATGGAGCAGGAAAATAAAACTGCAATTTCTTAACATTAGTTCCATTCATTCTTTCGCTAGCTGATGAGCTGCTTTTCAAAGGTCCGGAAGTGCTAGGAATTTGGGGGGATGTTTTCCGAAGACCCTTCACTGCTTTCATTGAGAAGGACTTCTGACGCTACCCCCATTTCAGCATCCAGGACTTCTTCTTGAATGGTGAAGTGAATATCTGGTGAGGAACACTCAGAACTAACGCTGCTTCCCTCCATGGAGCAGGCCGCACATGACAGAGATGGTACCATACTCTCCTGCAGCACATTTAGCATCATGGGTATCTGGACAGACCTCAGTCCTGACATGGCTGACAGAGGATTCACAGCTTCTCCCCAGTGCCTTTCCTCATCTTTGTACAGCAGAAGCAAACTGGATTTCTTTTCTTTCCTCTTGGATTTCATGTAGCCCAGCATTATTCCCACTAAGAAGATTCCATAGAAAGACATAACAATCAGAATGTAAAAGTACTCATTGCCATTGTTCTTCTCAGGAGTCTGGGATGCTGCAGTAGACATGGTTTCGGTCACATTTGTATGATGCATCTTCAACATCAAAGCACTTTTGCCAGAACTTAAGCCTAAGAGAAAACAAGTGTGTGTGTGTGTGTTAAATATCGAAACTATAGATCCAATTTTGAACACAAAACCCTTTTGCAATTAATGAATTAAAAACCCAGATTGTTGTCTGTCACTCACAGTGTGTTATCTTTTAAAAGCTGGCAGAACCCCCCAGACTAAAATTTGCATACTCTACAGTAATTGGGCAATAACATTTTAATTTAATGAAATAAAATTCAAATACAGAGAGTATTATAAAGAGCACACAATAATAATGAAGAAAATTCAACTTTTAAAATATAACAAAACTAAAATATGGATATTTAGCACCATAGATAAAAATGGAAAATACCCTGCCAGTTACATTTATATAATTGAAACTGATACCTGTACTGATTTCAATAGGAAAAACAAAGTTAGAAGTGTTACTGCATGGAATGGTGTGGGAGAAAGAAGAGAGGCATGAGCTACTTACGTGACTATGAAAATAATTCTTTACTTCACAAAGCTCAAGAGATCTTTCCTCTGCCAAATGCCGGGTGTTCTGAAAACATGCTCTGCTGCAGTCAGAATATATAGTCTCTCAAGAAATGTGTCGTCACGTGTCCTACAGGCAAAGTTTATAATAGTTTTGGTTGGAGTCAACAGATGAACTCAAAGGATTGCACTCCAACCCACTGAACTTTTGACAGCAGTGAAAAGAAAAAGAGTTGGGAATTCAGAGTTACTTTTTCCTAATCAGCACAGTGCCAGAGTTTTCAGGTTGCAAGTCTGCTCTCTCCCACTTCCTCCAAATACTAAATTTGAACAATTACACCAAAAGCCTGATAATCATTGACTCCCCTTTATCATAAAACACTGACAAATACATTCATGGTTTTATAGCACCCATTTGAGAATCCCCACTGTAGCCAGGTACAAAGTTATTGCTTTCCCTGAAGTCTCTGTGGGCCAGACTTCTCTGGTGCCCTGAGCCTGACGCAGTCAATTAATCCATGATCAAATGGAGAGGAAAATGCCTACTTTGCACAATGTGCAGAGTAATGTAGAGTCAGGTCTTGGATCCTGAAAGAACATTTCTTGGTAAAACAACCTTGTGTATAAATGGTGGTTTTCGGTAGGACCAAGATTAGTTTAATTTTTAGCATTACAGAGTGATGGTTTTCCTGAAACAGGGGTTTAGTAGGTGAAAGGCCCTCTGCACCAGTGAAACCCAGGGTTAGGCTGCGAATACAGGGTGCTTTGGGAAATCTCCAGGAAAATCAGGATATATAGAGATCTCTATGCCAGCCCCAATAGCCCAGCTTGGAGATAATGCTTGGGGCAGACTACTGAGTGGGTCCACAGACCCTATAATTACACTGATCAATTAACCCTAGCCACTATTTCCTATAAGTGACACAGGTCTGTGTCTGTTATGCCACCAGAGGCTCCAACAGAAGATGTAGGAGGCAGGAGATCCATGCTGCATCTTGGGGGAATTTCACCTCCTCATGTTCCCCATCCCCACAGTTAACACACAAAGCCTGATTAGTCAGGCCCTAGGCATATGATGTAAATGTCTCCCACAGTAAATCACTGCAAGGATATTTATGTAATAGCACACTTCAGTTCCAGACACTCTTTTACTGACATTGTGGAGTTTCCCCATCATAGATTCTGAGTTTTTCTACAGTAAGTTGTGGATTCCTTGGAGTGTCTCCAAATGCTTTACAGCATCATGTCCTCTCAGCATCCCTGAGTTTTAGTGATGTATATTATTATATCCATTTTACAAGCGGGTAAGCCAATGTACAGAGAAGGAAAGTGATTCATAATGAAATTCTTATGTGCAGGGGACCCAGAACTTTTTTAGCTGGAACACAAGCCCTATCCATTTTCTACTTTGTATGTTTCCTTTTTCTAAGGGGACCACAAATAGAAATACTAAACCAGCAGTATTTCCCTCCCCATCCCTTGAAACTGAGGATCTGCTATCTGGGATGTGGATTTTATCCTCGCCTCATACATTTCCATAGGATAGCTCAGGAGATGTTGAATTTGGACTAATGTCTATTGGGATTTCATTTGACAAAATCTGTCTGCAGCACCACCTTGCCAAGTCTGCACATTTCCTCCCTGTTCCCTATAGATTACTGAGCAGACAGCACTAATATAACACAGGGCTTAAATGCATATCAGTGCAGGACTCCCAGTTGTCTGCCACCTTTGGGGATTTTCTTTGGTATTCCTGTCAGCTTCATATCAAAGCCCCCTCCCTCTCAGCCAAGAGGGGGGATGGTATCTTGACCCAATCAGCCCCCTGCAACTGGCTGTGGGAATTTAGAATTAAAAGCATTAGAGACCATGGGTGCTATTTTCCCCTCAGATGAGCATGTGAGATTGCCACAGAATTTGACAGAAGATACAAAGGTGCATCCAAGGCTGACATTTGGCCCAGTGCCAAACGCATTCTAGCAGGGTGAAATTTCCTCATCATATCAGCAAAGCACAAGTAAATGGGCTTTGGGCAGGGAACCAACAGGTGGTTGGGAGCACAGAGACTGGAGAAGGGCAGCTCTTCAGATCATCTGCAGTCACTGCTGTAGCGTCTTAATCTTAGCTGAAACAGGGACATGTGAACACCCTCAATGCCAAGAACTGTGTCTTCCTAGGCCTCTCATTCCACTTAAACTATCATGGTCCCACACTGTCCCATCCCCAATCTTCCCCTGCACGAACAGTCATGGCATAGGGCCCAGCTCCACCATATGCAGGAGATAGAACTCCCCTTTGCAGCTGTTCTGGAGCCTCCATGCCCAATTTGCTGAAATTGTAGGTAAATCAATACTGAACTAAATTGCTGCAGCCAGTCAGAGCACATGAAAGCTGTGCAGGTTACCACAGCCTAAACAATTCTACAGTTCCTCAGTTCTCTGACTGAGAATGGAATTGACGTGCATAATGAATGAATAGGTATTTCTAAAATGCCACTGTAACTATGGTTCCTTAGACTGGCTGCTGACCACAGAATTCCCCCATCTGTCACGCCATGTAACCCTGCATTAAATACACTTTCCTTTCAAAAGAATCATTTTTGCTGCTGGAAGAGACACTAACCCCTTTTGAATGGGTAAAGAAGAGGGATAGAGAGACACTGAGGTGAGGCGACAAAGTGGAGACAGCCATATTGTTTCTGGATCTCTGGATGAGAGTTCTGAGGACAGTAGTCAAACACAGCAATGGTCAAACACAATAGTCAAACACAGCAGTTCTCCCCAAGCTAGGGGGAATAGTAGGTACACTGGAGGGTAGGGATAGGATTCAAGGGGACCTAGACAAATGGGACCATTGTGCCAAAAGAAATCTCATGAGGTTCAGTAAGGACCAGTGCAAAGTCCTGCACTTAGGACAGAAAAATCCCATGCACTGCTAGAGGCTGGGGACCAATCAACTAAGTAGTATCTCTGTGGAAAAGGACCTGGGGGTTATGGTGGACAGAAAGCTGGATATGAGTAAACAGTGTGCCCTTGTTGCCAGAAAGGCCAATGGCATGTTGGGTTGCATCAGTAGGAGTGTTGCCAGCAGATCGAGGGATGTGATAATTCCCCTCTATTCGGGACTGGTGAGGTCACATCTGGAATATTGTGCCCAGTTTTGGGCTCCCCACTACAGAAAGGAAGCGGGCAAATTAGAAAGAATCCAGCAGAGGTCAATGAAAATGATTAAGGGGCTGGGGACTTATGAGGAGAGACTGAAGGAACTAGGCTTATTTAGTCTGCAGAAGAGAAGACTGAGGGGAGATTTGATAGCAACCTTCAGCTTCTTGAAGGGGTGCTCCAAAGAGGAGGGAGCTAGGCTATTCTCATTGGTGACAGAGGACAGAACAAGGAGCAATGGTTTCAGGGTACAGCTGGGGAGATCTAGGTTGGATATTAGGAAAAACTTGCTCACTAGAAGGGTGGTGAAACATTGGAATGGGTTACCTAGGGAGGCGGTGGAATCTCCATCTTTGGAAACATTTAAGGCCAGGTTAGACAAAACCCTGGTTGGAATGATTTAGTGGGAGTGGTCCTGCTTTTAGAAGGGGGTTGGACTAGATGACCTCATGAGGTCCTTTCCAGCCCTAAGAGTCTATGATTTCACAGCAATCAGAGTGCAGGGGTAAGAGCGTGTAGAACACTTTTCAGCTAAGTAATGGTGAGCTCAGGGTGGTTTCCTCAGTATTTGCACAGCAATAATTAAATCCTTACCTTTTTCCTAAAAGATCAAACTTGGGATATTGTTATCACATCAGAAACAGGAAATATCTTCAAGTTATTTGTTGAATACAAAATTTACATAGAGCCCAAAACTGCACTAATGTCAGTGGAGTTGAGTCTGTGTAAGGGCGGCAGGTACTTGTCCTAAAGTGAAATCACATAGCACTGTTTAATTAGCACCTCTTGCTAGGAAGGCAGAGTTGTGGTTATGTCAGTTATATACAGAAGGAACTATGGGTCTGACACTATGAAATACACACAATCAGCACATTACAGGACTGGATCCATTATTTGGTCACAATGATGGCTCCATGTTCTGCTATTACTAGAGCTGGCTGAAAAATTTCTGCTTGCATTTCCCCCCCAAATGAACAGAGTACATACACGTATACCACACTGACCAATGGAAATCGAGGTCACGCACAATCGTACATTGAGGATATACACAGGTTGCTCTGTATACAGCGTTGTGTCAGTTTCGATTGACTTTTCTCCCCTGAAAACTTCAGCATGGAAATGGAGCATTTTCATAAGGTTGACAGGCTTTAAACAGCCCAAAACATTTTTTCCCAGAATTTCGTTCTGTGAAAAATTTCTTTTTTTTTCTATTCCAAAACATAACAAAACAAAAAACAAAAAACAAAACAAAAAGTAAAATCACAGAATTTCCTGTGGAAACAGCCGTTCTGGCTCCTGCACAATACTAGTTTATTATCCCTCTTCACTCACCTTCGTTATGAGGCGAATCTTAAACTCATTTGTATATAGACCATCCTGAGAGTATCAACAGTCTGCCGTTGCCCTGCATTCCCTTCCTTTTTCCACCTCCAAGGCTTTCCACAGTTATCAAAACAAAGGAGATGAATGCCCAGCCAATTAAACAAAATTATATCACTTTGAAAAGGTCACCCCTTGACTGCCTTTCCTTCCTTGCACAGGACACACACATTCTGATGAGTCTTTTGTGGGAATTAGTAAAATAAATGGAAGTGGCATATCTTTAAGAATAACAAGACTTTGCTCTTCTTTAACACCCTTCATCCATAAACTCAAATACTCACTAAAAGGCTCACAGCATCCCTACGTGTAGGGATCTAGCTGATGACAAAGGCTCTAATACGGCCCAGGGGAGATGGTACAACATGAACTCACACTCAAAATAAAGGTTAGAAGAGGGGAAAGGGAAATGGCACAAAACACAAAATCCACAATCAGTACAGCATGAGCTGCAGCAAGAAGTTTTCCCCGGAGAGTCAGACAAGTCGCTGCAGGCTCAAGTGGAAAATACAGGCTTAACCCTTTGAGAATCAGCGTACTCCTAATGCTGAATTTATGTGGCCATTTCTGTTCAGTGAGTCAGAAAGACTGTTGACATAATTACACAGGACTTGATTATGTGAGCTGCCAAAACCTCCTTGGTCCGTGTGGCATATATATAAAGTTCTCTGATGCTTTTCTTTGAAGCAATCATTTAAAAATGGATGTGAAAGAAAGGGAAGAGAAGGGGAAAGTATTAGGAGAGATTTCATTTTTCCCCCCTGTAAAATGGAACTTTAATGGGGATGGTAAGTCAGTAATCTACAGCTGAAAGAGACAAAGAGAGAACCTTTATTGTACAAATATTTGCTTAATTGTGGCTCAGAACACTTGGATACAATCAGCGGGAAGGGAGAGCAAAGGGTAATTAGTATCTTCACGTTACGTATCTGATTTCTTCTAAACTAAAATTGGGGATCATGAGGTGTCAGACATCTGAAAGAGGAAAGCAAACGGAGGAGCGATATTTGATTGACAGTTCCTTTTTAAAAGACCTGCTGACATTTGGTCCCAACATGAAACATAAGTCTGTCCAAAGGCTCACTGAAGTCAATCTCCATTAACTTCAATAGGCTTTGGGATCAGATCCAAAGTGAAAGTCAGCACAGAAGTGACTGTGCATAACTTCCAAATTCTAAGCTAGTCTGAAACCAATCTCTCTTGAAGCTGAGAATGTGTAGGAGAAAAAGAACTATCTTAACCTGAGATCTTAAAATAGCCTGTTTTTGAGTTAATGGTTGGAAGAGGGTGTGGCAGTCACAAAACTGCATGTTACCCCCACTTGCCCTTCTTTGCCTAGAGCAATAAAGTGAATTTTTCCAGAAATGTATTAACTTAATTGTAATTCACTTACTTTGTCTTTTCCTTGGTTAACCCATGTATAAAATGGGCATTATAATAATAGCTGCCAAACTCTCAAAGTTGCTATGAGGACATGATGATATAAATCATTTGGAAATCAATTCCTGAAGAGATAGACTGCTGTGTGTAAGTGCAAAAGCATAATTAACCTGCTGCATCTAACATTATAACGCCCCCCTCTCTCTTCTCCTCGCCCACTCCCACCTCTTTTCTGGAAGAAGATAATAATCAGCTTCTACAGCAGAATCTGCAGTGCCAGCCACATACACATTGACAAGAAATGACCACCTTTCCAATTCTTAGCTATTAAAAGCAAACATGACAATTCCAGCCTCCAGGTCATGAACTGGTAAAATACAGCACTAATACTGATTTGATAAAACAACAGAGATATTAATACAATACACAATAGAGTCTCTGTTCTCTAAGACAACATATATTTTTTAGAATCAGCAAAGCCTTCCACAGTGTTCAGTTTTAGAAAAACAAAACCCAGCTACATTAAGACTATCTCTATATTATAGTATACACAGTGTGCAAGGCACTTGACAATTATATAAATATATAAAAGATACATTCCAGTTTATGTACAGAATATTCAAACATGGAGATGGGGAGAGAGGCAACATAATCCAATTTGACAGAGGAGAAGAGCGTGACGTAAGTCCTGTATTTCCAGGTTGGGTTTGTGTTTTTTGTGTTAAGTAATTTTATTTTAATTAATTTTCAAAACAGCGTTTAGAACTACCTGCTACTGTTCCAGAGTTCCCCTTGGTGAAGAGAACTCTAGTTTTTTGAGAACTCTAGCTTTGTCTATACAAGGAAAATTAGAACCCATCATTCTGAATTAGTGCTATCTAAAATGGAGTCAGTAGAATTTTTACCACTGTGTCCTCTAACGCTGCTCTGGGCAGATCCAAGCAACTTGGCAGTTACAAAGGCAGTGGCTATCTACACTATCTTTCTGAAAGATAGTAGAGTAATGGTGAGAAATTGCCCGAATGACTTTAGTGTAGACATGGTAGTTGGCCATATTGATGATGCTACAATAACTTCCTGGCCAGAAGCAGAGATTTACAAGGTAGATTAGGTTTCTGCATTGAGGTGTTGGACTTACCATATGATAGAGAGAGAAACTGAAATAGTTCTTGGAAAAAAAAAATTTTTTTCTGAAGAAAAAAATGTGATTTTTTTAAAAGTTTCCACTGGCTCTACAATATATAAAATATAAAGTGCTACATATACCACTGTAAGTTTGACTATGGCAGTAGGTGTTGATTTAATAGCATAATGCCTAATGTTTATTGTTATCTTTCTACACACAAAGAATTTAAGTGTTGCTATCCTCCCTCAGTTTTAGAGGAGGACTTTTTCTGTCTCAAACTCATGCATAAAAACAAAACGTAAGCTTCTGTTCTTTTGGTGACAGGAATTTGATCAAAGTAACAGATCAGTTATAGGTACAAACAGATGTTTTCTCTCATCAGTGTAAATATGTCTCATGACTGGACATTCACCTAGCCTCTAAAGCCTTCCTGATTCTAACATGCTCAGAATCAACATCTTAATGTGACACAGGAGAAGGCTTTTATCTCAACAGGTTGTGGCTAAAGAGATGTGAACAAATATTTGGAGTTTTCAAGAATCCCCTTAAGTATAAAAGATGAGTATCTACTCCATTTTTCTACACTTTTACTCTTCTGGAAGATCCTTAATGATCTCTGAACTACATCTTATGCCAGCATTTGGCAAATGAAAGAAATAATGAGGCCAAAGAATATTCAAAATATTTGAATCTTTTACTTAAATCCTTGAGTTACTGAAACAAGAACTTTGAGACTGCTCTGCTGGGAAAGTTAAGGAATTCACAGCACAAAGGGAAAACTTACCTCATAAATGAATGAATACATGGCCTGCTGTCCAAATAGATAACTGAAACTCAGGCTGAGTCTCTAGACTACTACTCAGTCCCTTGCCCTGTGAAGAATTTCTTAAGGTTGCTTTCTCTAACTTTGCCTTCTTCAAACAAAATAAGTCTCTGTAAGCTCGTTGCTTGTTCGGCAGTCACAGTTCATTTACAGCCTGATTGCACTTATTCCTTCTGCTTTTCACTTTTGTGGGCTCAGTGGAAGCCACCCATGGTTATTTGGATTATATTTTAGAAATAACATTTGTAACAAAAAGAGAAGAAAAAAGTGATTCACTTTATCAGGCTCTCTTATATATGGTGGCTTTAGAACTGTATTTTATTGGCAAAGATACAATGGGAATTCTCATAGCCTATAATACTTCAAAGAAGCTTTAAAAAAATAGACAGGAAATTAATCACTGGGGAAATCAAATACTCTGAAGTCAAGGAGACAGTTGTTGCTTACTTTTAAATAAACCCAGTCAACTCAGTTACATGGTACAAGAAACAGTAAAGAGGTGAATGTTTTAGATCAATTAGTGCAATGTCGCCTTACTCCATTGAATTAAATGAGAATTTGGATTGTGTAAAGAAGTATGGCATAAGGCCCACTGTATATTTCCTTCGTGGAGTGAGTATGTGTTCTGTTCCTCTCTGTGATCTAAAATACCTAACAACATACAGGAAATATTTCCTATTATTAATACTGATTAATAATCATGACATATAACTATCGGTAGAAGCATTCAAGCTCAGAGGAATCTGAGTGTTAGACAAAAATGAAAACAAACCACTCCAGTAAAGGCATCATGGTGCCTTCACAAAGGAAAATAATCAAATCAGCATAATGTCTCACCAGGGGCACCAATAAGCAACTGTGCCTAACAACAGCTTAACAAGTGCATCGTTCTCTTTACCTTCTACACCCCCTCATCCCCATCAAACCAAGCCATGAGAGGACTCTTCGGTCCTCTCTCCCAGAAAATGGTGTGCAGTAAGAGATGGGTAGGAAAAATTGTACTTTCTCAGTTCCACTTATATAATCCCACTGACTCAATAAGGTTGCATGGCATTAGATGAACAGACGGCACTTCTCTACACTATCTTTTTTTCTTTTTAATCCTGGATAAAATGGTTTACAAAGTAAAAAGTTGTTCATGTTGTTTCCCATCCATTTCAGCATAGCATCCCAGGTCGCTGTGACCTTAATAGCATAACAGATGTTATTTTCAAAGAGATAACAGATGTTGAACTATATCTCCTATATACAAGGCAGTCAGGCTTTCCTTCAACATAAGGAACATACATCACATGCATTTGTAATATTTCTTCCAAGATTTTTTTCCTGAGAGAATCACGTTATTGCAGTTATTAAAAAGAAAATGCCATGCATCATTAACGTTTGAAGTCCACTCTATAGTTTTGTAGCTCAGGAGAGTAATACATTCATTAGACTCGATATTTGGCATTAAAAAACTCACAATTACTCTTTGTACCAGTCTCCCAAAGTCTGCATTAACACCAATAGTAGAAGGACTGAAGACAGCAATAAGGAGCATGTGTGAGAGTAAATTCAGTTGTGTAGGACATAGACGACAGATATGAGCATATGAAGTAGACCCATTTGGAAGGTGATAAAGTATTCAAACATCTCAACTTCTGGGGAGATAACACAGCTCAGAAGATAGGTTCTTTCACCCAATACAGCCTCTGGCAGTCTCACTGGTAAAAGTCCTTTGGGTGCCCAGTATAAAGTTAAGTCGACTCCCCTCCATCAGAACTACTGAGAGGGAGTGACAGAGCAAACACAGCCTTCTAATAAGGTGGATGAGTTTCCTCTTCTGGGAAGCTGACAACCAGAAGTAGAAGTTCAAGATAAAGGTCTTGACTACACTAGAAAGTTGTACTAGCAAAGTGCCTCTGACAAAAGTATTTTGATAGAGTGCGTGCACACTCGTCTGTTTGCACTGGCACACTGTAGTTCACGTGGTGTCAATTCAAGTTGTATATGCAAAATCACATTGCACTCTGGGTAGACATCCCACTATCCTCTACCACTACCCTTCACACACCCTACATTATGGAACCATGTATTCTCCCCACAAAAAGTGAGTTATGCAGATCCAATTTTCTACTTTAGCTCAAGTCTCTGCAAGTAGGTGGAAAGAAAATGAACTAAGATTTGTAAAAATTATTTCATAATGCTATAAGAGAAAGTAAAACCTAGTCTGAAAGATATTACCAAGTCTGAATCTCTGCTAGCAGCGAGAAAGGCCGCCCCAGTTCCTATTTTTCAGGCACAGATATTTACTTTGAAGCACGTGGTGAGAAATAATCGCTCGTTGTATATTTTTAAAAGAATATTGTTAATCCAATGGAATTATTATTTTCCCTATTTTGTTCTTAAATTGTATCTGTTGGCTAATGACATGAAATTAGACACTCAATGTAAACAAGACACAGCTGGTGCACAGAAACGTGTGTGGTCCTTTTACTCTACATGCTAGAAATGGGTTATTATTTCACAACAATCAAAAAGAATTCAGTGAAAGGAAGTGGTGCAAAACCAGGGATTTATACAGTTGCAAAGAGTTTCTTGAAGTGAAACACATTTGGGGAAAGGTATTTTTATTCCTGATTGGAAATATTAGACAATAACATCCCCAGAGATGCATGTTACAGGTGAATGAAGACTAGCCAAAGGCTCAATTAATATTCACTTGTATTATAAAGAGAATTTATGTGCCCAATGTTCATTTGTCCCTTTTCATGAGCATTTGAATGCCCAAGCTTCAATCAAGTGCTAGTGAATAGAAAACATTAAGTTAATATTTCCTGGATAAATTTTGAACTGTATATTCAATTGTAAAATTCACAGTTAAGGTATATTGGTTACTTACATAAATCATTCAATCAGGGAACAAACAATATTAAAGTTTATGCAACTGTCCAACACAGCATGATAAAGTCTTTGCTAGCATACTATTGATCAGGAATCAATTTGCTAATTTCTTCAGCAGTAATTCTAATGAAAGAATACTTTCAAACAGGGGTCTATCTGTTTTCAGACAGTTAAAGAGAAGAATTTTTTTAATTAATTGCAAGATATTCTTTCAGCTCCGTACATATTACACCCTCTTGTAGGGATGAAAACCATGATAAAATGCAGTCACATAATAAATGTATTTACTTACCATTCCTTTCTAGCTATCTATTCTTTTCATTCTGTCCAAATTACTCATCCATGTCCTCTCTTCTTCTCACGACTGATAATTAACCTCACCCTACCTCAAATGCTGCTGTCAAAACCACATCTCACCTATCACCTTCATTATGTCATCTCCCTCTGAGTCATTTCAGAGTTCCCTGTTGGGTGTCTGTCATATTAATAGATTTTAAGGGCACGAGAGAGCATTAGCATCATCTTGTCTGATCTCCAGTACAACACAGGCCATAGAACCTCTTCCACTAATAATTGTATTAAGCCCTTAACTTCTTGTTAAAAGGACAAATCTCACGGCTGTGCTTTCAAGACTTTATATCATGCAGTCCTCACTTCCATGTTCCACCTTGTCTCCTTCCATCTCCCTGTTATCCACCTCAATGTCTTAATACCCTGCCTATCTCCTCTTATCACAAATATCTCTGTGCTTTCTTCCATGTTACCTCTTATGTTTGGAATGCCCATCACAAACTTGGTTTTACAGTGCTTTCTTTCCCCCATTTAAGTCTCCTCTACAAAAAGTAACCTTGCTTTTGCCAATGAAAAGGAGGACAGGGCTAAATTATTAAAAAAGAAAAAAAAATAAAGACCATGATGTACATATCTCATTGAGCAACCATATGATCTTATTACTTGCCCTTCTCTTCTCTTGCTCCTTTCTCACATTTCTGGTTCTGACCCTCATTCATTGTGTCATATCAAATAAAAGTGATATGTTTTTCTCAGCGGGGATCATGTCTTTGTTTGGTGAGATAGCTACCATAGTTTTGGGCACTCAGTAATAAGGTATATCATTCACATATGACTATCTGACTCACACACCGACCCTAGACCACCTTGCTGTGATTCTTTCTCAGACTGCAAACAGATGCCTTTTAAAAGAAAAAACTACCAGAAAGACACATCCCTCCTTTCCCCAAAACATATAATTTCCCTAGCACTTTTCCTTGAGGGCTATCTTCCTTCCTAACAGAATTCAGCTCTTCACTTTTGGCACTAAAGCTGGTGAAATAAAACATTCGAAGAATCATTAACAGGAATAGAATGGTCTTGTTTTTAACGCTCCTTACACTCTCAAATGGCTATGCTATTTTTATCAGACTTTTCACAAACATTCACTCTCAAGTGGAGACTAAGGCACCTATTTTAAAAGATTCTCAGTGCAGGTAAATCCATGCATCCTCACAGCATACCACTGAGGGATGAATCTTGCAGGACTAGTGTCCCATCCTGGAAAATTTTCACCCAAAATAATCACTGTTTAAGAAAATTGTGACACTTAAAAAACAGGAGCTTAGAAAGGAAACCTTTATGGAAACCTAATTACTATTTAACATCATTATTGCTCTGGAAATAATTTTAGCTTTAGAATTTTCTACCATAATAAATAAGCTTTCCTCTTCTATTCCAGGAACAGAAATGAACCAATTCTCAATCTTTGAGAAAGCAAGATCCCAGCAGAGAAGCCCTGATTTTCTTCTAGACCCACACCACTTCTTGTAGGAGTGTGTTTGCTTTAAATCAGGGTTGGGCAAAAATATGGCACGTGGCCACATCCAGTCCGCCTGACATCTGTCTGGCTTGCCACGCCCCCTCACCCCTGGCCCTGGGGCCAGCTCTCTGCCACTGCAATGGCCGGTCCCACAACCAGCTCTCTCCCACCCTCCCTCCCGCCACCCACATGTGAAAATTATTGCCCACTCCTACTTTAAATTGAAGAAAGCCTTCCCACACCAGAGGGAATCCATTACCGTAGAACTCAGTTTCTTTGTTCCCTGGTATGATGTGTCCAAGCGCCTCAGATTAATTTCTCCCAGTTGGCCTGAGCAGCCACGTTTGGGCCTATGAAAGAGGGACAACTCCCTCCCACATGGCTGCTCCTTTTTTTTGGGTAGTTAGAACAATTCAGTCTGAATAGATTGCAATCACTGTCAAATAGCTCTCCCCTCCTGGCACAGGAGTGTGGGCTTCTCATCTGCCTTTGTTAGGCTAATGAGCAATCTTATAGAAGTCAAGCATAAAAATCACATTTTGGATACTTATCAAAATATACCATTAACATAGATACTTCTGGTCAGGTTTATTCACAAAAGGTAATTGTGAGCCAACAGAGGACAAGTGGATGAAAATTACCCATCTGAAATATTACCAGATTTGTGCCTACGAACAACAGATTGTGGCTGATGCAATGTCTACTGAAGCCAGTAGTAAGATGTCCCTTAAGTGGAGCAAGGATCAGTCCTCAGTAGGCTGTGTTACGACTGTGTGCACACAGTGAAGAATATGGGTTGGTTCTGCAGCGCAGGAAAAAAAAATTATAAAGTAAGCAAATGAGACCCTGATTTTACCCAGGGAATAGATCTTTTTTAGTAAGAAGGTGGATTATTACCTAATCTCTTTTCAATGTAGAACTGCAGTCTACACGTCTATAGACATGGGAAAGTTAAGAGAGGAATGTAAATTGCTATCAGTGTACAAGTATAACTCCTCCCACCCTCTCCAGCCCACATGGACACTCTTATTCTAAAAAACAAACAGAGTCCAAATAAATAAATAAACAGAGTTTGGTTGGCAATTGTTAGTCTTTTCACCTGCATTTAAGAACCAAAAGATTTTAAAATCAAATAGGTTCATCACTTCCTTGAAGAATTAAGATGCAGACTGCACGCCTTAGAAAACAGCAATAATTGTATTGGACGAAGCTGTCACATCCCTAACAATGGCCAGCTAGGACTTTACTGACTGCCTGTTGTCATAGTTACCTGCAATGCATGGAAACAAATGCTGCTATGTAAATTAAATTGCCGTGGAACAGAGGACATCTGGGATGTTATTGCATAAAGATGTCATATTCAGGGTGCTTCATGACATTCTAATTAACAAAGAATATTCTTTCAAAGTCATGCATTTAGCTAACACATGGCTTTGAAAGAATTGTCAGGAAATTAAGATTAAGGATGCATTTTGCACAGGCTTTTCCCAAAAAGACAGAGGATGTTGTTAAATAAACATGAAATACAGAGAACAATTCTTTTCAAATATAGAAAATAGAACTTTATATAGGATTTATATATAAATAGTACATAGTAGCTCCCTGATTTGTACTAATGTAAATGAAGAGAGACTCAAGCCCCATGGGTCTAGAATAAAAGTACTGCCTTCCCAAAGAGGAAGATGAGAAGCTTCACAGACGGAAGTTACAATGCAAGGGGAGCCACACAGAAGAAGTGATGAAATTGTCCTGAAACTCCAAGTGCTTTTTGAAAACAAGTCAGATGATGCAAAGAAAAATGAGATATGTGATGAGGTGACCAAACGCTCAGTTTTCTATCCCAGACAGCGGCAAGGTATCTGAGCCTGTATTGGCAGAGAAGCAGAGAGCCATTGAAATTAGTGAGATTTTTTCCTTGGCTAGGATCAGACTATAAGTAACTCACAGATACTCCTAATAAACCCTTGCGTTGCCAGCTCTTGTGATTTCATTGGGAGCTGTTTGATATTGGAGAACCGATCTTTATCTGGTGTAAATTGACAAGGAGCTTGAACAATCTACACCAGCAGAACATTTCCCCTTGCTGTTTTGTTTTGTTTTGTTCCTTAATGCCCCTGCAGCGGGCCTCAGATTATGCCATAAGACTTTTAGTTCCCATAAGAAAGAAAGAAAGAAAGAAAGAAAGAAAGAAAGAAAGAAAGAAAGAAA
>ML685789.1:10646012-10664026 GCA_007922175.1 Pelusios castaneus
AAAGAAAGAAAGAAAGAAAGAAAGAAAGAAAGAAAGAAAGAAAGAAAACTTAGTTACGAGCCCTCGTGAGTGTGGGGGAAAATCTTGAAAACATGACCGGTAAGTGCTCCAACACCAAGCATCAAATTAAAAGGCCCCAAAATATATTCATTTTTAAATCTCAATTTTTGGGAGCTTGGCAGTAATGCCAAACAACCTTTAAAAGAAGCAGACAAGTCCCTCTTGTGATCCCGTTCCTGCCCCCTGAGTATTCAGTAAGCTCTATTTACCATTTAAATCCTTGCTTATTCCCTGGAGATCATAACAGAGCTGTACATTTCTCAGCCACATTTCCCTTGTGTTTCAGGAAATGACCAAAGGCTTTAGACAAGGGCAGGGGAATCAGTCATTCTAGGAAAAATTTTGGACAGGGTTTTCTTTTGCTGACTGGGAAAAGTTTACCAGAGCAGTGGCCAATACAAATGACGGCATGGCCTGAACTACAGTGCAGCTGGCTGTGTTGTGAAACAAAGCAGCATGTGGTTTACATTGAACAGACCACAGAAAGTTGGAAATTCCAACCTGATACTACTTCATTACTTTGTCTTGACTAGAGCAGTCAAACTTTTATCTTCTGTTTATTTTTCATAAAGGGTGCAGTGAAAGTGTCTGTTCCGCTGCTGCTTAACTTACAGTTATTCCACTTTTGTAGAGATCATCCACACTGTGCCCAAAGTCAAAAACAAGGAAATTTGCATTCAAATAATTTACACTTATGGAGAAACTTCTATTCAAAGGCTCTCAGAATACTCCATTAACATTCATGAATTAATCTCAACACCCATATGATGCAAGTATTATTATTGCCAGAAATAATCTGTGCCTGCTCACAGTAGGGATGTTGAAGCAATTTGTATATTTGAGGTGCTGAGAGCCATTGAACCAAACTGTAAACCCCACATTTGGTAGAAAACACTCCAAGCCGGGGGATGTGGCCAGCCAGCACCCCTAGTTCTAGCACCTATGTTCTCCAGTGTTATTGAGCAAGCTCAGTCCATGTGAATATAGACCAGTGACTGGGACGTAGTCGGTCTGGCCTGGTGATCAACATGCTGCTCAGAAACCAAAGGCAAATGGGCAAGAGCCCATGGTCAGGAGCTAGCGGTCAGAACTGAAAGTTGGAGCCAGGGTCAAACAGAACTCGAGGCAAAGCCAAAGATCAGTGCTGAGTTGGAAGCCAAAGAGCCAGCCTTGAAGCCTGAACAGTCAGCAAGCTGGGTGGCTGGAAGGGTTCAATGACCACAATAAGACTGAGGGAAGGAGCCCGGAACCAGGACAGGCATCAGGTAACAGATGGTAGGGTCTATAGCAGCCCAAGCCACAATTCACCTTATTGACAAAACTTCTTGAGTGTCTCTCTAGCTTAAATAGCATATCTGGCCCAATCAGGGACCCTGGAGCTCCTCCAGTCATGTCCCTATAGGTGGCACTTTTAGTAGAGTGTAAGACCTTAGGGCTCCCAAATCTCCAGTCACTGGTAGACTCAGTAGGCAATGTTGAGGTGGTAGCAGCATCCCATGGGCCTGAGTCAGGACCCGCACCTTCACAAGGGGAGTCCAGACCACTTATTTATAGGGCTCACTCTAGCAATAGCCTATTGTGTGACTTTGGGCAAGCCACTGGGTTCAAAATTTTCAGAAGTAGTGTCTGATTTTTGGTGCCCCAAAATACCAGCAGTAAGTACAAACTTCGGTCCTGTTCCAGCAGTGCCTGTTGAAAGACTGATATCAGTGAGGACTGATCTGAGGACCACAGTGAATAAATAATATTTGCCCTCTGCATAGCACCTTTCATCATCCAGGGATCTCAAAGTAGTATATAATCGCCAACCTGCTTCAAGGTGGGCACCCCAAAATTGAGACACCCTGAATCAGAGGCCACACTTCAAAATTTGGCTTTATTTTCTTTGTTTCTCAGCTGGCCCACCCGCCTAATGCTTAGTAGTATTGTGAGGCTTCATTAAACAGGGTTTCTGTAGTGCTCTGAAATCCCTCGATGAAAGGTAAAGTAATATTTAGTCACTATCTCTGACGGCTGCTGGTAGTTAAGGAGCTCACAGGTTTTTGTCTAAATCAGAAACAGGATGAAAGAGCACTTGCTTTTTTGCCACTATAAAGTCACCTAAAACATTTTAAAATAACTAAAAACAGGATAGGAATGAAAATATTTAAAATATTTCAAAGTATTACGATAGGGACTTGGCATCAGTTCTTCATCACAGGGGGCAGCTTGACACTCAGAGAGAACAAAGATGAGAAAATAAATGAAAAAAAGCTTATATAACCCTTTGAAGCTCTTGGAGCATTTAAGGCAATGCTCAAACGGAACTCTGTAACTGAAAAGTAGGGTTGTCTGTCCTTTCTTCAAGCTGGGGATGCATTAAAGTTAGACATCTGGGCCATTTTTATTCAGAGTTTGACCTGGTTTTTTATCTAAGATTCTTCCTCTGTTGGTTCAAGAGGAAAAGGAAGGCGGTGAGAACAGTTGTTCATATAATCAGAATGTACATCTTCTTTGCTCTTAATCTGAACTAGTTAAACAATACAAAAATGTGGAGAGTATACTCACATATGTTGCTCGTGAGTATTGGAATCAATATAGGGATCAATGGCTCGATGTCTAGTTGGCAACCGGTAACGAGTGGAGTGCCCCACGGGTCGGTCCTGGGGCCGGTTCTGTTCAACATCTTCATTAATGATCTTGATGATGGGATAGACTGCGTGCTTAGTAAGTTCGCGGATGACACCAATCTGGGGGGGGAATGGTAGATACTCTGGAGGGCAGGGACAGGATCCAGGGAGACTTGGACAAATTGGAACGTTGGGCCAAAAGAAACTTCATGAGGTTCAACAAAGACAAGTGCAAAGTCCTGCACTTAGGATGGAAAAATCCCATGCACTGCTACAGGCTGGGGACCGATCGGCTAAGTAGCAGCGCTGTAAAGAAGGACCTGGGGGTTATGGTGGATGGGAAGATGAATATGAGCCAACAGTGTGCCCTTGTTGCCAAAAAGGCCAATGGCATATTAGGCTGCATCAGTAGGAGTATTGCCAGCAGATCGAGGGATGTGATAATTCCCCTCTATTCGGCCCTGGTCAGGCCGCATCTGGAATACAGCCTGCAACAAAAGTTTCTCCCTGGACTCGTGCACTTTCATGGACCCTAACTTGGGCTGAGCACTAGGGACTTGCTCCTGGCACCTTCCCCAGCCACTCCCTGCTCTACTGTGCTCTCCCCACCCCACAAAGGTTATCTGCCACACTCCCTTCCCCACTGGGCTCTTGCAGGCAGTCACTGTGCTGCACAGAGGCAGCCGCCTGGAGAGGCCACCCTCACCCAGCAGAAGTGGCTCTGTCCTGCCTCCGCTGCTCCTTGGCCCAGGCCTTGCAAAAGGAGCCGAGCAAGCCAGAAACGTGCCATGTCACAAGAAGGACAGAGCCACCCCAGCAAGCTGAGCAGAACAAACCCAGGAGTGGCCCACTGAGCTGTGGTGAAGGCCGGGAACTGGAAGGGGACCAGCTCTGGGAGTATTAGGTCCATGTTGTGTCTCTTGGAGCACCCAGTCACTGCAGCCACGGGCTGTTCATGGGGCCACAGGGTTAGTTTTCTCTGAGTCCTGCAAAAACATCTCATCATTTACAGAAACCTGGAGGGTACATGACCCTGTGTGATCCCTTCCATGTGTTGCCCCTGTTTACAGCAATGTAACTATCAACTTCAACACATTTACTCCATATTTACTATTGTCTCCTGTGTGAACAGAAAAAGAATCAGGATGTGCAAGTACAATCTTCTTTCTCGCTTTACGTGCTCTGTTTGCATCAATTGCAATTATTCAGTAAACATTTTTAGAAAATAGAAAAAATGTATTTAAAAATAATTAGGTGACATCTCTCTGTGTAGCAGTCTTTACCTCCTAAGTCTCTGTAAAGCTTATAATCTGCAATCCTCCAGGATCTGTTCTCCCTTTTTTAGCATCCACGTCATCATATCAAATTCCTCTTCTCTCAAGAATGCTTATTTTGGGGGGGAGAGGAGGAGGTTAGAGGTGGTGTGTTAAATCTATGTAGTGAACAAGCTATTTGCTAGACTCCCAGTGCCCTTAACCTTCCCATTCACCATCATGATCATTATCATTCATCCTTGGAGTCCTATATATTTCCCATGTGGAGGCACTACCATTCAAGAATGACAGCACCATAGTGATTTATATGACTCAGCTAGCTGCCTACTGAACATTTAGTATGTCAGACAAGTGTTTAACAGCTCTTGCATAAAAGGGCTATACAGCCATATTTAAAAACACACATTCTATTTTATGCTGATATATTCCTAGAGGTCCTCTGGGCATGATTTGCTAAAGCTGTGGAATTTCTGAAGGCCTTATTTAATGGACTACTGGGAATTGTGATTGTATTTGGTGTATAGAATTTTAAAATAAAGATGAATACAAAACATTCATATAAATATAAAAGATGTACACCAAGTTGTTTAGGATTCAAAATTTTGTGCATGTATGTGCCCATACATGTGCACATGGTAATAAATAAGCAGTTCATTTTTTTTTTAAAAACCCTTCCCCTGAATGACACTACAACATATAGACCTCCTAGAATCTCCACAAGAGAGCAAAGAAGGTGGTCAAATATGTCTGAAACAGATCTAAAATGGACTATTTCAATTCACCAGAACATCCCCTGCCACCTCCCCAAATCACCTTTTTTTTTTTTTTAATGTGAAGGGATAGAGAAATGCCACCAAACCAAAAAAAAGTAAATTATTTGTCCAGCTCTAACAGGCATAACTTTTAGCATGAGATTTGTGATTATGAATATTACATTTGGTTTCCACAAATATTCAGCTCTATCCATATAAAATCCACAGTTCTGGGAAACACTCCTGCCGGTAAACTTGTTCACTACCATATTCATGGAAAATTGGCACAAAAGAGGTTTCAACACAACAAAGCAAAGTGGTTTCAAAATTCAATGCAATGTTCATGAATAAAATTTCCATTGATCACTCTGCTCCATTTACCCCAATTCAACCAGAAGATAAAGCTCACAAATAATCAATGTGAGAAACAAAAATAATTATCCATCTATCAGCTAAGAGAAATGTCAAGCTTTTGTCAAGTGAAGAAGCCAGCAAAGGGAAGGATGGTCCAATAGTTAGGGAAGAAGCCAGGGACCTGGGTTCAAATCCACATTTAGGGCTTGGCTTCCATGGAGCTATCCTAATTTGCACCGGATGACCATCTGCCCCAAAGTCTCTCTGTGCCTTAGTTCTCCATCTGTAACACTAGGGATAATAGTACTTCTTACTTTCTCGAGGGTGTTGTGAGGATAAATATGTTGAAGATTGGGAGGTAATGGAGGTGCAATAAAAGCTGAAGTTGTTTCAGTAAATATCACGGCTGTGTGATCTAGTTCAGAATGTGATTGTTTGGATGTGCATGTGCAGCTAGCCAGAGACCAGTTTATAAACTAATAGAAGGTGAAAGCAGGACAGGCTGCATTTACAGACCCTGTACATTGCTGGTGTTCCTAAAAGTAAAACAAATCAGAAAAGGTTAAAGATAAATATTTAGCCATGATGCACAGAAGTGGATTGAATCAAGAAACCAAATCCCAGGCATCACACTAAACTACTCCTTACATGTTGAGTTGCTGATTTTTAATGGATACCTTGTGATATATACTCAAATAATGGAGACTAAAATCAAGACCAAAATAAAAAAGAGGAAGAAGCATGATCCCTTCAAATAACATTTTAAGTGCGATTAAAAACACATGCACACAGTGAGCTAAACTGACAGTATTTTCAACTGTAGTCCCAAGTGTTCATCCTTAAAAATGCTTCTGATAAGGGAAAAAATCAGAAGAGATCTTTAAACTAAACAGAAATGAGGAGTAACTACTGATATCTGCCTCCTGGGACTAGAAATTTATGGTAGAAAAAATAATCTCCCCTTTTCAAAAAATAAAATACTTTAGCTACAAGGCACAAAGATGCTCAGATCATGATCTAAGCTTCTCAAAAGCTTCCCTTTGAGATGGTCATGTGTGCCACTACAGGAAATCAATAGATGTGGCATGCTTCTAAACCACCAAGGCTTGGGATCATTACGCTGGGAAATATAAATCAAGTTAATCATTTTAACTTCCAAAAGATTTAGTTATTGATTTATTCCTCTGATAAAACATTGTTCAGCTCCCTAGGGAATTAACTTTACAATAGCCTTCATGCTGGTAATTTTCTGGTCTTCCCATCATCAAGTATTTACTGGGAATGTTAGTTACTCGGGCAGCTGGTACTTATTATTGTGAAGGAGCTGGCCTGTTACAGCTCGGAACTCATGTTCCTCGCATCTCAAGGTTCCAGAAGTGACATTTAGTATCAACATGGAAAACTCTTTTAGGACACTTGTTAGGTCAGCAAGTACAGATAAAAGAACAGGAAAGGCCAGCAGATGAAAAGAGGGACTTGAAGAGAATTCAGCTGAAAAGCAGATGTGCAAAGGATTGCTGTATGGTCCTGGACCTTTCTATTCCTCGATTTACTCTTTTCAGTACTATTTCCCCTATGTTTATTGAAGATACATTTGCTCTCCTCCCTCTGCGCTGCCCCTTCCACCCCCCACTATTTCTAGTACAACTGGGGACAGAACTTGGATTGTGTGTGGATCATATTTTTCATTTGTGTGTAAAGTCCTTGTACTTTTATTTAGTAAACAATGATGGAAGTAAACATTAACTTTTATTTTACTAGTAGGTCTATGCATTTATTTAAAAGAAATGAGGTAACTGCTAGAAGTTGAAGCCAAATTCACTACTGGCCCAAATACTGCAAACCATTTGACTACAATAAAGGTTGCACCCACTTCCATCCGCAATGAGCTTGGCTGATTGGCTCTAATGTACATTAATGCAGGAGAGAACAGAGAATTAAAGAGGCTGTAGCTACCTTCGATTAGCTGTCACTAGCTGTAAGGTGCACAAAACATGATCAAATTATACACTACTTTGATAGCAGCTGTATGTTTGTAACTAGGGACAAAGTGGGATGGGGCCAGCTGTAATGAGAAAGAGCAGATTTTAATATTACAGAGTGAAAAGAAGAAAGAATCCCATCAGTATCTGAAATGCAAAGGAACCATTGGGGCCGGTTCTGTTCAACATCTTCATTAATGATCTGGATGATGGGATAGATTGCACTCTCAGTAAGTTCGCAGATGACACCAAGCTGGAGGGAATGGTAGACACGCTGGAGGGCAGGGATAGGATTCAGGGAGACCTAGACAAATTGAACCTTTGAGCCAAAAAAAATCTCATGAGGTTCAACAAGGACAAGTGCAAAGTCCTGCACTTAGGACAGAAAAATCCCATGCACTGCTACAGGCTGGAGACTGATCGGCTAAATAGCAGCACTGTAGAAAAGGATCTGGGAGGGTTGGGGTGGATGGGAAGCTGGATAGGAGTCAACAGTGTGCTCTTGTTGCCAAAAAGGCCAATGACATATTGGGCTGCATCAGTAGGAGTGTTGCCAGCAGATCAAGGGATGTGATTATTCCCCTCTAATCAACACTGGTGAGTCCGCATCTGGAGTACTGTGTCCAGGTTTGGGCTCCCCACTACAGAAAGGATGTTGACAAATTAGAAAGAGTCCAGTGGAAAGCAACGTAAATGATTAGGGGGCTGGGGCACATGACATATGAGGAGTGACTGAAGGAACTAGGCTTATTTAGCCTGCAGAAGAGAAGACTGAGGGGGGGATTTGATAGCAACCTTCAACTACTTGAAGGGGTGCTCCAAAGAGGAGGGAGCTAGGCTGTTCTCAGTAGTAACAGAGGACAGAACAAGAAGCAATGGTTCCAAATTGCAGCTGGGGAGGTCGAGGTTGGATATTAGGAAAAACTTTCTCAGTAGGAGGGTGGTGAAGCATTGGAATAGGTTACCTAGGGAGGTGGTGGAATCTCCACCTTTGGAAACATTTAAGGCCCATTTAGGCAAAACTCTGGCTGGGATGATTTAGTGGGAATGGTCCTGATGTTAGCAGGGGGTTGGACTAGATGATCTCATGAGGTCCCTTCTAACTCTATGATTCTATGAGTCACGCAAAGGAGACTTTAAAATGGAGTTTGATAGATACATTCATGAAAAGGATTATGCGAAGGAGTCACCTGTGATACTAAGCGACTGGAGCTGGTGACCCAGGAGTCCTCTTCAACTCCTATAGTCTCATGATAATTTCCCTGCAGCCAATGGTAGATGTCATGAATACTGAGTTGGACTTCATTAGTAACTTCCATCCCATGGATTTGCCTGCACAGCAAATAAAACACATGCAACAACAGGGAAAATTATACTAATCTGACATTTTATGGACACTAAAATCTATTGCCTTTCTTAGATTTTAAGGAGCATTGGTAATGGACATCTGCTTGAAAATTCTGAACTATTAATTATGACACATACTTGGTCCCCACCAGTACAAAATGGATTTAATCTGGATTTTATTTAGGTTTTTTGATAAATTTGTTACTCATGCTTATGATTTTAATTTTATATTAACTACTGTTAGTTTCTTTTTAATCTTTATGTGGCACCTGGAGTGTTAGAAATTTACCCCAGTGTAGAAAGCCTGCACAAAATCTGTGCATCGCTTAAGTCTCACTTAAGGCATTAAAAAAATAAGGTTGAGTAGAGCCTTCCTATGCAGCTAGCATTACTGGAGTCAGTTGGACTATTCACATAGTAGCATACTAATCAGCACAAGTACATGTGGCAGAATCCGAGTCTAAAGAAACACAGGCATAATTGTAATGGAAAATTATTCAAAAGATTACAATGTATTAATAGATAGATAAATTACTGTATTGTGTGTCCCTGAGTGCTATTCTCACAAATTTATAGAGATTAACTAAAAACATCTTATAAATCATTCAGATGCTGAGAAATATCAGATGATCTGAAGGCATTTGGTCAGATGATTAATGATTACGGCTGGCTGGCTGTTTCAAACAGGGGCAAAAAAATAAAAAAAATTTTAAAAAATCCAAACTTCATCTAATGAAAAAAAGGATAATAGCGTTGCAACTACTACAGTAATGAATATTAAGTTGTTTGTAGTGCGGGATTATGATAAAAATCCAAGATTCCTTTTAACTTCAGTAGCTTAAACCTTTTTTGGGGGGGAACCCTAGATGTTATAGCTTTTGTCAAGGAAATCATGTCATAATAAACAAACATTCTCATTAATGGTGGATCACCAGCATCTGACGAAGTGGGATTTTCTCCCATGCAATAAATAAATTGCTCATGCAATAAATAAATGTGTTAGTCTTTAAAAGTACCACCAGACTCCTTGTTTGTTTTGCTGAACTAGACTAACACGGCTACCCCTTTGGAATCAGTTCAGATAAGCACTCCAAAGTTGAGATGCTTCTCCAAATCTCTTGAATAGGTGACATTGATCTAAAAAATCTCACACCAACAGGCATTCTTGTGAGATTTCCAATTGTTACTTTTTCTAGTTAGACTAGAAGAACTTGAAGACCAGCATTTCTCCTGGTATTTTATTGCCTAGGCATTCATAGTACCAATCTCTGATAAAGTTTGGAACTGCAGGTAGTTACAAAAATGAAAAAAAAAAGTGGATGAAGGGAAAATAAGCAAACATTTTCTAACCTCTAAAAGGTTGTCTTCTAATCTGGTGAAGAGATTGAAGCTGATGCCTTATGATTATGTAGCCATTCAAAAAGAACAGAAGTGCTCTGTTTTCCTATTTAAACCTGTAAAGGAAAACATTAAAATCTCTCACTTTGTGGTCTACAGCAAATTTTGCATGTCCTTGGTGTACTTAATCATCAAAGGAATCTAAAAACCACAGCTAGCTGGAATATTATAAGTACAGGAAATTTCCTGGCTAATAAGGTTATGCTAAAAAATCCCACTGATTTTTTGGGAAAGTACCAAAGTGGATAAATGGGATTAAAATACTTCAAATCAGAATTACAAAAACATGAGAGTGGCAATTCTCAGTTATCTTGAATTGGTTTGGGACTTTAAACATAACCCAAGATCCTGATAAAAGAGAAAAAATATATATATTGTGGGTGTAAGCAAATGCAACTGCCTTGACATCACATTTATGCCAGCTATGAATTCAGTCCAAAGCATATGATTGGCTCCAACATCTGTCATTGCTTAAGGTGTGGCTTTTGTGTCATTGCTTAAGGTGTGGCTTTTGTGTCATTGCTTAAGGGGTGGCTTTTGTGAGAGCCTGGAGACTGGAGCACACATACACTCACAGCTGGAGAAAAATGTACAATTCCACAGATTTGCATGACAAGTCTATGACTCTGGAGCATCCACAACATCCCCACGGTCTGTAAGCATGACTGAGTATGGCAGATCAGGCCATCCCTTTCGAGAGCAGCACAGATGTAAACCAATCTTCTGCAGTTGTGACAGATACTGGGATATGAACTCTGGCAAACGTAGAAACTAGCAATAGTATCCAAGGAAGTTGTTCTCTTTCTCTTTGCAGCTGTTGACATGCAGTGCAGGACCAAAGAACTATACGAAAGTTTCTATCTAGCATTTCTTCAAACTATATACAAAATAATTCCTCTGGAAATGAGTATAGGACTTCATTTCATTCTTCTTAACATTGCAAAAACCTTTTCCCTTCTTCATCCTCTTCAAAGTAAGCCAACAAGAAGAACCTCCGTGTTAAAGAAACCTCACCCAAAGCAATTATTTCTATGGCGTGTGTCACCCTCATTACTCCTATGTACAACAGGGACCACTGAAGACACTGAAAAGATTTCTGCTACCTTCAGCGGGCTTTGGATTAGACCCACAATTACGTGTTTTGCAATGAACAGCTTCTCTTTGTAAACAAATGCACATGGAACATGGTTTGATGTATACATCATGTAAGGCTGGAACCTCTAACATTGTGAACACCATCTGATAAGAGCTGCACGTCCTCTGCACATTTCCGATTAAGTCACATGGTTCCTAACGCGGTGATGGAAAATGGGAGTGGGTGGTATGTATTGTCATTTCAGATGGGCCTGGACTTTGTAACACATTGATCATGTTTTGCTCTTTTTGACTTGCGGGGAAGTGGGAGATGCTGAGTACTTCATGGGAACAGGCCCAGCGTATATCAATATCCTTAAGTGAAGAGCAAAAAACAAGAATATCAGAACAATCTATTATCTTGAGAAAATTTATTCTATTTAACAACAGAGAGAGCTGTGTTTCTCATTTCCCAGGGCATCATCCACTGGGCACTCAAGGGGCCACACTCCACAGGTTGACCCATCTCTTTCCCCCAAAATGGCAGCAAAATCACACAGGTACTAAGACCCAGATGAAAATGAATGAAGGAAAAGGAAGATGCTCTGCTCTCTCCTGTTCTTCTCCTGCTGCCACTGCACATTCCTGCTCAACCTGCAGTCCAGCCATTCCTCTTCCTTCCCTTCCTCTCTACCTCCACACATATACAGCAGGAGGTGCAGGCTCCATAGCATCTTCCCCACAGCTGAACACTGTGCAGGTGGGGCAGGAGGGAGAAAGCCTTTTCCCCACCAGAACCTTCTCCTCTCCTTCTTCCCACATCGCACTCAGCACATAACCACTCCCACTCAGCACCCCAAACCAGCTGCCATTTCTATTACACAGAGTTTAAGGTAAAAATAAGAAACCGTGGCTAGGTTTTGGGTCCTGGAGGTGAAAAAGTTTAGAACTACCGAAAGAGAGGGAGGGACCTCCTGAATGCAATGAATCTTCACTGTGACACCTACAGCTAAATAGTTAGTGCTGCGTAGTCCACACCACAGCTGCTCCATGGATTCTTCGGCAGAAATCTGTCTAGCTATAAAATAATACACTACTCAGCAGTTCACAGCTACAAAATATCCTCAGTTGTGCCAGAATGGTATAATCAGAGCAGGGGAGTTTGCAGGGTGTACCGTTTTGGGGGGAAAAAACCACAATGAAAGGACCGGACTGCTAAATCTTCTGGTGTATGTCAGTGTCTGTTTCTGTAAGCTTCTCAAGACATGTGATTCATGCAAGAGTCTGCGTGTTTGTTTGACTAATGCTTGCTCTCACATCAGATAACCACATTTTCTTTGACCTCCTTACTGAAAGTGCTACTGATGGATGAAGGAAAAAAAATATATAAAAGAAAGAGGAAGGTCTGTGTGGGAATTTGACTGGAAATAAAATGATCCTACGTACACACTGTACATCACAGTAAGATGATCCTACGTATGTTTGTAGATAAAGAATACACAGAAGACAGATGAAGAGAGACTGGGTATTTGCTTAATGTAGATCATCATTAGAATTATCCTGTGGTACATTTGAAGATTAGTCTGCAAAATTCTTGACTGGAATCATTTTTGCGTCCTAAGGTTTTGCAATGGTAATCAATACTACCGTCATTATGGCAGAAGTGCATAATGGGAAGCCAGCTAATGAAGATCATTAAAATGATACCATATACTGTAAAACTGATTGATGAGGGAGGTGCACTGCACAGATCTTTAATACATCTAAAATGGTGCATTTCTTTCTTAGATTCAGGACAACATATACTGCCACAATAATTCTGCTGAATGCCAGAGTTCAAAGGATTGGAGTTAGAGCAATAGACTGCCTTCTAGCTGCTGGACATTTAGCTGTATGACACAGCAAAATACCACATACAAATGTCAAAGATCATCTCTAGTTTCTGACGGAGATTCTCAAAGCCATTTACGGGATTTGACTGTTCCATAATGGGAATTGTGCATCCAAAGCTCTTGAGCAGATATTCAGCATAGAAATTCTCATTCTATGAGCATGGCTTAGATAGAAAAAAGGATGATGGCTTAATCTTACTCCATGCAATTATGGTGGTGGGGAGGAAAGGGTTGAGTATAAGTGAAGAGTATGCAATAAGCTAGGAAGAAGGAGGCGTGGGGAGAACTGGCACATTCCATGACCCACAGAGCAGCCTCAGAGTGAGAAAATCCAGAAACAAAATCCAATGGGTCTGCGTAACCAGCCAAGAGTTTCTCTGCAAGCCTGGAAACAATTAACTAAAGCCTCACTAGAGTGTAAAAAGCCAGTGGAGGAGAGCTATGAGACACAAAACCAAAATGCACTATTGTGGCTAAGGGAAGAAAGGTGATGGCTGCCATATGGCGGCTGCATGAAAGAGGAAGTGGGGTGGCAACCAGCTGGACAGAGGCCAGAAAAGCTGGGAGTAAGTGGGAAAGCAGCCATGTAGAGTGGGGAGTGATAAGCAAGGAGGAAGGGATCCCCCCAGCATGCAGGGTTTAAAAAAAAAAATAGCAGAAGCTAGGCGTCTGGAAAAGGAAGAAAACCTTCCAATATGAAAAACAAAGACACCACCCTGAGAAAGGGTAATGCCTTCTCCAGCAGGCTAACTACAGAGGCAGAAAGAGAATCACCAGTAACGAAGCATAGGTCTACGCTACAAGCTAGGGACATGATTTCTGCCTTGCACACATATCCTCGCACTAGCTTTCTTCTGCACTTGTGTGCTAGTAGAACAGCTATAGTAGCACAGATGATGGCTGCCCCAGCTAATCTCCCCTATCATGGCACCACTACTACTTCAATGTATTCAAGTAACAGCTTGTGCTAGTTTATGTGCACGCAGGCTGGGAATCGCATCCCAGCTCACTGTGCAGATGTAGGCTGAGCCTGCCGAACAATGCTACCTATAAAGTGGAGTGACGTTACCTAAAAACACAACTATCAGAGCTGGGTTTTGGAGGCAGCAAAAAGCCTTGGATAAATATATTATCTAACTCTCCATCTATTAGGATGAAAGTTAACAGGGGTTAAGAATTTCAATTACAAAGAATAAACAGACAAGAATGTCCCTTATCACTCTTAAAATCATAGAAATGTTGGACTGGAAAAGACCTCGGTAGGCCACCTAGTCTAGTCCCCTGCACAGAGGCCAGGCTAAGGGCGTGTCTACACTGGGAGTGGGATTGCCATTCGATTTTAGGCTGTTGAATCACATAAGGCAAAGGCAAGTGATCACATCAAATGGTTTGCTTGGGGTCTTGTGTCCCCACTGCTCACATTACTTCCTGGAATGCACTGCACTGTGGGTAGTAGGCGCAGAGGTTTGTGGGAAGGCAGTTATCCTCTGCTCACTCCTCCTCCCCTCTTCTCTAAAGAAAAAAGAAAGCAAGAAAATCTATCCTTGTTGTTTCTCTGCTGCTGGCACAACAGAGAAAACTTCCTGGGGCCGCAGGAAAAGCAGAAGCTATGTTGCTATGGTAAAGCAGACAGGAAAAATCAGAAAAGCTGCTCTCTGGCAACATGGAGCTAAATTCAAATTGTTGATTTCAACCTCAGTGCTATGCCACTTGCAGAGATGGTGTTAGCAGGTCAAATTACAACTCCATTTTTTTTTTTAATTTACTGCTCTGACAGTGGAGACATAGGCTGTGAAGGTTGAGGTAAGCAGTAGATGTCAAACTTCACTGTCATTGTAGACCAGGGTTATATATTATCTCAACCATTCCTCACATACATTATCTTACCTGTTCTTAAAAACCTCCAGTGATGGAGATGCCCCATCTTCTCTATGGAATTTGCTCCCGTGCTTAACAACCCTTCCAGTTCAGAAGTTATTTCTAATGCTAAATTTAAATATTTTAGTGCAAAATTGTTCCCTTGTCACTTACTTCTCGTTCTGTCTCAGTGATTAAAAACAATTTGCCGCCCTCCTCTTTATAACACCCTTTTACGTACTTTAAGACAGTTATCATATCTTCTCTCAGTCTTCTCAGCTCCAAACTAAACAAATCCAATTTTTTCAATCTTTCTTCATAGGTCATGTTTTCTATAACTTTAATTTTTTTTTTTTTTTTTTTTTTGCTCTTCCCTGGACTGTCTCCAATTTGTCCACATCTTTCCAGAAGTATGATGCCCAGAACTAGACGCAGTATCTAGTTAAAATCTTATCAGCACTGAGTAGAGTGGTGGAAGAATTACTTCTCTCGTGTCTTGCTTACAGGACTCATGCCAATATATCCCAAAATCATGTGTGAAGGGGTTTTTTTTTGTTTGCTTGTTTTTTTATTTTTTTCTTGGATACAGTATTACATTGTCAATTCAAATTTAGTTTGTGATCCATTATTATCCCCAGATCTTTTTTGGAATTACTCCTTCCTAGACTGTCATTTCCTATTTTGTATTCATGCAATTGATTAGTCCATCCTAAGTATAGTACTTTGCATTTGTCTCTATTAAATTTCATTGTGTTTATCTCAGATCATTTTTCAAAATTTCAAGATAATTTTGAAGTCTAATCCTGTCCTCTAGAGAACTTGCAACCCCTCCTTGCTTGGTATTGTTCACATACTTTGTAAGTGTATTTTCTATGCCATTATCCAAATCATTTATGAAGATATTGCTTAGAACCAGATCCAAGGCAGATCTCCACAGGACAAACCCCACTTGATATGCTCTTCTTTCTTGATTGTAAACCATTAATAACTACTTTCTGAATATTTGTTTTAAAACAGTTGTGCACCTATCTTGGGCTAGGCTATATTTCCCTAGTTTGTTTATGAGAAAGTCATGTGAGAAGGCACCAAAAGCCTTACTGTAGTTGAGATATTAGGACATTAGGTTGGTTCATCATTTGTTTTTGAGAAATTCTTGCTGACTATTGCTTATTTTCCTATAAGTGTTTACAAACTGATTCCTTGGTTATTTTATCCATTATCTCTCTGGATAGTGAAGTTAAACGGACTAGTCGTAATTCCCTGGTTTGTCCTTATTCTCCTTTATATAGATAGGTGCTACACTTGCCCTTTTTCAGTACTCTGTGATTTATTGTCCTCCACTAGTTCTCAAAGATAATTGCTAATGGCTCAGAGAAATCTTCGACCAGTTCCTGAAGTATTCTCAAATGAATTTCAGCAGACCCTGCCAACTTGAAAACATCTAACTTGTATAAGTAATTCTTAACTTGTTCTCCTGTTTTAGCCTCAGACCTTCCTGCATTTACACTGATATTCACTATGTTAGTTGTCCAATTACTGCTAACTTTTTTGGCATTTCACCCTTCTGCCATTTCCACATTTTGTTATTGTCTCTCTCCTAACTGAGTAATGGGCCTACTCCATCCTTGGTCGTCTTCTTGCTTCTAATGTATTTGTAAAAAAAATTATTTTTAACCCTTTATATTCTTAACTAGTTTAATCTCATTTTATGCCTTGGCCTTTCTCATTTTGTCCCTACATGCTTGTTGGGTGGGGGAGGGAGGGATTTTTTTTATATCCATTCTTTGTAAGTTAACCTAATTTCCATTTTTGTAGGACTTTTTTGAGTTTCAGTTCATTGACAATCTCCTAGTTAAGCAATGGTTGTCTCTTACTATGCTTCCTATTTTTCCTGTGCACTGTGATAGCAAATTTGCTGCGATCAGTTTGATCTTTCTGGTTTGATTGGGAGGTCAGTGAAGACCCCCCTCACTGGGAGGGCATTTCTCTTTGACTCAGTGCAATGGAGACGCCACAGTAAGTAAGCGTTAGAAAGTTAAAGGGAGATATGTACGTTATTTTACATATCTTGTATATCTCCTTTTGACTCCTGCTGAATTCTGTGGCAAGTGTAGACATGGCCTTACACTGGCTTTCCATGGGATCTCACCTTCCAGTTCTTGGAGTGCCCCGTAACCCTCCAGCAGCCACAGGGCTCAGCCCTACCCTGCCATGCCACAGCACTTGGCCCTTCCTCCCTGGCTTTGACTCACCTGCCAGTTGCAGTGCCTGGCCTCAGCCCCTTCCTCCTCCAGCTGCAGCACCTGCCCCAGGTCTTGGCACTCAGCTCCTGGCCTCAACATCTGGCCACTCAGGCTCTGAACCACTGCTGTCTCTGAGGCCCATGGGAACAACCTTGGCTCTCTGACTGTGTCCCAACTCACAGCTGCAGCCCTGGCCCCAGCTGGAGAGGGCACAGGGCAGCACAGACCATGGTTAGAGAGGGTGTGGGGTCAAAAGATTGAGGACCACTGTTCTATACCAATATTCCAACCACATTTGTCCAACCATGTTTCTGCAATGACAATTATGTCAATATTGCAATTATTCACTAGTATTACTAGTGAATCCTGTCCCTGTTGATTCCCTGTACTTCTTGCATTATTGAGACATCTAAAATATTCATTCGATTTCCCCCTATATATTCCCTCTTCTCTCTCTTTTGTCCCTGCTTTTGTTGCTCATGTCCCACCCAGATTCCAACCCTTCATCCAGCTCTCCAATGTTTTGGACTTACCTGGAGGCTTTTGTTTTCTGCCCCCATCAAACCTAGTTTACAGCCCAGGAGGATAGCCAATCTGTATTTGAAGATATTCTTCCTCTTCCTGGGTAAGTGGACCCCGTCTCTGCTCAGCAGTCCTTCTTCATGAACAGCATCCTATGGTGAGGAACGCTGAAGCCCATCCTGTGACACAGTCCATGCAGCCATGCATTCACCTCCAGGATGTGTTTGTCTCTGCCTAGGCCTCTAGCCTTGACAAGAAGGATCAATGAGAACACTGCCTGAGCCCCGACTCCCTTCACCCTTCCTTCCTCCCGTTCTCAGTTTTGATCTGTTCCGGGTTGTTAGTGCCCACCCAAATGAGCAGCATGGTGGAGTAGTGAGAAGGGCAGTGCTTTTTTTCTGCCGGAACGCACCGGAACGGCGTTCCGGCACCTTTTTTTCCCCGCCGGTGCTCCCTCCCAGCTGTGCAGGCTGGGCCGGGCTGGGGAGATTTAAATCTCCCGCCCTGAGCATGCGCAGTTACAGCGTGCTCAGGGCGGGAGCGGACTGGCCGGCAAGCAGCTCTGCCGGCTGTCCCTGTGGTTCCCAGCCTCCGGCCAGGTAAGGGGGCTGGAGGGAGGCCTGGAGAGGGGTGGGGGGACAAGGAGACGG
>ML685789.1:10669066-10710419 GCA_007922175.1 Pelusios castaneus
CTGTTTAGGGAAGCCCCTGGGCCTCCCCAAACAGCTGGAGCACCGGCAATTGCAGGCACAGGGGCCTCCAGCTGGCGGGGAGACCCCGAGGCTTCCCCACAGCTGGAGCGCAGTCCCAGCTAGGAGGGAGCGCGGGGCTCCCTCCTAGCTGGGACCCGAGCACGGGTCCTGGCAAAAAGGGAGCCACCGCTTCCTTCTGGCCGGGACCATTCAAGATTCTCTAAGTCGACTTAGTATGGCCCACCTTAAGTCGACTTAGAGAGTCTAATGTAGACTCTAAGTCGACTTAAAGTCGAATTATTCAAGTTGACTTAGTAAAGTAGACCTAAATTCCCCAGTGTAGACATAGCCATGTTGTGCAAAGATTATTACAACAGTGTGTAGCAAGTAACCACAAGTGTGCTTTGGGTCACAGTACTAAATCTGAAATATCTAATTTAGGGCCAGAGGAATCTATTTTAAAACAGCTAAAAGATAGTCATCTCTGTGATCTAAAGAAATAAAGTATTTGGGAATCAATATTTCTTTTAACAATCAAGATATATGAAATCATTTTCCTCATTATTTCCAAACTGAAAAACAATTTATTGTATTAAAAAAAATACATTTGTCTTGGCAAAAATTAATTAGTTTCCAAAAATATTTTCCTATTTCAGGCTCCACCAACATTGATATGAACAGAGAAAATTCAAACAAGAATTATTAGGTTTGTATGGGACAATCGGTTCCCAAAAGTACTCTATATAGACCCATTTTGGAAGACAGAGATTGGCAGTATCAACTTTACAGAGATCATAAAATCGTAGATGTGTAGGACTGGAAAGGACCTCAGTAGGCCATCTAGTCCAGTCACTTTCACTCAAGGCAGGACTAAATAATAACTAGACAAATGATTCCCACTCTGTGGCCCACAGGCCAAAAGTGGCCTGCGGGGTCTTTCAAAGTGGCCCACCACTCCATGCCTGTTATCTGCAGAAGGAAACCACTTCCTGAGGATCTAGGCGGAGCACATTGCTGCGGGGCTACAAGACTGGTGCAGACTCCTTGCTGCAGCCAAGGGGATGGGAGATAGGCCCTCCCCCACACTGGCTGTAGTAAGGGACACGGCCAAGCTTTCCACCAAGACCATAGGTGCTGAGGTCCCCGTTGAAGCCAGGAGTGGAATATTGATATCCCATCAAAAGGTACATGTGGTTTACATGCTGCAGACAGGGGGTAAGGAGGACAGGTGATCAGCAAGGAAGTCCTCATTGAACTCCTTTCATCGGGAAGCAGTAGGGTAGGAGTAGGGGAGCCAGAGACTGGTGGCCCTTCAGGGTTGTAAAAAGGGTATCTGTGGCCATGAGCTGAAAAGGTTGGGAACCACGGAACTAGACCATTCTCGACAGGCATTTGTCTAACCTATTCTTAAAAACCTCCAATGACCCAAGTGTCCCAACCTCCATAAGCAATTTGTTCCTGTGCTTAACTACCATGATTTGACATTTTTCCAAATGTCCAACCTAAGCTTCCCTTGCTGTAATTGAAGTCCACTGCTTCTTGTTCTGTTCTCAGAAGTTAACAGGAACAATTTTTCACCTTCCTCCTTGTAACAACCTTTACATACTTGAAAACTATTACGTCCTCCCCTGTCTTCTCTCCAGACTAAACAATTGCTATTTTTTTTCAATCTTTCTTCATTGGTCATGTTTTTTAGATCTTTAATCATTTTTGTTGTTCTCCTCTGGACTTTCTCCAATCTGTCCACATCTTTCCTGAAATGTGGCATCTGGATCTGGACACATTACCCCAACTGAGGCCTTATTTGTGCAGAGTACAATAGAAGAATTTACTTATGTCTTGCTTATAACAGTCCTGCTGATTCATCTCAGAATGATGTTCATTTTTTTTTTGCAAGTGTTACACTGTCTGTCCTCACTCTCATCATAATTGCTACCCACACTTTTTGATATTTGCTTTTTACCCTCAACATTTCTCATAGCAGAATGCATTATTAATCCCCTACCTTAATTCACTCACTTGGTTTGAACAATTTATATTTGGGGAGTATTTTTAGGGACTAAAGATTAAAGTATGGCAGATGGCTTTTTTCTTGCTCTCGTTCTTGGCAGCACTTTATGACCTAACAGGCTTCTTTTCTATGCAACGTGCATAGAATTCTTCCCCCGGCGGTAGCTGTGTTGCTTGGTGGTGGGTATACATTCATGCTAAATGTCCTTTATCAGTCTTTCTAAGGAAAACTTGATGCTTTCTTTTCTGTTCTACATCATGCCCATCTTCTACACTTGACTCTAAGGGGTTGCTAAATTCAAGGTAAGCACAAAATATCACCTTGATTACTTTGTATCACAATAGTGCTTAGAAACTCCAAATGAGATCAGAACCCGGTTGCACAAGCTGCTGTACAAACACATTAATAAAGTCTCTGCTCCAGGCAGCTGGAAATCTAGACAAGACAGACAAAGGAAGTATTATCTGCATTTTACAGTTCGATTAGGCAATTTGTCCAATGTCCAATAGGGAGCCTGAGAAGAGATGGAACTGAACTCAGATTTCTTGAATCTCAGTGCCTTACATATAAGAACATCCTGCCTAATATTTAGCATTTATAAAGCATTTTACATTTTCAAAGTGCTGAAGACACTGACAAACCCTCATGCTGCCCTGTGAAATTTGTGGGTTGCACCTTCATTTTGCAGAGGAAAACAAGACACAGGAGTGAAGTGACTTGCACAAGATCATAGAGAAGTCCTTGAAAGAATCAGCATGAACACTCAGGACCTTCCTGAATCACAACCTTTAACTCATTTCTCTTGCCCATGTTGCTTTCCAGTGAAGACTAATCCAGTGTTATTTCCATTAACTGGGGTCATTTTAAAACTAGCTAGATGTTGAGACATCCTAGACCTACCATAATAGGCTGATCTGGCTTTCTACTTAAAGCAGGAATAAAACCCCCTTTTATACCAACAAATGATTAAATTTAAGCTTCAGATTAACCTGCTCTCTGCCTTGAATTTTTATACAGTCCACGTGTTTGTGTGTAAATGTGTATAGATAAAATTTTGCATCTTTGCTTAAGGAAGTATGTAAAAATGCTCTTTTGGAGGTTTGGAGCAGAATGTCTCACTTTTTTTTTCAGATCACTCCAACTAAAGAACCACAGCACCTAGAAACCACAGACAGCACACTTCTGAAATGCTGGTGTGAGTGATCTAAATGTGACACCGTCAAAGCCATTCCCCTCATCTGTCACAACATTAAATAGCTCCCTGCCAATAGCTACCAAGGTAGTTCTACCCAGTCATCCACTTCTTGTCTTTGACCTCTCCCCAACTCACCAGCACGGTTCAGTGCAAAGCCGTGAGAGCCAAGGAGGAGGACTTATCATATAGACACTGGCTGGCTGGTGTGCAGAGGGATATGCCCATTATGAAGGAAGGAGCACACGACACGAGGTGAGACTGAAGGAACTAGGCTTATTTAGTCTGCAGAAGATTAGAGTGAGGGGGGATTTGATAGCAACCTTCAACTACTTGAAGGGGTCCCCCAAAGGGGAGGGAGCTAGGCTGTTTTCAGTGGTGACAGAAGACAGAACAGGAAGCAATGGTTTCAAATTGCAGATGGGGTGGTCAAGGTTGGATATTAGAAAAATCCTCCCCCTAGGAAGGTGGTGAAGCATTGGAATGGTTACCTAGGGAGGTGGTGGAATCTCCATCTTTGGAAACATTGAAGGCCCGGTTAGCCAAAACTCTGGCTGGAATGATGTAGTGGGAGCAGTCCTCCTGTTAGCAAGGGGTTGGACTAGATGAGGTCCATTCCAACCCTGAGATTCTATGACATGCTGCCCTGCTTCCTAGAAATTCCCTGGTTGGCTGAGACTCCCTCCTTTTCCTACCTCACAGAGCCCTAGACCCCAGATCCAGTCCAAGCCCAAACATCTGCACTGCAATTAAGCAGTCCCTTAGCCCAAGACAGCTGTGCAGTGCAGATATACCCTAAGACTCCACCCTCTGGCCTGATAGGGCCAGTATACTGCATTTCAACCAGTTATACACTGAAGGTGTCCAGCGCTACAACTAATTAACTGTGTTAAGTCAGGATTCATGAAAGCTACATTTACACTGCATTCAGGAAGGTGCTTGCCAGCTCCGGTAAAACTTGCCAGCTCCGGTAAAACTAACTAAAGCGCAGTGAAGCCAGGGCA
Organism: Pelusios castaneus; assembly: GCA_007922175.1. Classification (NCBI taxonomy): domain Eukaryota; kingdom Metazoa; phylum Chordata; order Testudines; family Pelomedusidae; genus Pelusios; species Pelusios castaneus. The sequence continues at coordinate 10,673,274 of ML685789.1, forward strand.
GCTTGGGCGTGGCTTGGCTTAGCTGCCCAAGTACAGTCCTAGCAGGTCAAGGTGAGCAGCCCAAACTACCCCAGTACCATGTACCCTAAGGAAACGTCGACACCGAGTTTTAAAGCCTGCAATAGTGAGTCTCAGAGCCCAGCTCTTCAGACTCCAGCTTGTGCTACAGTGCTGAAAACAGCTGTGTAGACGTTGCAGTTTGGGCTGGAGCTCAGGCTCTGAAGCGCATCCTCCTCCCTGAGCTTCAGAGCACAATATCCAGCCTTCACTCAACGCGTACACAGCTGCTATTAGCACTGTAGCGGAAGCCCAAATCTGCACAGACCATCTCCAAGACTCACTGTTGCAAGCTTTTAAATGAAGTGTAGACAAAGCCCCAGGTGCTTGACAGACGTTGCATAGCTGTAGCCCTGGTATTGTTCTCAGTCTAATTATTAGATATGTAGTTTCATGTTCTCTCAACATCAATAAATAAAACACATCCCCCTACCACAGATTTTCAGAATTCCTCTGTTATTCCTAGTAGGTCTGCAATACCTTTTCCATTTCTGTTGAATTTCTAGTTTATTATTTTTAAGCCATGTTGGTTTTTCCCCTTACCTTTTGGTGTAGATTGCTGGAATGTAGACTTCCAGTTTTATGTGCTCGACTCCTCCATTCCTTTTATTTATTTTTTGACCATACATTGGTCGCTATCTCCAAGCAATTTCCTTAATATAATAACCATCTGAAAACTCTGCTTTCCATATAGTTACTTAATATTTTATCCTTCTTAGGACCCAGAGTTAGACTAGCTCCTGTAATATTTTACAGTCCTTCACTTCTACATATTGAACTTATCATTACAAAGACCATCCTACAGTTTAGTTACTACAAAAACTTAGGAAAATCAATTACAGTCAAATTATCTAGAGTTAGTTCAAACTAAAAAAAAGTTTCCAGCCGTAGAAATAATATCTTTGAAGAAGGTTTTGAATTCAAGTGCATATCAGGAGGAGTTTGGAGTGCTCTCATACATGGATAGAGGAAGAACAAACTGACTATCTGATCTCTGAGAAAGGCTTAGTATTCAGCTCATTATGATTCTGCCCCAAAAGGTTGACAGAATTTAAATCATAGAATCTTTGGGCTAGAAAGGACCTCATGAGGTCATCCAGTCCAACCCCCTGCTAAAAGCAGGACCATTCCCTCTAAATCATCCCTGCCAGGGTTTTGTCTAAAAGGACCTTAAATAGCTCTAAAGACAGAGATTCCACCACCTCCCTAGGTAACCCATTCCAATGCTTCATCATCCTCCTACTGAGAAGGCTTTTCCTAATATCCAACCTCGACCTCCCCAGCTGTAACCTGAAACCATTGCTCCTTGTTCTGTCCTTTGTTAATACCTAGCTCCCTCCTCTTTGGAGCACCCCTTCAAGTAGCTGAAGATAGCTATCAAATCCCACCTCAGTCTTCTCTTCTGTAGACTAAATAAGCCTAGTTCCTTCAGTCTCTCCTCATAAGTCATGTGCCCCAGCCCCCTAATCATTTTCATTGCCCTCCACTGGACTCTAATTTGTCCACATCCTTTCTGTAGTGGGGAGCCCAAAACTGGACACAGTATGCCAGATGCGACCTCACCAATGCTGAATAGAGGGGAATAATCACATCCCTGGATCTGCTGGCAACACTCCTACTGATGCAGCCCAATATGCCGTTGGCTTGTTTGGCAATAAGGGCACACTGTTGGCTCATATCCCACTTCCCGTCCACCATAACCCCCAGGTCCTTTTCTACAGTGTTGCTACTTAGCCGATCGGTCCCCAGCCTGTAGCAGTGCATGGGATTTTTCTGTCCTAAGTGCAGGACTTTGCACTTGTCCTTGTTGAACCTCATGAGATTTCTTTTGGCCCAGTTCTCCAATTTGTCTAAGTCTCCCTGAATCCTGTCCCTGCCCTCCAGCGTGTCTACCATTCCCCCCAGCTTGATGTCATCAGCGAACTTACTAAGTATGTAATCTATCCCGTCATTGAGATAATCAATGAAGATGTTGAACAGAACCAGCCCCAGGATCGACCCCTGGGGCACTCCACTCATTACTGGTTGCCAACTAGACATTGAGCCATTGATTCCTATCCGCTGAGTCTGTTGATCTAGCCAGATTTCTATCCACCTTACGGTCCACTCATCCAACCCATACTTCCTTAACTTGCCGATGAGAATGCTGTGGGAAACCGTATCAAAAGCCTTGATAAAGTCGAGTTATACCACGTCAACGGCTCTTCCCACATCCACAAATCCAGTTATCTCATCATAGAGGGCAATCAGGTTGGTCAGGCACGATTTGCCCTTCGTGAATCCATGCTGACTGTTCCTGATCACTCTGTTTTCCTCCAAGTGTTTCAGGATGGATTCTTTGAGGACCTGCTCCATGATTTTCCTCCAAGTGTTTCAGGATGGATTCTTTGAAGACCTATTGTATGTGAGTACACTTGAATATGAAGAATAGAACTACTTCTTTAAAGCAACAAGACACTACCGTGATTAGTGCAGAAATATAGGATTAACAGACTCAACCCCAAGTTTAAAACTAGACAGATCACATCATTGACACTCCAGCCCTCAGCCTGAACTTTTGCCATGGAATCAATATAAATGTGACAGTATTTGAGATTGACTTAAATCTTTAAACCAGTGATTTCCAGATTAACAACTTTCAGTTATGACACTTCAGTCTCCAATGCAACAGCGACCATAATATGGTCGAAGAGATGTCAAATTAATAACTGAAACCCAGGCTGAAATATAGACTATAAAACAATGTTATGTAGGTATCATTTATAAATTGTCAAGCAGTAAGTTTGCATGGTCTGAATGTAATGGACATTAAAAACAAAACAGAAAGCGAAGAATTATTAGAGGAAGACAGGAAGGAAGTCTGTCTCACACACGTGCAAAAAGATTTCCAACAGAGGAGAAAAATTCAAACTAGCATCCCTTTGAAAATAGCAACATTCTGAATGGTCTTAATTCATCACCATTTTAAAAGTAACAAGAACATAGTTTAAATGAGAAGGGACAGATGGGTCCTCAGCTGATGTACAATGATACTGTTCCACCATGTCAGTGGAGTTGCATTAATTTACACCAGCTAAGGTTCTGGCCCAGAGTGATTTTTTGATGGGGGAGGAGGGAGGCTGGGAGGGAGAGGGGGAATGACAGGGTACAACATGCTGAAAAGGTGAAGAACAGGAAGTGCAGGGCTTAATTTGTGAAACTCAATTTTACCTTTATTTTTGAAACAATGTCCAATTACAAATAAATAATTCATATAATATAACTCAGTTATGATACACACTTTTTCAGACTGCTCATATTAACAACCAAATCAAGATTACATTGAAAATGAGTTTGCATTAAATAACCAATTACAATAATATACAACTGGTCATTCAATTACACTTTTAGCCCGGTCTATTGTGTACAAACTTTAAAAAAGAGACCCCTTCTCTGAACAGTATAGAAGACACAGATGTATACAATTTTCTTACAAGCTCAAATAAATGAACACATCACATATATAAAAAATGCTGCAGCACGTGGTCTAAGTGGAGTTCTAATACAGAAAAAAAAGCTTGTGAATTTCAGCAGCATAAATATAAAAGTTTACTGCTATGGACTCATCCTCTCTGACAGTTTCTGCCTAAATTTACTAGCTTTATAGGATGTTTTTATGTAGGGTTTTCAATGCCATACATTTCTCCTCATCCTGTTTATAAAACTTATAGCACATAGACATGTGCTATATTTTGAGTTCAAATTGCACAAAGCTTTTAACTTCAAATTCAGCAAAATATTTTACTGCTGAGAAGACACAGCTTCCCCTTGAGGTACAGTTTCTGCAAACTGCAATAGCAGCAGCATCAGTAAACTTGCCAGGTCTTTTCTAACATTTAATTTTTAATTTCCTAATCACATTGAGAAGCTTTGTTTTTTTCCCCTAGAAAGAACACTTGTGACATCTAGATTGAAGTTTCAACCTAAAGTCTTGAAGTGTTTCAAAAATAACACAAAAAAATCAAAGAAAATCCAGATGATTTGTGCCAACTATTCATCATTCATTCCTGGTTCTTTCTAGGTCAGTTAGCCCTCTTTTATAATGCAATTCAAAAATCCATAGCTATGTACATTTTCACATGGGGATAAGGAGCTAATGATCCCCACTTTCCCATTGATTCAGAATTTTAGGAATTTTACATGGTTTCTTGTCAAGATCATTCTTTTCAAGAGCCAACTTTTAGGTCTTGAATTGACTGTCTGCTGCAGTTCCCACTCCATATTTGTATTATGAGAACCTTGAAAATGTGGAGACTAAACTCAGTTTTTATTTTGAAAAGAAGTTCAGCACCCTTCTCGCTGAAAAATTAACCTTGAAAATGGACACAAATATTACTACTGAAAGCCTACGGCCGATTTTTAAAAAAAACTTTATTGATTCTTCATAGTCCACTGTGGCTTTTAGAACACGTGGAATGGGGAGAAGGGGAGGCCAAAAAGAGATGGCTGCAGACCAGTTCATAACTGGGATCTGGTGTCACACAGGCTACTAATATTAGGGTTCCCATGAACTGCCTCCCAATAGAATTGTTCCTCTGCTAAGCAGCTAGCATGCCCTATGACCAGAAGCTCAAGCACTGAAGTGACAGCTCGAGCACCAAAGATGTTTTATAGCTCAATGGACTTTAAATACAAGGGAGACGTATTTAAATTTTAGTTATGGCATGGCCTCCTTTTGTGGCCCTGGTCATTAATGTAACCTTTCTGCCTTAGAGCCTGCTCCTGAGACACTCTTGAGTACCCACAAGTGACTTGAACAGGTGATGCTGATACTCATTATCTCATAGAATCAGGCCACTTGTCTCACCACTTAAAGAAAAGGCTATAATTCTTATAAAAAATGTTTTAGGGCCCTCCTCCCCACCTCAAAAGTTCTAAGGCCTGGTTCTCTAAGTGGAAACTCGCAAATAGTTCTACTGGCTTATTTTCACATTCTGTAGAGAAAACAAAGGCTTTATCTTTTCCAAAACCAATGTGATGTTTACAGAAACTGGAACCATTGGCCTACAGTAGTTTAAAAGTATATCAGAAAAGAAAATTGGATTGAAAAACAGATGTGCAGTTAGATTACAGTCCAACCTTCTGCAGAACTGGAAGGAAAATGAAGATTTATTTACAAACTAATGATAAAATATCTGTTGGTTACTGTGATTTATCCAAAGTGAATTTAAGATCTTAACAATATGCTTTAAAATACTATTTCTTTCAGAATTCTGCTTCTGGATTAATCAAATTTCGAATTTTAAAATATACGGCAGAATGCAAGAAGTGGATTTAAGATGCTGGACATATATTAGCCATTGCTGGATTACTTTTATTTTTCTAGAATCACAAAAAAGCAATTTGCAATCTTGAACAAAGTATAATGCCTCCTTCCAGGTGCAGGTTTATGAACCTCTTTGAACCTTTATGAACCTTTTAGCTTCTTGATGCCCTTTGACAAGAGTGAAAATCCACATTTTATTAACATTTTTCTATACCTAAAATACAGCGACACTTTCCTTTGATTCAAACATTTCCTACATTTAGTTTTATCTTTATATAGCTATCATGTGCTAATAACCTGCTTTAGATTCAGATCATGAAGTATAGATTCAATTACGGTGGCCTCACTAGCTCATTTTTCACACAAGTGGGATTTCGAAGCTCTTATTAATTCTGACAATTCCATTTGACTAAATACACCAAACGGTAGAACGAGTTCTCCAACGCCAATAGCAATGCAAATCCATAACAATCCAGTAAGAGCTATTAAAAATACAGCTCACTCTTCCATTATTTAACTTACTGAAACTAGGTATGATGATACATTCAGCTTTCACCAGCACAAGTTACCCACTTGACTTTGGTATCTTACACAACTGCACTGCATAAATAGTGCCAATTTTCATATATTTCAGAATTAAATTTTTCATGAATGTGTAAAGCCTTCTAAAACTTCCAAGATAAAACTTTACAAATGCTAAAAGCAGAAAAGTCGCTTTAGATACTGTATTTCTTTTGTATAGCCAATGCTCTGCTCTTGAACTATAGCATCAAGCAGCGTGAAGATCTGATTTTTTAAATTATAGTTACATACATCATGGATGAGGAGAGAAAAATCTGCAAATTAAAGTCCGTTCAATATCTGTTTCATCACAAAATGCACTGATATATGCCTTTCCACATTCTCCTGTGACCCTGATCAGAATATTTTCTCTAAATTAATATATTAAAAACTAGTAATTAAATACATAACAGAAACAAATTTAGAGGTTCTCACTTTAGATCTAGCTAGCACCCAGAACTCTCTAGATGAAAGCTTCACAGGACTATTTATAATCAACTAAAAATTGAGACTCCTTCTCAAAAATCAAGAATTCGGGTGCAACAATTAAACAAACATTAAAATAAATATAACTCTTACTGACAACACTTCAGACATTTGCTTTCAAAGCAAAAAAGATTATAAACAAAAGATCATGAAATTATTACTTTAGGGAGAGATTTTTTCAAAAGCATAAATGGCAATTAGATGGTCCAAATGATAACTAACTGACCTTTATGCCTTTAAAAAGTTCCCTCCAAAAGATTTGGGCTGCAGCTAGGATTGAACACAACTGTTATCAATGATTTACAAGCAACAAAACAGCAAACCTGAATTGTGTGTAAGGCTGATGAGAAAAGAGATGATTTTGTTAAAGTCTTATCAAACTTTCAGAGTTCATTTTACTTAACGCTTTAAAAGTCTCAATAGTTTAAACAATACGATTTCTGTACAAAATGGCCTCAAGCTATTTTAAAAGGTGAGTTTTCATATTAGATTATTCACAGATTTACCTTTGCTGTGTTAAATAGCATCTTTTGCATTAACAAAACCTCAAACAGTATACTCTCCAGGGCTGCCTACTTATATACAGTGCTGTGCTATGCCCACCTTTCTTTTTTCAGGTGAAAATAAAATATTTAAGAATCAACCATCAGGCACATATTTCAGGTGTATTTCACTAGTCAGAATGTCAGATATTCTCTTTCTAAAATTTACAAAGAACGATTACACAGCAACAAATAATCTGGGCTTCTGTCCAACACTGATTCGATTTACAAGCATTTTCAGATTACATAAGTTCACAACATCAATAACTTTTTATATTTAAATATTTATATAAAAAGGCCCTCAGAATAACCATTTCTTATATAGTCAAGTTATTCCTCTATATATCCAAACTTTTAAAAGTTACAAACAGAACATAATACAGGATTTATAAATCATATTTTAAAATTGAGCTTCAAAATCACAGTTTCCCAAAAGGACTCAGGAAAATCCACATAATGACAGGGTAGCAGGGAACACTGGAAAGAAGGAGACAGACTCAAGTTTGCTGCCTTAACATTTTACTAATCCTGACAGTCAAAGATGTTGATGTTATCAGCAGTAACAGTTCAAGCTGAAAGTGAGGAATGGCATTTTTGTGTGTTGGTCTCAAGTATCGAGACCTGAGATTCAAGTATTTCCTATTTGATCCAAGCTCCCTGTAGCAAAGCAGCGCAGGAAAAGAATTATTTTATTTTTCCATACATTCGATCAATGTCTATCTGATAGTGTGATGTAAGCTCTCTGCGTTTTAATTTGAAGGCATCTGTCACAAGACCAGTCTCGGGGGTCCACGGATCAGGGCTCAAATGAATTTTCATTGGTATTTCAAATTTCTCCAGATGAGCTACAAATGATAAAAATTGCAAGTAAGGGAAAAATTTCAAATGTATGTGAATTTAGTTTTGTTTTCGTTCTTTTGTTTTCACAGAGAAGCCTATACTATGGGGATAAAAATACTCCTGAAACTTCAGTTTGATGCCACACAGAGAGGCCTTCGAAGCAAGTAGTCACAGGATCTCTGGGTGATTATAGTCCCATTACCATGGAATTTGGGGACTATGTCCCATGTGTTTGAAACTTTGTGCTGCTCACTGGCTTCACAAACACCTGCACAGGCATACAGCAGAATGGCTCACTCAAGATCTATGCTGTCAGGCCTGTTTTCTGTCCCTCACCTTCTGAAAGTGGCAGAAAGCATGCAACTGAATTTATTTAGGCTGCTACTTTCTGCTGTGTATTTCTAGAAAGCTGCTGGGAGAACATGTTGAGTACAGCAGCTACTTCCCTTGCTAAATACAACATACTTTCCTAAACATGTACAGACCCAACTATATATGTTTGTGCAGATGACCATCAGTGAACTCACTGGAAAGGGAAAGAGAAAGCATGTCACTTACATTCTACTTCCCCCTTCCATAGTTTTCCCACCCTTTTTGTTCTCCGTGGAACACATTGGAGAGGAGTTCTCAATTATTACTCTTTAGCATGAAGGCTGAAGTTATGGAGTAATGTAAAAGTAAAGACAATGGTACGCTGAACTAATGAAAACAAATAGTGTATTGGATACTGTGTGCTCACTAGCACACATCATATTTAACTTCCTATATTATCTATTAAAGGTTTTGAGACAAGCCAGGAGAAAAATGGGGGTTACTTACCTATAACTGGAAGTTCTTCAAGATGCGTGGTCCCTTTCTGTATTCCAAACATGGGTATACACACTCCATGTGTCTGAGACCAGAGATTTCTCGCAAATAAAGTCTCACGTGGAGTTGCTCCTCTTATGCTTTGTACCAAGGGTACACATGGCAGTACAGACCAATCCTTCTCCAGTTAATCCTCTTGGTGCTAATCAAACACGATGAAAAGCAGAGGGGAAGGAAGGGCAGCTAGTGGAATACAAATAGGAACCATGCATCTCAAAGAACCTCCAGTTAAAGGTAGAGGACCCGAGTGCTGGTCTCTATGTGTATCCCACTTGTGAGTGACTAGAAGCAGTATTCAAACTGCAAGGATGCAGTCAATATAGATGTCTGTAATACTGCTGCCCCAATGGCTGCATCTCCAGAAAATGCCTGGATTAAAGTGTAGTCTTTGTGAGGATATGGATGGGACTCGATTGCTGCCTTTCAAGTGTCCAGTATAGGTATTCTCAAATACATGCTACTGATGTTGCCTGTGCTCTTGTAGAGCGGTCCTCACGCCAATTGGTTACAAAGGGTGATACGGCCAGATATTCACTCAAAGAGATCCTGAGCAGAAATGCCTGTCCCTGTGAATGCTCTGCTATAGTGACAAGCACAGGTATTTTCCTAATTGGTTTCGTTCTTTGCACATAGAATGCTCATTAGAAGCTTGAGTTTTTGTGAAGAATACCAATACGTGAATAGATTGCTTTGTATGAAAACTCAGAAATTACCTGGGGCGATTTTTGGGTGAACATGAAGGGAAATCTCCTCCTTATGAAAGCTAGCTTACGGAGGATTGTCCATGAGTACTCCCAGTTCACTCATTGTGCTGGCTGCTGTGACGATGTCAAGGAAGATAATCTTCATGGAGAGATGGGGCATCAAACACATGGGCAATGGTTCAAAGGGTGGCCTGGTGAGTTCTGACAGTACCAGACAAGTCCCACTGCAGTGTTGGCATTGCTACTCCTATTGAGATCCTTCAAAAATCTGACTGTTGTTGGGTGACTAAAAATGGGATAGCCTTCTGCTGTGGGACAAAAGGCATTGGCTGCAGCTATGTGGACTTGCAATGAGCTAATGAAAAGTCCCACCATCTAGAGGGTAAGAAGGTGGTCTAAAACAGCAGGAATACCTCCTCTTTCTGATGATAGCTGGTTTGTTACACCCAGGTAGAGAAACACCTCCATCTAGCTAAATACCATTTTCAGGTGGAATCTTTTCTTCTGTGATTGAGAACAGTCTGAATGGCCTTCAAACATGGCTGTTAGAGGGGTGCTACTCATAGACTGAGGCCTAGGTACAGGGGCCTCCCTCTGGTCTGGATCAGACTAGCATCTCATAGCCTTCTTCATGAGGTCCTTTCTCAGTTGGCGCTCTCATCCCTCTCAGGTTTGCCAAAGGAAGGAGAGTAGATGCTGCACTTAGTGGAAATGTAAGACTCTCCAAGACAGTAAAGGCAGTGCTGGTTGTCATTACTGACCAAGAAGGAGTGGGGACAGGAGAAACAGTTCTTAAATCCTAGGACTGTGAGTATAGTCATGGTCCCTGAGGTAGACACAAATTAAACTACACTATAAAACACTACAAACTCTACACAATTGTATGTAGAGGTTATGAATGACAGTTGGAATCTTCTATGTCCAAAACTACCTCTGAGGCCACATGGTGGTAAGAAGGAACTGTACAGTCATTGATTTGCACTACTCCTTATACTATTGGAATGGAACATGAGGGAGCAACTGCACGGTCAAGATCAAAAGACATTACTTGCTAGAAATGTCCAGTCTCACGCACATGGAGCACGGAGGTACCCATATGTGGAAATCACACAGGGACCAGCATTCCTTGAAGAATTATGTAGATGATATCCCCACCCATCCCACACACAAAAAGCATGTTCCAGTTAAAGTGAAATTTTGCAAAAAACACAAAACTTCATTATATGCAGATTCTATTTCATACAATAATTACACAAAACCAAACATCTTTGGTAAATTGATACGTTTTGTTTCTGTTGTTTCACAGACATTTTATATTTTTATAATACGTTAAACTTTACAAAGTAAATACAAATTTACCCATGTGCTCACCTGAGCTAGCAGCTTCAGCTAGCACCTTCAGAACTTCTTTTTCCATTTCAGCACTGGTACAGATCTCATCCCAGGTTCCTTTAAATCCTTTCTTTCGAGCTAGTTCTGTAAGCTCCTTTTGATTTGGCACAACAAATGCAATGACGTAAGACTGGAAACTGAGAAGTATAATGAACTTTAGTATAAATTCTGTAGACTTAATTAAGTCATTTAAAAACTATTATAAAGTTCAACATTTTTGTATTTTATATTGATTTTTCACTTTTGTCCATCTAGAATCTCACTGTATAAGTACACATAGCTGTACCTCTGCCCTTTTCTAAAGAAGCAGAAGTTTGTATTACTTATGCCATAACAGAGACATGTATTGCGGATAGCCACTGAAAGCATGCAAAAACTAATGGACAGCAACTGTAAGCACATGAACAAAAGAGCAAACCAATTCTATTAGGAGAAAACTTATTCCAATTGCAGGAGGATTCCAGAGTTCCCAGGAAACATGGAGTTAATGTGCAGTGATGAGTTATATCATGTGTACACAACCATTTTCAAACCAGATTAACTGGACTTGATCCAGTTTAAAACTACAATATAGACAAGCTCTCACGGAGTTGCAACATCAGTAACTAAAGACCAGTTTTCCACTGCTGCCCAATTTCTAGTGTTGGGTAGGCCAGGAGATTTCTTTCTCCCTTCATTCTTGCAGAGATCCTCAGCATATTCAGTTAATTGTAGCAGACATATGAAACCAAATATGGCTACAAATGTATTTATCTGGTCATGTGCAAGTACTTATGCATCAATGAAAGATATCTTACACTTTACCTTTTCAAGTTTTAGATACCTGGAGCCAAGTGCATAGGCACAATGCAAAACTTAAAAATAAAAACAAAGGGGCACTTGAAAAGTTTCTGTTAAAAATTTGTACTAGTTTGTATTTTATCTAAGATCTCTTTCAAGTGAGTAAAAATTTGTGCAACCACTGTAGTATAAATGTTAGAAAATACAGACCCCAAAGTTTTGGAAATATCAGCTTTCTTACCTGCTTGCATAAGCACAAATATTATCTACCAGTGGAAGATTCTTCAAGGCTGCTTCAACTTTGCCAAGAGAAACATATTCTCCAGCCTGGAGTTTTACAAGATCTTTTTTACGGTCTATTGATGAAGGGAAAAATGAACTAAATGTTATTTGCAAAATGGAAATATTATGGTCTTGCTTGTACCCCTTTCTGAGATGTAAGTGTATAGATGTTACATAAGTATATTTCTGTGTGCTTTAAGTTGGATAAATTTATGCCAGGTCTTTGATACTGCACAGATTTACAAACATCACTGGTCAAAGAACATAACCAGACCATAGTTAGAATTATGTGAAAAACAGTATGTGACTGAAATTATAGGTTTCAAGGTGCTTAGCTCATGTTATATTTTAATTATATGCATATGTGACCAGAAACATATGCAGGGGATGCAGTATTGTGGTATTGATTATTATTGTTTTGTAATTTATATTTTAACAGTTCATCTGTTGCTCAAACTATAGTTAAAGATACCTGGCTCATTGCCCAGGTCTGACTGATGCCTCATCAAAACAGGACTCCTGTGAGGAGGACAGCAAAAGTGGGTGGGAGGCCATCTTTATGCCCTCCAATCCTGTATGTGGCAGAGGACTGATTCAGACATCAGTACAAGTGAGAGCTACTTGAAGGCTGTTCTATCTTGCACCAGCTGTAATGGCTTCCAAAAGGCTGCTGCTGCAGCAAACTGGGATCACCAAGAGCTCTGGCACTCTAACCGGCCCCTTTCCTCCACATGCTCTCTGAGGCAGCCAAGAAAGCTAGCTTTGCAGCTATACTGTCCTGAAAGACTATTAAAGGAAAGCAGCTGCAATGAGGCCTTGCACCTGGTCTGTACAACGAAACAAATGAAGTCACCAGCAAGAGTCCTCATTTTACTCTCAAATTACTGCCCTCATTTTCAAGATTACTTTGAACACCCACAAGCTCCCAGTAACATCACTGGGGGTGCGTCATACTTTTGAAAGTCACCCCAGGTATTTGGGTGCCTAAATATGGTTGTAGGAGCCTAACATTAGGCACTTGTTTAAAAAAGTGTTAACCTGCATGTTTTCCTCTACCACTGTCTGCAGAAGACTCCAATTAATATCAAGACAAAAGTAACATCTTATAATTACTAAGAGCATAATGCCATTACAACTCCCTCCCCAATGCACCCCTCATCAAAAAACAACAAAACACAAATAATAAAGAAAAATCTCTAAAACCTAATACAATAGTCTAAGTGGCTCATAAACCTTAATTAAAGAAAGTAAAGTCCTCTGCTGATGCATCTGATACCACAACTAAGTCTATATTAATATTCTGAAAGACAAAGAACAGACTTGAAACTGCTTGAGTCCAAATGCCAATTAGTCCAGCACTTAAGAATTATTAGCATCAGCACCACGATAAAGCAGTTCAAGTACAATATACCCATACATGTTTGCCTAACCTGTTTCAACTGAGAGAAGTAAATTAATCAAATTCCGTAGATAACTCACCAATTATTTTTAGACATCCATCTGCATGGAACTCTCCAATGTCCCCAGTATGGAGCCATCTCTGTCCATTCTCATCCACAGTGAAATCATTTTTGGTTCGTTCTTCATTTTTGTAGTAGCCCATGGCCACATTTTGGCCTCCAATAAGAATCTCACCTCTAGGATATGGTTTATCAGTATTATAATATCCACCTAAAACCAGAGTTAATTATTTTTTAAATGTGAAATTGATTTTAAAAGTTAAACCTCCAAGCAAGATTACACAGTTTTTAATAGGTTAACAAATAAAGTGTTTATTTTTTATCCAAATTAGGTTTTATAGAGCAGGACCTTAGTTTAGAATAATTATTTCTGGAAGTATCTTTTTTACAATAAATTTCTGAATAATCTAATTAATGTATACGTGAGTCCAAACTACTTTTAGCATCTAGTTAGAGAAATGGAGAGGTGCTATCCATCAATGGCGAAATTCTTGTGTGCGCAGAGGGCCAACTCAAGGCATATGCATCACCTGACTTCCATTCGGGAGGCAAAAGCCTTACACTAGCACCTCTGCCCCCAAAAGGGATGAGTTTTCACTCAATACCGTGAGGAAAAAGCAGCTACTTGAGCTCTCAGATTTGCCTTAGAGACCTTCAGCTTTCCAAAATAGTAATAGCAAAATAGCAGTTTCACCGTTTAAACTACAAGGGAGTAAAAAGGGAGGCAAAGGACCAAAAGAGGTGCTTACAACCCCTAATTAGACACATTTGATTTGGCATCTAACTCCATAGGCTTCCATTTCACTGACTATTGCTTGCTTGCTTTCTTCTTATTCCATTAATACTAGTAACCTGCACTGCGCCTATTGTGAAACTTTCTAATAAGTGTGAGAAGAGAAAATGTGCACGTATAGCTTAGCTTGAACCCTAGTGAATCAAACACGCCAAGTGAGATATATTATGGTTTCTCCTTCTCATTATTATTATTATGATCTTAGTGTCTAGGAGTTGCAGTCATTTACCAACATCCCGTTGTGCTAGGCACTGTACAAACACAAATTGTAAATCGGAACTGTTTAAACAGTCGGTTTCCATTTTATCCTGAAACAACAAAAACAGACTAATTTCACAGCTTCATTATATTAACCAATCACCTCTTTAGGCAAATATCAACTTTCTTTTGTCTTTCTTTAAATTATCTAGACATTCTATTGACTTCCTCTCATTAAGCAACACATGCACTGTAGTTCTTCACAATCTTGCTTGAGCAGACTCTGTCAGGGAGCTTGGTAGCAGCTCCCATATCCTGGTTCACCCAGGGCTTTAACTTACACTGTGGAGGACTGGACATAGTGCAGTCAAATAAATACTGACATAAAATTTTTGCGTGCATTTGAATTTCATTACAGAAGAGTTTTGTTACCTTCTTCCCAGTTCAGTAATTTGATTTCACAGCAAACCAAAGGTGCTCCTACTCTCCCTGTAGTATAATCCCAAACTAAAATTAAAAAGAAATTAATTTTCAATTAAAAATTGGCAAGTAGTGATTAGAAATAAATGTTATTTTTCAAAAGTGAACAAGCTGATCATTAATTCTTAATTGTAATTCTCATAACACAACTTTCACAATGTGCAATTAACAAACAAGCATACTGATTGGGGCCTTGATCTGCAATGGGATCCTGGGAGAGCACCATGGAGAGTTAAAATCAAGTCAATACGGCCCTGAGCAGTCACAGAAGTCTGCCCTCATGGAACACATTACAAGACCAGGGCCTACAGCTTCAAATGGTTGCTTGCCTGCCTCCTGATTAAGTCAACAATAAAAGAAGCCTTAGACAGATGTAAAGATGGGAGTTGAAAAAACTGCTGTTTGCATATGACAGAGGCAGAGAAACTGGAAACAAGCATGTGCTGAGACTCAGTGTGGATAGATTATGCGGCTCCAAAACTCCAATCTGCCTCCATAGCTTGCAGGGAGAGGAGACTATCCCGGTTGCTGGTAGAGCTGGGTGACAGAAAAGGAAGGTTTTATATTGATGTGCAGGGCTCTCAGTACCACCCGTCTTTTTACACCTCAACTGTCAATGGTACCAGCATTTTGAACTGATGGTCTGGGCAAGATCTGACAGTACTGGCAATTCTGAATCTATTTACAGTAATGTCCTCCAGGGCAGTGTACACAACTCCTGATACTGGAGAACGAACTGGGCTTCAGTCCCTTAGTGGAATTGGTGGTACCGATGACTCCGTCTTTCCCACTGTCAGTACTGACAAACTAGGAAACATATGCTGGCTTTTCCCCTTTGCCAGTACTGAGGATGGTTCTGCCCCATTGGCTAAGGATGGTTTTGAGATACTTTTACCTCTCACTGACTTGAAACTGGTTCCATGATTCTTGTGAGCTCATAACACTCCTATACTTGGGCACGGAGTCTCACCTGACTTAGAGAGTGTTGTGAAGAAAGTCATCTTTTTGGAAGGGGAGCTTCAGGAAGATTTCTCACATTTTTTGTGTGTTTTCTCTTCCCATCTTCATGTCTCTGCTTGGCAGAGTCTTTAGCCCTGTTCTAATTAATCTTAGATTCAGAGATTACAATACTCAGAAAGGCACTTCTTGGTGCCTTTGTTCAGAGGGGGGATTCACAGGCTAGAATCAGACAGATGCTTCATTACATGGTCCATCTGGAATCTTCTAACCCTGTACTAACGGGCTTGACAAGTTCGTCTGGGAGAGGACCAGCAGATGCTTCATTTAGAGGGATATCAGCTTCTTCACAGCAATAGAAGCACAATTCATGGTCATTGCTAGCTGGTGAAGTGCACAGACAAGACACACAGATCTTAAATCTTGGGATCCTGGACATACGGGATCTAGCACCCTGTAGACGGGGGCATCCAGTGGGGTAGAGAGGCAAAGCCCTGAAAACGGCTAACTATTATAATGAACTTGAAACAATCTAAAAATGTGTTTTAAAACGACGTACAACTAGCTAAAAAATTCTGAAGAACGCTAGCTAATACTGCAGATCCTGAAGAAGTTCTGTCTCAAAACATGAGCAGTAAAAAGGAATTGGAAAGATGGTGAGTCTATATTCTCTTCTCCCATTGAATTGGAGCTTGAGGAAGATAGAAGCACATATGGACACTGCTAACAAGAATCTTCCAGTCTCAGCTGCATGGGATATGCACCTCAAGTGGAATACAAATTGAGGTTCTTTACTCAAGAAACAATTCCCTGCCACTGCAGGAGTCTCAGGCACTGGTAACATACTTGTCTCTTTCTGCCTGTGGCACTACACAATAGTTCAGTGTCCTGGGTCTGAGTGTTTTATTCTAAACCAAGTTATTAGATTCAATATAGGGATAACTGGGTAAAATGTAATGGTCTATGATATATAAATCAGACTAGATGATATAATAGTCTCTTTTGGCCTTAAATTCTAGGAAATGCTATTAAACATTTTTTTTGGAATGCCTAGTACAAACACATCTTTGCCATTCATGAGTAATGCGGACATTCCAGGGTTATGCCAGTGAAGTCTTTATATTACATCATGTGTGTTCCCTGTTTATAAAATACTCATGTATTGTACATAAAGCAACACCTATGAAATTAGCCTGTTACATAATTGTAGAGTGAGTATCAATTTATTCACAACAAATTAAAATTTTAGCTTTTTTGAAAAAGTACTAAAGTCTATAGTGTACACTTCCTATATTCTTCATGAATTGTATATCAAGGCTTTTTAGTCAGCATTCAAGTACAGTATATTGATGTTTCAACTGATTTATCTATTCTATGCAATATTTATTTTTAAATTCTATATATATTTGTTTCTCTATCTGAATCAACAGTATTGGTTCCATTAAAATCTCAGAAACACTGAACGCATTACTGCCTATCTTGAAAAAAATTGTGACTGCATATTCACAGCAATGTGCATTCACATATCTGACATATATTGAACTTAATTACTATGTAGTCTCCACCCAAAAGCAGAAAATCAAGTCCTGGAGGCTGTGAAAAGACTTTAGGTCATTGGTGAATGAATTCTTTCCTTCATGATGCTGGTTATTCTACTTTTCAGGCTTCTTGAAACAAATTTATTCATCTCAGCTCCTATACACAAATAATGCCAAAAATCCAGTTCATGCCATTTTAAGGTTTCTCTGCTATAATAAGAACATCCATTTACATATTTCTGTGTTTTAGCATAAAGTCTCCAGATTACTCCTTCTAAAATTAAATTACTCTTTAACAATCCCAAGTCACCTCTTAGTATTTTCTCACTTACCAGTTTATGAATACAAACCCAAATGAATACTCTGCTCAAGATTATATAAACATAGATCACCTCATCCATTTGGACATGCTAGTACCAACCTTCAGTGATTGTTCCTGCCCCAACTGATTCAGTGAGTCCATATCCTTGTCCCACAGGGCAACAGAAACAAATGTTCATAAATCTCTGTGTTGCAGCAGAAAGTGGAGCTCCTCCACATAGCAGGGTGCGAATTTTCCCTCCTAGCAGCATTCGTACTTTCCGGAAAATAAGGCTAACAATGCAAAGTTAAGATAGGAGAATGCTTTTGCTGGTTAAAAACAGAAAACTAATGGAATTATCTTATGATGCTTATGCATCCAAAACTTCCAAGAGATTTTTAGACATGCAAGGAATAGATCCACAAACTGTACACTTAAAATAAAAGCTTTTCAAAGCAACATTTAGATTGAAAAATTTCAAGTTTTATTTCGCAGGATGAGTCAAAGTCTCTTAAGTATGCTTTACTGAGACAGCAAAGGTTTAATACCTATTTACCGACATTATTGAAAAGGAAAACTGCAGAAACCTGCTAAACTATACATATCTTTTAGTCTCAATAACATCTGAAATTATTTAAATCCTATAAGTTATTTGAGCTTGGCAGTAAGTTATATGACTGAAGCACTCTTACAGAGTTCTCTTTTTCCCTTAGACTTTTTTCCCATGGGACCTTACAGACCATTATGGTTAAAAGTGATAAATGTTGCAAGGTTACAAAAATATTTTCCCCTATAGATATGTACAAAGGATCCATTAAAAGCTAACAGAAGCAACACAAGGACTTCAGCAGGAACATATAGCTAAGCCTCCAGTAGTGAGAGAAAAATAAATTAACTTAAACACTTTTATTGCATTTATATTAATACGTGTTGCGGTAATCCCAACTGAACTATTGACTAGTTGTGTGACTTTAGGCAAATCAATGAACTTACTTGTATCTTAGTCAAACAGTAATTAAAAACTAAAGAAAAGTATAACTTCACTAAGGATCAGATACTGCACATATAGGAAGATTTTGATGCAAATGTAAAAAGATCCCACTAAAAATAGAAATAAAAAAATACCTGTCACAAAGTGGAGTAGTGTAGCCTTTTGAAATCTGTTCCATTTTATAATTGTAGGCCAAAATAAACAGATTCCTTTGGAAACTGGTCATTTCGTTTACTTTATTCATGACATTTTTGTAGATCCGATCCATGATTTCCTAGTTACATTAAAGGATTAAATACAGCTAAGCAAGTTAATAGCAATACTAAATTTAGTAGACTATAAGTTAAACATGAGAAGTTGAAATGTTAGTACATTTCAAGGTACAAATCCTTACCTGTTGCTCCCATTTCTACAGGATACCCATAGCTGGGGCAGAATCTCTAGGGCAGACCAAGGAGACAGAACAGCAGTACAATGCACTCCCACTCTAAGCAGGTGCACTGTGCAATCCTAACTTACTTGCAGCATGAACACTATATGGTTGGGGATCTGGACATTTCCTAGCCAGCATCTTATGCTGCACTGGCCATGGTTGCAAGCTGGCATGTTCGCTAGAGCTCAGTGTTCTTAAGTGCTATGAAATTTATTTCTGCTTATCCAAGAGTGTCGACCCCTAAGATCCCTTTTTCTATTCCTTCAGCATTAGCAGAGCCTACAGCAGGACACTGCTCTCAAATTATAGTTAAATGGTAAAACATGGATCAGCTAACAAAAATAATTATAAAATCTTAATTTACAAAGCATAGTATTAGTCAGCAATTTTGAGATTTCTAATGTTTGCACTACACAATATCTGAGTTTAGAAATATAAAACTATAACCTAATTACTGCTAAATACCACCTTTCAATTGTTTCATAAGTAATATATACCTCATGGTGCACAGCATACTTACTACATTCTTTGCTCACAAAAGATTTAACTAGCTTGAATATTTTTTCCCTTTAAACCAACAGATGAATGAACATTTATGCCAAGGCCAATTTTCTACATTCTTTTTAGATGATGCTGCCAGACTCATTGCTCTTTAAGGAACATTTCTTATCAGGAGACAATATTATGGCACATCAATGACAAATAGAATAAAATGTCTTCTATGGATCATATCTAAATCATATTTAGACTGCCTACTATTAGCAATGGTGTGATGGAAGTTGAAATGCCATGACGTGTAATTTCCACAACTTGTTAAACATTTTCAAATGGAGTTAGTCACCTAGTATGTAAGAATGTTTACATCACCCTGTAAATATTTATATAATTTTTTTAATACAGAGCACATTATGTAAACTATCTGAACACCAAAGGTGGTCCCATATTTGTAGTTTACAGAAACTCTCAAGATATTATTCCCTCTTTGTCACGTAACATTTGAATGATGAAGTATCTTTGAAAGAAAGCATTACACTTACCGGTACAGATGCCATCAGGGTAGGTCTAAGCATAGTAACATCGCCTTTGCTTCCTTTCTTTATTTTAGAGGACTGAATAGGGGAGGAAATAAGGTTAAATGGAGGATTTGTACAAAGTTTTAATATGTAAACAGAAATGTGATAGTTTAAAGAAAAAAATTCCTCAGAAACTAGTTTAGTGTATTATTCAACAAACAACATACCCATTTACATTATGATGTAATAAGATTTTCGTTATTTCTTTCCTATAACATTTTTAAACTGCTATTAAGAGAGCCATCAAAATTGACTTTTTTATTGTTATGGGTTGACATATACGAGTTACATACCTGATCAGCTAAAGTCTGGGGTGATGAGTAGCCAATACAGCATCCATGAGATAGACAAACAAGTTCAGCACTTAACTCCAGAACATGTGCAAGAGGCAAATATCCAATATAAATGTCTTTTTCCCTAAAAAGAGTTGTAAAAGCATACTAATATGAATGTGTATTCAGGACAATAAATTTAAAGCCAAACTGTATTTATGGCCTCCTAAAGAATCACAAAAGTTAAAAAATGTGTGTGTACTTGAGAATCAACTTCAGTATTCTTGAACATATATGTGTGGTTTCAAAAGTTGTGAAATGTTCATTTTTAATTTAAGAGCATGAGAAATTCAGGTTATTTACTTACCAGGGAACAAGAAGATTCAAAAAGTGATCACTTATAACCACGACCACAAAGATTCTCCAGAGGCAAGATTCTGTGCTATGTCAACTAGACGTGCAGCACAGAATTTGCAGGGAGAGGGGAAAAGAAGGAAAGGGGGCTTTACACTGCCTTTGTGCCCACCTGATTCTAGGCAGCTCCAGGGGCTTCAGCAGTTCCAAGCATAATTTAGACAGCTCTAAGGGGCTAACTTACATCAGCCTCCACACGCTGCTGTCTGAACCACAGTGCTGCCCAGAATCTCTGCAGTGCTCTATGCTGTAACTCTGCCCCTCGTATGTCCTTCCTGCCCCTGGTTTACTATTTGGACTTTCACTGGTCATTGAATTCTTTAAAAAACTCTTAAAATAAAAATAAGTCACTCCATTCAGAGTATTAACTGAAAATGTTTAACTTATCTTTCAGTAAGATGTCATGCTCTCAATTTAAAGCTAAGATCTGCCACATGGCTAAATGGACAAATAATCAACAGCACTTTCTTTGAAAAACTTGTGAGGAAATTGTTGTATGCCTGCTTGTGGTCAACAACTTCACAGATGATACAATTAAACTCTTTACATTAAGGGGAAAGCTCATCTAAGTGGGAGACAGAACATACTTAGGGGTCAGTCCCAGACTGTCGAATGAACCCCCAATGGAACCAAGCACCACCACATATCTCACCACTTTCTGCTTCAATTCAAGGCCCATTTCTTTGACCTTGCCATCCTTAACACAAGTGTTCAGAAAAATGGACTACTGGAAAATGCTCAGATGCTACAGTGATGATGACTGCAGTATAAAAGTCTGTATAGAATAATGAGTTACAAAATAACTAATTTACAATTGAATGTAATTACAAGCCATCTTTAATTTAAAATGCTATCAATACATACCCCAAATGAGGAATTCTTTCAGCCATCCCAGTTATACCAGCAATAAGGTTGCAATGAGAAATCATAACTCCTTTTGGAAGTCCTGTAGATCCACTTGTGTACATGATTACTGCAATATCTGAGGGTACGGGCTTGGCCTGCTGTTTACTTACTGTAATTTTTATTAAGAAAAATTATGCACATTGTGTAGAAAGCATATAAAATAGAATATTTTAAATATGAAAAAATTAAAGTAATTATTTTGATAAGGAACTAGTCATTACTAGTACTGTTACTATTTACATTCAGTGGACCAGACTTTGGCCAATCCCAGCCACCTGCACAGAGAAAGAAAATTTCCTAACTTTTCCTAACTTCTCTACATCATCTATGAATACTGTGTAGTTGTAGTACGGTAATATCAGACTCTGAATTTACATCTCAGCTACACAGGTGGATGGAAGAAGGTGGAACGAATGAGAAATGAACCAAGCTTTGGTTCCAACTCTCAATGTACTGACAGCATGACTGCGCTGGCCTGCTGGGAGATGTCCACTGCAGTAGGTATAGTGCAGAATCTCTCTCTCAGCAGAGCAGTGGGAGGAAACAGGAGCATGACTAAGTCAATCTGCTTCATATGTTCCTGGAGCACAGCAATAACACACTGCCCCATACATAGGGCTCACAGCAAAGCCACAATTGAGCCAATGTCAATTCTCAGAACCATGTTCTGTTTACCAACTATAACTTCTATGAGGATGGCATTATTCATTTGACCTCAATGGGACTACTCACATGCATTAAGTTAAACACATGCACAAGTGTTTGCAGAATCAGGGCCCTTATTAGTGTACACATTTCAACCTCTATATTTGTAAAAGTTTATTGATGTTGGGCAGACTAATTCACCTTTTGTTTATTCTTTTTCCCCTTGTGTACAGAGTTCTGTTTCCTAGACAGAACTGGTAACAATCCCTAACACTTTCCATTATAAGACCCTATTTTCGGTTGCTTATAACTTTACCAAACGTTCCATGCCAGGTGTCTGTTGAAGGGCTGACTATTTGTAATGTTTATGCAAAAACAGTTCAGCTGTTTTTCAGAATGAGAACAGAAAAAGCATTGTTTTGCCTGTGTCAAAAATAAAGTCTTACAGCTCTCATGACTATATTTCTTGGAGCTACAATCTGAAATCTAGCAGAGGGGGTCTCCCTTCTGTAAGGAATGTGTCTTTTTCTGTTCCCATTAAAAAACATGTCCAATTACTAAGATGCTCTTAGAATTTGGCACCTAAAATCTCAGAAGGTCCCATCTATGCTGAACAGAACTATCCCTGCAACTGCTCATCCTGGCAGCCAGGGTCACTGCAGTGGCACAGAAACAGGAATAGAGATACATGCTCTCACTGCTGATACACATGCAAAAGAGGAAGCTGCCTGACTGGAAGTGATAAGGAGCAGGAGTGACACAAACAAGTTGTTGGGAGGGTAAGGGGGAAAGACAGAGGCAGCGTACATGGGGAAAGAAGGGTCTCTAATCCATAGATACCACCCCTTCCAGACTCTGGAATAGAACCCAGGATATGAATCACTACATTCTTTCTCTGTGTAGCAAATGGCTGCAAAACACATTGTCAAAGTGTCTCTCTCATCACTAGAGTAATTAGTCCACATAGAGGATAACAGACTACAACTGCTATCCATTGTTCCATTAGCTCAATGGATAGAGGTCCATAAAGGCTCTGACCCTGCTGATGACCTATATGGGGGGAGGGGAGGTCAATGGTTTCACCTGATGATAAAATTTCTGGGGGGAGGGTCCAGTTTGTTTTTCTTAAACCTAATAAATTGCATTAAAATAATCCCCCCTTCACTTGGAGCGCATAAATTCAGATTTGCAAGAATGCTGAACACTCAAAATTGCAACTGTAGTAAACATGGGGCTGTGTTTTGAAGTTATGAACTGCTACACAAATGCTGAACACTTTAAAAAAACAAAAACCATAATCAGGCTTTAAGCATCTCCAATTGGGCACACAAAATTCACGGTCACATTTGACAAATGTAGCCTTAACCTCTACAAACCTCAGTGCCTGATTTGTCAAACAGGGATAATATCACATCTGTACCATAAAGTGGTGCTGTAAAGGAAATTCCATTAATGGTTTTTAAATGCTCAAATATTATTACAGTGATGAGCATTACAGAAAATCTCATGGGGAAAATAATTCCCTACTCAGAGAAGAGTTTACATGGTGTGCAGTAAATATGGAATGAGGCCATAAACTAAGGAGTATAAAAAGAAGCATTGCATAGCTACCCAATCACTGAATGCTACTATCCAATCCAGGCACTGAATGAAACAGGGTCCAAGGTTTGTGTTCATGTAATTAAAGTATCACAATGCATACAGTCAAAGGTGTTGAATTTAAGTTGCATGAGAACCCTAATTATGGTGCTTTCTAGCTTTTGAATGCTTTATTTTGCAATCTTATTCTTTTAACAAAGTTTTCTTTATGGAATATTAAAAAAATTGAAGCGAGATGAAACGCAAGACCTTTAATTTAGTAGTCTGAACAACAATATTCAACTGATTCAATACAGCCATATTAAGTTCTGCTGGCAGGTGCTGAACATTTTAATAGCCCATAGAGCTAGCTCATCATAAAGGAACACAATCATTTCTTTAAATAGAGAAATTAAGCACTTTTAATGTTGAGAACAAAACTGCCCAAATTATTCCCACATAATCAACAGCAGATGTACTAACCACACACCCCCACCTCCTAAAATACAGTCACATCCAACATTCACATGACCTAAAGATTATAAGGATTCTGTAACTCCCCTCACCCCCTTTCCAAAAAAACAAAAACAAAAAAAACAAAAACAAAAAAAAATACCACACACACACCCACCCACCCACACGAAGGAGGAGGAGGAGCTGGGGAGAAACTCAGTGGCTCGGGAGAAACTCAGTGCATGAAATCCAAAGAAATCAGATTAACCAAAATTTTAGCACTACTAGTGAGAATTTACTGCTACTTAACAACATGCATTAAAACATTTAATATCAGGAAAAGTCCTATTTCTGGTTCTAAGATGTTAAAGAAATTAACATTAGAATTTTTAAAAATTGGCATGATAGATTTTAATACCTTCTAAAATGCAGTGATAATTGAAACAAAGTTGTAAATCTCTAGATTTAAAATAGATTTTACAAATTACTTCAAGTCTATATTTATGCCTAAATTTATGAACATACCAAAACGTAAATAAAAGGTACTAGATTTACAGTGTATATTTTCTACATATCTTGAACATTTTAAACCAATAAGTGCTTCTTCACCAATGTTGGGAAAACGGTCATCCTAAAGAGTATTCTTCAATTTACATGAAATTTAAGGATCAGAAAAAATGACTTTAATGCAAGTATTTCCACCCCACTTTTTGAAAAACCTAACGTGTCAAGAGAAAAAGCCATGCGGCAAAAGGTGAAACTTTGTGTATCTGTATGTGTTTCAAATTAAAAAAAATAATAAGTTGCATCAAAAAGCAATTTGTTAGATATACAATCATACACAAGAAATGATTTAACAAGACTTTCAGCAATGAAGAGCTATGACCTCCCTCCCATTCCTGACTCAGTCAGGTTTAGTTGGACAACAGTTTCTCCAACCCAAATACTTAAAAAGTACATACCATTATCTGCCTTGGCCCCCATAGCTTGCACGGAAGCCATGGTGTGAACAATGACACCCTTGGGGAATTCTGACCATGTTGTTGGTTTGCCATCCACAGTAATGATGTGTCGCAATAGTGGGACCTGAGAAACAATTTCCTGTAGAAATGGATTCATATGTTTCATTTTGCACAGTAAACTGGTGAAAATGTTTGTTTTTCAGGAAACAAACAACATTTTTACAGAGCATGTTCAAACATATTACTGTAATAGAATTAGTCTGAGTGAACCCTGCAGCTTCCCAATCTCCAATCTGTGAAACATCAGGGTTAATTTAAACTTTTCTTTGAACATAAAATTAAAGGTCAAAATTTTCACAATGGTCCACTTGGGTACCTCCTCTTCTGAGACCGACATATTTTCAGAAGTGCTGGGCACCTGCTACTCTCAACTGAGTACTGATGAAAAGGGTCACTTTGTCAAGTCATGGGTCACACAGAACTCACAATGGATGACTCAGTTATTCTCTGCTATTTCTTAAAATGCACTCTTTGGTATGATATTTAGAATATGCTCTGCAGCAAACACGTCTAGCAAAATGAATGATCAAACATTATTTAATTCCTAAAAGCAAAATCTAAGTTTTAGAGTAACTAAGAATATTGACCACAATTCTAAGGTTCAAGGGAAAATGCTGGTCAAAGATAATTCTCACATCCACATACAGAAACATTCCATTCATGTTCATTTTCATTTGTTCAGTACAAATTCTTGCAACTATTCAAAAGGAAATTTAAAAATACAGTTTTGAGATCAAGATTCTAAAAGGAGCAACACAATTTTAATTTTTTTTTTTTTTAATTGTTGCACCAGCTCCAGGGTCTAGTGGCTGCACACTGTGCTACTAAGTGTGGAATGCAAATGCAAATTAAAAAACCCGTTTGCATACATCTCCTGAATCAATAAGGTCTTGGAACACTGTGAATGTTCTGTACTCTGCTCCTGGAGAAAAATGTAATTTAAAAACAATCGAACAGTCCTAATGTCCAACAGAAAATTCTAGATATATATTAAAAGAACCAGTTTTAATAATACAATCAATGGTAAGATTCATTTCTGAATGGGAGAAATTAACTATTTCACAAATGGCTTTCATAAAACCTCTGGAAAAGCTTTAATTTTAATCTTATACAAGTCTCTTTATGAAAATAGTTATAGAAATGCAGTAATTAGCTATGATATTTTAGAATTTATAAAAAGGTACTTAAATTTCTCTATGTATGCATCAGCCAGATTTTGGATCTTAACTATTTAAGATTTCAAACTGAATCCATGAATTACCTACAAAGTACTTCTGACTTTTGTTTAAGTAAAACTGATCATATACTGAATGGGGCTGTTTTTAGGCTAGGAAAAAATTTCTCATCAATTTTACTTATTTTCCAAATACTAGGCTAGATTTAACATTCTTATTCACAATTAAAAAGGATGCCTTTAGGACTTGAGAAGTTGAACATTTAAGCTACTTGAATAAAAATATTTAAGCAGATCTCCTGATTCTAAAAATGATGCTGATTCTTAAGCACAAGAAGTACTACTCTGCACAACCCACTGCCTGCTGCAAGAAAAAATAATAATAATAAACTAGGATTGCTGAATTTTGTCAGCTTTATTCATGTTTATATACTTTATGCATTATTCTGCTCTGCTTATTTACTTCATTTCTGATCACTCAGGATACTGCAAATATGTACAGCCATGCTCTTAGAATGTTTTATAGCAGTGGTTCTCAACCACTGTGTCGGGACACATTACTGTGTTGCCACACAGTGGTAAGTGTGTCATGGAGAGCTGGGGAGAGGGCTGGATTCGACCTGGTCTGTAGGGTCACGACAAGCTATCAAGCATGTCATGACCCACAAAAGGTTGAGAACCACTGCTTTACAGAACACAAAGCAACCTGGTAGGTCTAACTTCACCTGCTCTATTTTCTGCCAAAGGTGACAGACTCAAACCTGACTCTTTTACTCTCTCTGGCATTGTTTTCACAAGACAAATGTGAGCATTTTTTTTTTGGCACTAATCCAGCTCCAATGGTGCAAAATCTTTTGTATTGCAGGTATTTTAACTATCCATCTCAGTAGAGTTAAACAAGGTATTAAAAATGCCTGTGTCTACACAATAGCTTACTCAATTGGTAAAGCCAATGGAGCTGCATCAGTACAAGTAAAATTATTACAAATGTTCCAATGTAGTGGCATTACTCCATCCAAATTCTTCTCAATTTAATATCTGAGCAGCTCACCACTTTCTTAAGTCTTGTTCATCTACTTTAGCTGTTAGTAGCTGAATAAACATGCTTTCTTGCTTATGACTCTGATTCTGCACTGCACTGCCTTACAAAAGGTTTCTTACCAAGTCAGACTGGTAGCTTTTTAAACCTCAGGGTACAACAGGTAGGCAGACTCTTGCTGTTAAGTAGCCCTTGTGCTTTCAAAGGCGCTGTATATGGCCACGCTCAGCTTTCCACCCATGTCTTGTATATTACAAGATTACAGTCTTAGTTAGTGCTGGTGCAACTAAATGTCCAAGGTCAGTTATATGTAAAACACATCCTATATTTTGCTTTAGAACGTGTCTGATGTTTCTATTTTCTTGGGTTTTTTTATAACAAATTTATAACACGTTAAATACTTTCATTACAAAAGACAAGAAAGTCCGTAAACTGGGCCACATACATCAATCATTAGTATCCAACAACAGCAGATCACATACACATAACAGATTTATTCACAGAAGAAAAAAGCATATTCCTTACCTTCAATTTTGTTTGCATCAGTTCTTTACTAGTAATGATGGTTGTCACCTCACTCTCATTTAATCCATGTACTATTGCTGGGCCTCCTAAAGTAGCATACAGGGTAACAACTGTGGGGGGAAAAAAAATAAGTTTGATGAATCCTGATTATAAATATTCAAGATATTTTAAAGTGAAGAAAGTGAGCCCCTGAAACACTAAATCAGACAAGGGAATCAGAATCTGTGTTGCTAGCTAAAGTAAAGGTCCAGAAGATATGTAGTCCTATGGAAAAGTATGTTACATGCATTTAAAAGCAGCGAATGTGAATTTTAGTTTATTTATGAGAGGAATCAAGAACATACTGGTGCTTACATGAATATTTGTTGATAAGCAAGCAATAATATTCCAAAAAAAATCACACTAGCTTATGTAACCCTCTCTAGACTTGCTCCTCAATTTTCCTGGCATTTAGCCTTTTAAATGCAGGCATCTGTTCTTAATTTGTGAAATTTTACACTGTACTTAATCTTCCTGAATACAAGATGACTAATTTTAGCTGATTTAATTTCTCTTTTCCAAAATCTTATGTTACATTACTAGGTATTTTGAACTAGTGACTGATAAAAATTATTGATAAGTTGTAATTAATACAAGGTTGGACTTTTCTTAGTCTAAAAATGGGCCCAGAACTTCCCTTCGAGCAATTCTGACAAATCACACAATTTCTGTCAAAAACACATTTTCTTTGTGTATATGGCTGGTATACGAGAAAAACTTTTGCACATGGTGGCTCAGAATGTGGATTTTGAATCTCATGCACCAGCTAATAAAATTTATGCAGCTTGACCAATTTCTGACATTGACACCAATACTTATTTTAAACTGAGTGCACACTCACAGTTTAAAGGAACTTTTGATTGTCGATGAGGTTCAAAATCCATGTTCTCCTACGTAAAATGTTATACAAATGGATACAAGAATTTCAAGGGTGTTTTTTGCATTCCTCTCAGGCAATAAAATTTTCCTTTACCAGAGACAACTTGTCAGACCAAAGACATAAATTGGTTCTTTATGGCAAATCCTACTTTTTTATCTAATCAGGTATAAATCAAGATAGGCTATATAAGTTAAAGCTCAATCATGCGATGTACTTCTAATGATTCCCACTGCTACTATCCATATACATTATCTATCGCTAAACATCTGAAAACAATTAAATGGAAACAAGCTTGATTCATAGTCTTGAAGCCACGTTTTGTATGAATCTGCCTTAAATCAGTTCCAGTTGCAATGAAGAAATGGGAGGACCAGCATTGGTAGCAATTGTACAAATGCTACAATCAATTCATATATTGAACATATTTCTACTAAACAATACTCTATGCTGATTTTCAATTATATGAAATATTCAGTTACATTATAATATGCATAATTGTAGTTTCCAGAAGTATGCAGTAGTTAAAGTTAAAAGTTTTCCTGTGCACCAAATGCCAAATTCAAGTACTATTTTATTTACACTAAATTTCAGATTTGTGTCTTTCAGATAAGGTTAATTGAATAGAATATATAAATTTGCATAAACATCATTGCTTTTACTTATAAGTTATAGGTAAATAAATGTTTAGACTTTAAAGTCTAATTGTTATTTGCTAGTGAAGTGAAAAATACATTTTTAATTCTTGATTTGCATACTGTAGATATATAGTAAGTGATACTTTATACTGTAATCATTGGAAGAGTCTGGTCTTCAAAACAGCTACTACAATATTTCCCCTAAATTCCCTACACTTTCTCATATGATAAAAATAGAGTCATACTTTTTATTTTTGCTGTGTTTTGTAGACTAAAATCACCACATCTAAACTGCCTACTACTGATCTTTTTAAACATTGATCCCAGTCCTGCAATCAGATCTGCATATGCAGAATCTTGTGCCTCCATGGTAGAACCAATGATGTCAAAAGGACACTCTGTTTGCATCTGTGGAGATCCAACAGCACACTCACATGAACTGTTTTTCATACTGTAGGTAGAACACTAATAAAAAATGCATGAAACAGGATTTCTGGAGGAGAAAGGGGAATATGGGTATTTTTGAATGTGTGCAAGTTAATCTACCCCGATTTTTGTCCTTGGTAATTCGTTTCACATAGGTCTCAAAGAAATGAACAATCTGCCCTCTTTATCCAAAATAGTTTGGTAGTCTGTATATCCAGAACATTTAAATAAATGGGCTTACTGTAGAAATGGGACTAGTAGCCCAGCATTTTAACCAGGGTGTAGTTAAGTAAAGCTTTTCTATACTGTAATTCAGCATCCAATAGTATCCTACTTAAAACAATATAGTAAACATTGTTTTTATCATTGTTTTCCCCTTCCTTCCTTATTTTCCTTTGAATTACTTGGGGGAAAATATATTTTTTTTTTCTTAGTGAAGCACACTCTTGCACAATTAGAGAACAATTTGTTTATTGCATTACATACATAACTATTTAAGTAGTCAGAACTATACAATTATAAATACAACAGATAAAATTCTAGTCCCAATGAAGTCAACAACAAAACTCTCATTACTTCAATGGGGCCAGGATTTCATGGAGAGAAAAACAGCACTATTCTGCTAAATACCTTCCATATTTTAAGAGTAGCTTATGATTGGGAAAACTGTAAACATCGCTAAATACCTTATATTTCAAAAAATTGTACAGCCAAATTTCATTATTCAAATATGTCAGAAAAGAACAAAAAAAGGAGAAAGGGGAAGAAAAAGCCATTCAAAATGAAAGAGAAAACAATTTACAATGTCATTCTAAAAGCACAGCCAACTTTAGTTTTCCAAAATGGAATACTAACTAAGGAGCAAAGACAGTTGAATGCAGTTTACCTCTTGAACAAATTGCAAGATCACTAATTCTTTTCCCGTTTAGCACAATCGTTTATTACAATGCCAGGTTGAAGCATAGAAGTTGTATGACATCATCAGAATCGGATATTTTAAAATTTCACTTCAGTTTTAATCTAGATTTAGAATTTGCTTAAAATTTTAACAGGGGAAAAACCCACTACAATTTAATTATATCATTGCACTAGCTTTATTTTAGTAAAGTTAAAATAACGAAAGTCCCGTGGCACCTTAAAGACTAACAAATTTCTTCAGGCATACTTTTTCATGGGTTCAACCCATTTCGTCAGATGCATCCCACAAAAGCTTTAATTTAAGGTGCCACAGGACTTTTGTTGTTTTCGCTATATACAGACTAACACGGCTACACCTCTGGAATTTAGTAAAGTTTGGTTCCAATACCCAAAAAAGAAAAAAAAACCCTCAGCCTATCTATGTAACTCTTGGAACTAACAACTCAGATTGGAATACTAAGAAAAATGCAAAGACGACTTTTTTAAATCAAAAAAGTTAATCGTCAAGGTTATTTTCCCTCGTTAAAACAGTCTATCATAGTTCAGAACTGTTGCAGGGCAAATGCACATGCACATTGTTTTCTTTAATTTGGTGGGAGAAAAGTACAGAAGAGGAGTGCCTCTACTCGTTCCCACGAGCTCTCTCCATTTAGTCCAGTGACCCCTGTTATACAAACAACTTAGCAAAAATTAAGCTTCCCCAAACCAGCTAGCATACTGAAACGCCACAGTACTTGGAGAGAAGAGCATAATCTCTTGAATAATAATTTATATAATTGAGTCTTCACCTACAAAAGCGAACAAGTGAAAAACAAATCAATTATGTGACAGAGCTGAGTAAGCTGAGAGGTTTATAGAGTTTACAAAAAGGGGTACTGACGTCATGGAGAAAAAGAAAAGTGAGCTATGGCAGCTGCTAGTCATTATCACCAATGCTGAACTGCAAAGTCATCATTTCTCAGCTAAGGAATCTAATACTTTCTCAGGCACATCGGAGACTATTACATATACAATCTTTTGAGCAAGTCTGAAATTTAATTTTGATTTATATTTTTACATAAGGTATTGATTCAAGAAAAATCAGAAAACACAACCAAAAAACTTCCAAGTACTGAATCTACCAGCTAATCACATAGAGTGAAAACACCATCCCATTGAAATCAATGCGATTTTTGTCATTGATTTCAATGTGGCCAAGATTTTACACATATTAAGATTAGTCTCATTCACTCTCTATTATGTTAATATTTTTACAATAAGACTTTCTTAAAACTATATTTTTCACTAAAAAGATTGCTTTGAGGGAGTCAAATCCACCGTGGAAGAAAAACCCAGACACCCAATCTCAGATTAGCAATACATTAGGAGAGCATTAGGGAAAAGTCAAGGCATGACTTTATATTTTTGTGGTGTTACTTAATAATGACACACATCTTTCAATTGTTCCCAGTGGGTGGAAAAGTTTTGTGGATGAAAAAATTTTTGAAAGAAGGAGAAATGCAATGCAACTGCTATATTGCTAGTTTAAATCACCTTCCTACGTACACATAGCTTCTTTGAAACTTCAATGTATAGATCTTGAAATAAGAGGTAAGCATAAAAATGAACATTTAGGATTTGTCTCATTATCAAATCATTAATTTTGTGCAATTCATGAACTATATAAAATACACAAATACAGGAGTAAGTGCATACATACTCCAACACCAGGTTTCTAAACACATTATATCCATCATTAGACTATCAGCGTGTGTGAGCCTTGTATACACTGTGTATTTTGTTCATATTGTACCTTAAAAGATATTACATTCCAAGTGTATAGCACAGTTTTGCAGGAATATTTAGTCTTCCTTTCCATATCTGTAAATTGGGAAAATACTAATAGCCATATGTATAATTTAGCAGCAGCACAATAAGTGAATCATCTGCCATCTTGCTAAAGTTAAAATATAATTCATTCTGTTCTGAGTGACTACGTGAACAGCGCATGATAATGTTATCTGCCAGCAAAAAAAGTCAGCCAAGTTCACACAAGATCATATACAGCTTAGACACTAAATAAGTTGTCAGACAGTGAGCTGAAGCACGTCTCAATGAAAGAATTTAAAACATTAAGCCAAAACACAAAACAACCCCCCCCCCAAAAAAAAATAACTCCACACACCACTCTACACCATCCATTGAGACATTTCAGTAAGTTAAAATATTTTTTAATAAAGATATTTTTTAGAATTTGTAAATCTATTTCATTCCAGGGATAAAATAAATGATCTGTGCATCTGTATCTTTTCCCCTGGGGCATTCATTCAGAATATAATGGATTCTACAGAGGGGAGGAGGATGGCTCTCTACAGATAACACATTCTGAGGACTCCAGTTAGAGGTGAGTAACCCTGCTCTCTTAAGAATTACCTGTGCAGATTCCTCTCCTTGTGAGATTACTGAACAACAGGCACTGAGGAATATTTTAAAATTACAGGATTGCTCCCCTAGACTATGTAGACTTGGACCTTAAAAGGCAAAAGAATACTGTGTAAAAATAATGTGACTAGATCTTCACAGAGTAAAACTGTAATGAAGACGGTTCTCAGATATCCATCCAGGCTGCTTCAAATAGGGTGACATATGCTATTGAACTTTCAGGTACTGGAATACACTCGCTTGTATGAGTGAATAGATTGGAGAAGTTGGGCAGCTGAGAGTCTACACTCCAGCTGAGAGTGTGCCTCCCAACTTGTGTAGTCAGACTCATGCTAGCTCAGCTCAAGCTAGCATGATAAAAATGGCAACTTGGACACTGAGGCAGTGGTGGAGTCCTCGGCTAGCCTCCTCAGCTTGAACCCAGGGGTCAGGTGAGCTTAAAAGCCTGAGCTACTTCAGAGCCACAATGTCCACGCTGCTAATTTTAGCAGAGCGACTCAGTCCATCTAGACTAGAAGACAAGCTCCCAGCAGCAGTGTTGACATACCTTTAGGGTACATTTATATCGGAACTGAAGCCCACAAAAGTTTATGCCCTAAGAAATTTGTTAGTCTTTAAGGTGCCACAAGACTCTTCTTGTTAGAGCTGGAGGTGTAATTTCCAACCACAGTATAGACATTGTAAAGTATGAGGTTCTAGAAAAAAAATTATTGTATAGATCTTAGGAAAGAATTTGGATAATGAGACCAGAACCAGCTAATTCTCATTTAGTGAAGTTTGAGCTTCGGAGCTCATTCTTCAACTTAATGTTGCCAGCACTGGTAATGCTAGTTTGAAACCCAGATAATAAAGAGAAGGGCCTTTCCCCGTAGCTCAGACGATCATGTAAAATCAACTTTGTCAACAGAAAGTACTGTATGGGTGGTGGTTCTTGAACATATTGGAAGACTTTATATCAAATCATATAAGTGCTTGTATCAGGGTAGTTGGCCCATTAAGTAAAACTTGGTTCACTGCCCCTGTTCCAATCCAAGAGCTCCCATCTGGGCAAATGAAGAGGGAAGGGCAACACCTAGAGAGTTACAAGTGCTCTGGTAAGTCCAATGTGTCAGAGCAGATGAGAATCAGTCAGATGAAGAGCAAGAATAGGAGTTGCCAGAGAGAAGATGGTTCCATCTGTTATCTTCTGAATGAAGTCTCCCAAATGAAAGATTCTGAGTTTTTGATTACACCTCATGAAAGAGACTGGGAATTCTTCAGTCAAGAGGCTCCTCTCATAATAACTGTTGCAGTGAAATAGGCTATAATACAGGAAGAAGAACATTATGGAGGAAGATTTTGAAAAGGCAGAAAAGAGAGGTAGGTGCTCAGTGCCTAATAGTAAATGCCTAAATGGTAAAATATTTTAAATAAAATATACTTCTAATACATTAAGTGAACTCAAAACCAATTTGAATTTTCAGATTGTGTCATGAGACAAAAATATATTAAAATTACAGTGAAAACAAAGAACTTACGTTGGTAATTGTGCATAAAGCAGGCCTGTGCAGCGATCATCCACTCTGCTCTAGTCTCACAGAAGATGGCAATGTTAGTCTTTGGTTGCTGCCCCAATACTGCTAAGCCATTTCCAAAATTAGCAGCTTTCATGTAGACTTCATCATATGAGAGCCAGGTATATTTTCCAAGGATGACCTAAGAAAATAATATAAATGTATACAAGTGTAATTTAGAAAAAGGATAAGCCCCAGAGTTTCAGTGAAGATCCTTATTATGCCTTATACCATTTGAAAGATGTAAATCTAAAAATATAATTTAAATAAATCACTTTCATTATCAATTTTTTCCAAAGGATATCGCATTGTGGGTTTGAAGTTTAGTCCCTCAAAGTCCAAGTTAAAAGATTCTGTACAAGGAAACTATGTGATTTTTGAGGAAATTGAAATTGTCTGTAGGGAAGATGTGGCATATGGTGAACCACAATTCCATGTGCAAGAAGCATAGCACAGATGTAGTTCAAAATGTTGGGACATCATCCCCCCCCATATTGTCCCTCTCAAAACATTTGTCCGTAACCATCCCAGAGAACTAGCACACTGTTCAGTTTCACAATTCACAAGGACTGTAACATCTAACACATCAGTCTCTGTTTCTCCTCCCCACTTAGAAAGTATGGTATATCTACAGCTTTTGGGGTCTTCTGAAGCCATGCTAAACACCATAGTAATTAACCCTCAACAAATTACTAGGAGATGACCGGAAATGCATGTCTTAAATAGGCAATGTGATTTTAACTTTAACCCTTCAACTAAGATTTTTGTTTACTTATAATATTTAAAGTTTAAAGTAATTTGGCAGAAGACAGCTGAAGGAGGGGAGCCCTGCTTCAGGAGATCATATGAGCCTGACTAAACTAGTGCCTTCCAGAGGTTGGCAAGGATACAGGTGTATTTGGGGATCTGGGAAGAGCTTTTACTCAAGTGAAATTTTAACTCTACTAGCTATCTCAGCTACTGAGGCAGTGAAGTGTAGGAGTGTGCACACCAGCATGGATTGTTCAAACACACCTGGAAAACTGGGTAACACCATATGCTGCCTTGGCTTCACTAGTGGTGCCAAAGCTAGGTAGATCAAAGCTAGCTCAGGTATATAAAAATGAGCTGCAAGCACTTCTGATTGCCATGCAGATATATCCTTAATCTCCCTGCACATACACATCCGCTTCCTTGAACTCACTTTTCTTACCCCAAGCCCCAATGTCCTGCCACCATATATATGCCGTTTTCACCTGTCTTCCCCAGCACACATTTTTGGAGGATGTGAAGCAAAGCCTCACATCATCCCTCTCTGTGCCTCCAAACTGAAGGGCAGAACACCACTGCAAATGAGGAGTGACAAGAGAGGTTACGAGGAGAGTTAGAGACTCAGCAACGCAGAGGACGCTCACTCCAGGCTGCAAAGGGGGATCTCAGCAGGTCCCTGACCCAATCGCAGGTACTGCAGCACCAACTCCAGCCCTACCAAATCCCGCTCTCACCTCTGCAGCTTTATGCAGGAGCGGTGTCCACAAAATATTTCCATTGCTGAGGCACTAACTCTTGTTGCCTCTCCAGTTCTGTCATTCCTGCCTCTAAGAACCCTGCCACCAAATTAGTTTCCCTTCCAATCCCTGACCTCATGTTCACACTCCTAACTAAATTGCTGACACGCCATATTTTCCCTTGGTCCCCTACCTCTGCCACAGTTCAGCAGCTGGCATTAGAAGGTCAATTTATATTATAAGAGATTGATCTTCACACACTTGGAGACAACTCTATTTTATTTTATTTTTTTTAGCACCATGCTCCTTCTTACCACCCTCCCCATCAGTCAACACTCCGCAAAATACTACAGCAATTATTCCTTCCCAAAGCATACAAAAATAATGTAGCAATATTTACTTATCAAAGAAGTATTTTGGAATTTTGAAAAAATGTTTATAGAATTTTCCTTGCACTGCTTCAGTATTTCTATTAAATGGGATAAAATGGAATGATACTTTCTTCCTCGTAATTCACTTTGATGATTCTGAGGGGAAACCCCCTCCTCCCCCCACACACACACTGGAAATCAGTAATGCAGGGCCTTTGTAAGGTAATGCCTATAATGGATTTTTAAAATAATCATGAGTTCATTTGCATTTTAATTTCTTCATTGTTAAGAAAAGAGTTTTCTGGTTGTTAAGACAATTTACAATAACTTTGCCTGTTAATTCACAAA